>JAVJIF010001292.1:0-326887 GCA_038442645.1 Agave tequilana | reverse complement strand
GGACCTAATTAGCTCTTATAAGGCCTAGATCATGCCAATCGGGGCTGAAAGTTTTACTTTATATCAGACTTCCCAATTAACACTAGAAACAAGGTTAATTTGTAATAATTGTACATAGAAACTATGTCATATTACTCTCGGCTCTTGAAAACATGTTTTCTCTCTCCGTTTGGGTCCCGTTCGGCTCTTGTATGGCCTAGTTCAGGCCAATCGGGGTTGAAAGTTTGACTTTTAGTCAAACTTCTCAATAAAGAATAAAAAACTAGTTTTAATAGTAGTAATTGTACATAAAAACTATATAATACCACTCACGGCTCTTGAAAACTACGTTTTCTTCCTGTTTTGGCACTATTCGGCTCTTATAAGGTCTACTTCAGGCCAATTGGAGCTGAAAGTTTAACTTTTGGTCAAACTTCGTAATAAAAACTAAAAACAAGTTTAATTAGTATTAATTGTATAAAGAAACTATATAATAGTAATCCCGGCTCTTGAAAATCACATTTTCTCCCCATTTGGACCCTATTTAAAGCATGAGGCCTAAATCAAGCCAATTGGGGCTTGAAATTTGACTATTGGTCAACTGCCCAATTAAGACTAGAAACAAGGTTAATTAGAAGTATTTGTATAAAGAAACAATATAATACTACTGCCAGCCCTTGAAAACCACATTTTCTCTCTATTTGGGACCTAATTAGCTCTTATAAGGCCTAGATCATGCCAATCGGGGCTGAAAGTTTTACTTTATATCAGACTTCCCAATTAACACTAGAAACAAGGTTATTTGTAATAATTGTACATAGAAACTATGTCATATTACTCTCTCGGCTCTTGAAAACCATGTTTTCTCTCCGTTTGGGTCCCGTTCGGCTCTTGTATGGCCTAGTTCAGCCAATCGGGGTTGAAAGTTTGACTTTTAGTCAAACTTCTCATAAAGAATAAAAAACTAGTTTAAATAGTAGTAATTGTACATAAAAACTATATAATACCACTCACGGCTCTTGAAACTACGTTTTCTTCCTGTTTTGGGCACTATTCGGCTCTTATAAGGTCTACTTCAGGCCAATTGGAGCTGAAAGTTAACTTTTGGTCAAACTTCGTAATTAAAACTAAAAACAGTTTAATTAGTATTAATTGTATAAAGAAACTATATAATAGTACTCCCGCTCTTGAAAATCACATTTTCTCCCCATTTGGACCCTATTTAAAGCATGAGGCCTAAATCAAGCCAATTGGGGCTTGAAATTTGACTATTGGTCAAACTGCCCAATTAAGACTAGAAACAAGGTTAATTAGAAGTATTTGTATAAAGAAACAATATAATACTACTACTGCCAGCCCTTGAAAACCACATTTTCTCTCTATTTGGGACCTAATTAGCTCTTATAAGGCCTAGATCATGCCAATCGGGGCTGAAAGTTTTACTTTATATCAACTTCCCAATTAACACTAGAAACAGGTTAATTTGTAATAATTGTACATAGAAACTATGTCATATTACTCTCGGCTCTTGAAAACCATGTTTTCTCTCCGTTTGGGTCCCGTTCGGCTCTTGTATGGCCTAGTTCAGGCCAATCGGGGTTGAAAGTTTGACTTTTAGTCAAACTTCTCAATAAAGAATAAAAAACTAGTTTAAATAGTAGTAATTGTACATAAAAACTATATAACCACTCACCGGCTCTTGAAAACTACGTTTTCTTCCTGTTTGGCACTATTCGGCTCTTATAAGGTCTACTTCAGGCCAATTGGAGCTGAAAGTTTAACTTTTGGTCAAACTTCGTAATTAAACTAAAACAAGTTTAATTAGTATTAATTGTATAAAGAAACTATATAATAGTACTCCCGGCTCTTGAAAATCACATTTTCTCCCCCATTTGGACCCTATTTAAAGCATGAGGCCTAAATCAAGCCAATTGGGGCTTGAAATTTGACTATTGGTCAAACTGCCCAATTAAGACTAGAAACAAGGTTAATTAGAAGTATTTGTATAAAGAAACAATATAATACTACTGCCAGCCCAGCCCTTGAAAACCACATTTTCTCTCTATTTGGGACCTAATTAGCTCTTATAAGCCTAGATCATGCCAATCGGGGCTGAAATTTTTACTTTATATCAGACTTCCCAATTAACACTAGAAACAAGGTTAATTTGTAATAATTGTACATAGAAACTATGTCATATTACTCTCGCTCTTGAAAACCATGTTTTCTCTCTCCGTTTGGGTCCCGTTCGGCTCTTGTATGGCCTAGTTCAGGCCAATCGGGTTGAAAGTTTGACTTTTAGTCAAACTTCTCAAAAAAATAAAAAACTAGTTTAAATAGTAGTAATTGTACATAAAAACTATATAATACCACTCACGGCTCTTGAAAACTACGTTTTCTTCCTGTTTGGGCACTATTCGGCTCTTATAAGGTCTACTTCAGGCCAATTGGAGCTGAAAGTTTAACTTTTGGTCAAACTTCGTAATTAAAACTAAAAACAAGTTTAATTAGTATTAATTGTATAAAGAAACTATATAATAGTACTCCCGGCTCTTGAAAATCACATTTTCTCCCCCATTTGGACCCTATTTAAAGCATGAGGCCTAAATCAAGCCAATTGGGGCTTGAAATTTGACTATTGGTCAAACTGCCCAATTAAGACTAGAAACAAGGTTAATTAGAAGTATTTGTATAAAGAAACAATATAATACTACTGCCAGCCCTTGAAAACCACATTTTCTCTCTATTTGGGACCTAATTAGCTCTTATAAGGCCTAGATCATGCCAATCGGGGCTGAAAGTTTTACTTTATATCAGACTTCCCATTAACACTAGAAACAAGGTTAATTTGTAATAATTGTACATAGAAACTATGTCATATTACTCTCGGCTCTTGAAAACCATGTTTTCTCTCCGTTTGGGTCCCGTTCGGCTCTTGTATGGCCTAGTTCAGGCCAATCGGGTTGAAAGTTTGACTTTTAGTCAACTTCTCAATAAAGAATAAAAAACTAGTTTAAATAGTAGTAATTGTACATAAAAACTATATAATACCACTCACGGCTCTTGAAAACTACGTTTTCTTCCTGTTTGGGCACTATTCGGCTCTTATAAGGTCTACTTCAGGCCAATTGGAGCTGAAAGTTTAACTTTTGGTCAACTTCGTAATTAAAACTAAAAACAAGTTTAATTAGTATTAATTGTATAAAGAAACTATATAATAGTACTCCCGGCTCTTGAAAATCACATTTTCTCTCCCATTTGGACCCTATTTAAAGCATGAGGCCTAAATCAAGCCAATTGGGGCTTGAAATTTGACTATTGGTCAAACTGCCCAATTAAGACTAGAACAAGGTTAATTAGAAGTATTTGTATAAAGAAAAATATAATACTACTGCCAGCCCTTGAAAACCACATTTTTCTCTCTATTTGGGACCTAATTAGCTCTTATAAGGCCTAGATCATGCCAATCGGGCTGAAAGTTTTACTTTATATCAGACTTCCCAATTAACACTAGAAACAAGGTTAATTTGTAATAATTGTACATAGAAACTATGTCATATTACTCTCGGCTCTTGAAAACCATGTTTTCTCTCCGTTTGGGTCCCGTTCGGCTCTTGTATGGCCTAGTTCAGGCCAATCGGGGTTGAAAGTTTGACTTTTAGTCAAACTTCTCAATAAAGAATAAAAAACTAGTTTAAATAGTAGTAATTGTACATAAAAACTATATAATACCACTCACGGCTCTTGAAAACTACGTTTTCTTCCTGTTTGGGCACTATTCGGCTCTTATAAGGTCTACTTCAGGCCAATTGGAGCTGAAAGTTTAACTTTTGGTCAAACTTCGTAATTAAAACTAAAAACAAGTTTAATTAGTATTAATTGTATAAAGAAACTATATAATAGTACTCCCGGCTCTTGAAAATCACATTTTCTCCCCATTTGGACCCTATTTAAAGCATGAGGCCTAAATCAAGCCAATTGGGGCTTGAAATTTGACTATTGGTCAAACTGCCCAATTAAGACTAGAAACAGGTTAATTAGAAGTATTTGTATAAAGAAACAATATAATACTACTGCCAGCCCTTAAAACCACATTTTCTCTCTATTTGGGACCTAATTAGCTCTTATAAGGCCTAGATCATGCCAATCGGGCTGAAAGTTTTACTTTATATCAGACTTCCCAATTAACACTAGAAACAGGTTAATTTGTAATAATTGTACATAGAAACTATGTCATATTACTCTCGGCTCTTGAAAACCATGTTTTCTCTCCGTTTGGGTCCCGTTCGGCTCTTGTATGGCCTAGTTCAGGCCAATCGGGTTGAAAGTTTGACTTTTAGTCAAACTTCTCAATAAAGAATAAAAAACTAGTTTAAATAGTAGTAATTGTACATAAAAACTATATAATACCACTCACGGCTCTTGAAAACTACGTTTTCTTCCTGTTTGGGCACTATTCGGCTCTTATAAGGTCTACTTCAGGCCAATTGGAGCTGAAAGTTTAACTTTTGGTCAAACTTCGTATTAAAACTAAAAACAAGTTTAATTAGTATTAATTGTATAAAAAACTATATAATAGTAATCCCGGCTCTTGAAAATCACATTTTCTCCCCATTTGGACCCTATTTAAAGCATGAGGCCTAATCAAGCCAATTGGGGCTTGAAATTTGACTATTGGTCAAACTGCCCAATTAAGACTAGAAAACAAGGTTAATTAGAAGTATTTGTATAAAGAAACAATATAATACTACTGCCAGCCCTTGAAAACCACATTTCTCTCTATTTGGGACCTAATTAGCTCTTATAAGGCCTAGATCATGCCAATCGGGGCTGAAAGTTTTACTTTATATCAGACTTCCCATTAACACTAGAAACAAGGTTAATTTGTAATAATTGTACATAGAAACTATGTCATATTACTCTCGGCTCTTGAAAACCATGTTTTCTCTCCGTTTGGGTCCCGTTCGGCTCTTGTATGGCCTAGTTCAGGCCAATCGGGGTTGAAAGTTTGACTTTTAGTCAAACTTCTCAATAAAGAATAAAAACTAGTTTAAATAGTAGTAATTGTACATAAAAACTATATAATACCACTCACGGCTCTTGAAAACTACGTTTTCTTCCTGTTTGGGCACTATTCGGCTCTTATATAGGTCTACTTCAGGCCAATTGGAGCTGAAAGTTTAACTTTTGGTCAAACTTCGTAATTAAAACTAAAAACAAGTTTAATTAGTATTAATTGTATAAAGAAACTATATATAGTACTCCCGGCTCTTGAAAATCACATTTTCTCCCCATTTGGACCCTATTTAAAGCATGAGGCCTAAATCAAGCCAATTGGGGCTTGAAATTTGACTATTGGTCAACTGCCCAATTAAGACTAGAAACAAGGTTAATTAGAAGTATTTGTATAAAGAAACAATATAATACTACTGCCAGCCCTTGAAAACCACATTTTCTCTCTATTTGGACCTAATTAGCTCTTATAAGGCCTAGATCATGCCAATCGGGGCTGAAAGTTTTACTTTATATCAGACTTCCCAATTAACACTAGAAACAAGGTTAATTTGTAATAATTGTACATAGAAACTATGTCATATTACTCTCGGCTCTTGAAAACCATGTTTTCTCTCCGTTTGGGTCCCGTTCGGCTCTTGTATGGCCTAGTTCAGGCCAATCGGGGTTGAAAGTTTGACTTTTAGTCAAACTTCTCAATAAAGAATAAAAAACTAGTTTAAATAGTAGTAATTGTACATAAAACTATATATACCACTCACGGCTCTTGAAAACTACGTTTTCTTCCTGTTTGGGCACTATTCGGCTCTTATATAGGTCTACTTCAGGCCAATTGGAGCTGAAAGTTTAACTTTTGGTCAAACTTCGTAATTAAAACTAAAAACAAGTTTAATTAGTATTAATTGTATAAAGAAACTATATAATAGTACTCCCGGCTCTTGAAAATCACATTTTCTCCCCATTTGGACCCTATTTAAAGCATGAGGCCTAAATCAAGCCAATTGGGGCTTGAAATTTGACTATTGGTCAAACTGCCCAATTAAGACTAGAAACAAGGTTAATTAGAAGTATTTGTATAAAGAAACAATATAATACTACTGCCAGCCCTTGAAAACCACATTTTCTCTCTATTTGGGACCTAATTAGCTCTTATAAGGCCTAGATCATGCCAATCGGGGCTGAAAGTTTTACTTTATATCAGACTTCCCAATTAACACTAGAAACAAGGTTAATTTGTAATAATTGTACATAGAAACTATGTCATATTACTCTCGGCTCTTGAAAACCATGTTTTCTCTCCGTTTGGGTCCCGTTCGGCTCTTGTATGGCCTAGTTCAGGCCAATCGGGTTTGAAAGTTTGACTTTAGTCAAACTTCTCAATAAAGAATAAAAAACTAGTTTAAATAGTAGTAATTGTACATAAAAACTATATAATACCACTCACGGCTCTTGAAAACTACGTTTTCTTCCTGTTTGGGCACTATTCGGCTCTTATAAGGTCTACTTCAGGCCAATTGGAGCTGAAAGTTTAACTTTTGGTCAAACTTCGTATTTAAAACTAAAAACAAGTTTAATTAGTATTAATTGTATAAAGAAACTATATAATAGTACTCCCGGCTCTTGAAAATCACATTTTCTCCCCATTTGGACCCTATTTAAAGCATGAGGCCTAAATCAAGCCAATTGGGGCTTGAAATTTGACTATTGGTCAAACTGCCCAATTAAGACTAGAAACAAGGTTAATTAGAAGTATTTGTATAAAGAAACAATATAATACTACTGCCAGCCCTTGAAAACCACATTTTCTCTCTATTTGGGACCTAATTAGCTCTTATAAGGCCTAGATCATGCCAATCGGGGCTGAAAGTTTTACTTTATATCAGACTTCCCAATTAACACTAGAAACAAGGTTAATTTGTAATATTGTACATAGAAACTATGTCATATTACTCTCGGCTCTTGAAAACCATGTTTTCTCTCCGTTTGGGTCCCGTTCGGCTCTTGTATGGCCTAGTTCAGGCCAATCGGGGTTGAAAGTTTGACTTTTAGTCAAACTTCTCAATAAGAATAAAAAACTAGTTTAAATAGTAGTAATTGTACATAAAAACTATATAATACCACTCACGGCTCTTGAAAACTACGTTTTCTTCTTCCTTTTGGGCACTATTCGGCTCTTATAAGGTCTACTTCAGGCCAATTGGAGCTGAAAGTTTAACTTTTGGTCAAACTTCGTAATTAAAACTAAAAACAAGTTTAATTAGTATTAATTGTATAAAGAAACTATATAATAGTACTCCCGCTCTTGAAAATCACATTTTCTCCCCATTTGGACCCTATTTAAAGCATGAGGCCTAAATCAAGCCAATTGGGGCTTGAAATTTGACTATTGGTCAAACTGCCCAATTAAGACTAGAAACAAGGTTAATTAGAAGTATTTGTATAAAGAAACAATATAATACTACTCTGCCAGCCCTTGAAAACCACATTTTCTCTCTATTTGGGACCTAATTAGCTCTTATAAGGCCTAGATCATGCCAATCGGGGCTGAAAGTTTTACTTTATATCAGACTTCCCAATTAACACTAGAAACAAGGTTAATTTGTAATAATTGTACATAGAAACTATGTCATATTACTCTCGGCTCTTGAAAACCATGTTTTCTCTCCGTTTGGGTCCCGTTCGGCTCTTGTATGGCCTAGTTCAGGCCAATCGGGTTGAAAGTTTGACTTTTAGTCAAACTTCTCAATAAAGAATAAAAAACTAGTTTAAATAGTAGTAATTGTACATAAAAACTATATAATACCACTCACGGCTCTTGAAAACTACGTTTTCTTCCTGTTTGGGCACTATTCGGCTCTTATAAGGTCTACTTCAGGCCAATTGGAGCTGAAAGTTTAACTTTTGGTCAAACTTCGTAATTAAAACTAAAAACAAGTTTAATTAGTATTAATTGTAAAAGAAACTATATAATAGTACTCCCGGCTCTTGAAAATCACATTTTCTCCCCATTTGGACCCTATTTAAAGCATGAGGCCTAAATCAAGCCAATTGGGGCTTGAAATTTGACTATTGGTCAAACTGCCCAATAAGACTAGAAACAAGGTTAATTAGAAGTATTTGTATAAAGAAACAATATAATACTACTGCCAGCCCTTGAAAACCACATTTTCTCTCTATTTGGGACCTAATTAGCTCTTATAAGGCCTAGATCATGCCAATCGGGGCTGAAAGTTTTACTTTATATCAGACTTCCCAATTAACACTAGAAACAAGGTTAATTTGTAATAATTGTACATAGAAACTATGTCATATTACTCTCGGCTCTTGAAAACCATGTTTTCTCTCCGTTTGGGTCCCGTTCGGCTCTTGTATGGCCTAGTTCAGGCCAATCGGGGTTGAAAGTTTGACTTTTAGTCAAACTTCTCAATAAAGAATAAAAAACTAGTTTAAATAGTAGTAATTGTACATAAAAACTATATAATACCACTCACGGCTCTTGAAAACTACGTTTTCTTCCTGTTTGGGCACTATTCGGCTCTTATAAGGTCTACTTCAGGCCAATTGGAGCTGAAAGTTTAACTTTTGGTCAAACTTCGTAATTAAAACTAAAAACAAGTTTAATTAGTATTAATTGTATAAAGAAACTATATAATAGTACTCCCGGCTCTTGAAAATCACATTTTCTCCCCATTTGGACCCTATTTAAAGCATGAGGCCTAAATCAAGCCAATTGGGGCTTGAAATTTGACTATTGGTCAAACTGCCCAATTAAGACTAGAAACAAGGTTAATTAGAAGTATTTGTATAAAGAAACAATATAATACTACTGCCAGCCCTTGAAAACCACATTTTCTCTCTATTTGGGACCTAATTAGCTCTTATAAGGCCTAGATCATGCCAATCGGGGCTGAAAGTTTTACTTTATATCAGACTTCCCAATTAACACTAGAAACAAGGTTAATTTGTAATAATTGTACATAGAAACTATGTCATATTACTCTCGGCTCTTGAAAACCATGTTTTCTCTCCGTTTGGGTCCCGTTCGGCTCTTGTATGGCCTAGTTCAGGCCAATCGGGGTTGAAAGTTTGACTTTTAGTCAAACTTCTCAAAAAGAATAAAAAACTAGTTTAAATAGTAGTAATTGTACATAAAAACTATATAATACCACTCACGGCTCTTGAAAACTACGTTTTCTTCCTGTTTGGGCACTATTCGGCTCTTATAAGGTCTACTTCAGGCCAATTGGAGCTGAAAGTTTAACTTTTGGTCAAACTTCGTAATTAAAACTAAAAACAAGTTTAATTAGTATTAATTGTATAAAGAAACTATATAATAGTACTCCCGGCTCTTGAAAATCACATTTTCTCCCCATTTGGACCCTATTTAAAGCATGAGGCCTAAATCAAGCCAATTGGGGCTTGAAATTTGACTATTGGTCAAACTGCCCAATTAAGACTAGAAACAAGGTTAATTAGAAGTATTTGTATAAAGAAACAATATAATACTACTGCCAGCCCTTGAAAACCACATTTTCTCTCTATTTGGGACCTAATTAGCTCTTATAAGGCCTAGATCATGCCAATCGGGGCTGAAAGTTTTACTTTATATCAGACTTCCCAATTAACACTAGAAACAAGGTTAATTTGTAATAATTGTACATAGAAACTATGTCATATTACTCTCGGCTCTTGAAAACCATGTTTTCTCTCCGTTTGGGTCCCGTTCGGCTCTTGTATGGCCTAGTTCAGGCCAATCGGGGTTGAAAGTTTGACTTTTAGTCAAACTTCTCAATAAAGAATAAAAAACTAGTTTAAATAGTAGTAATTGTACATAAAAACTATATAATACCACTCACGGCTCTTGAAAACTACGTTTTCTTCCTGTTTGGGCACTATTCGGCTCTTATAAGGTCTACTTCAGGCCAATTGGAGCTGAAAGTTTAACTTTTGGTCAAACTTCGTAATTAAAACTAAAAACAAGTTTAATTAGTATTAATTGTATAAAGAAACTATATAATAGTACTCCCGGCTCTTGAAAATCACATTTTCTCCCCATTTGGACCCTATTTAAAGCATGAGGCCTAAATCAAGCCAATTGGGGCTTGAAATTTGACTATTGGTCAAACTGCCCAATTAAGACTAGAAACAAGGTTAATTAGAAGTATTTGTATAAAGAAACAATATAATACTACTGCCAGCCCTTGAAAACCACATTTTCTCTCTATTTGGGACCTAATTAGCTCTTATAAGGCCTAGATCATGCCAATCGGGGCTGAAAGTTTTACTTTATATCAGACTTCCCAATTAACACTAGAAACAAGGTTAATTTGTAATAATTGTACATAGAAACTATGTCATATTACTCTCGGCTCTTGAAAACCATGTTTTTCTCCGTTTTGGGTCCCGTTCGGCTCTTGTATGGCCTAGTTCAGGCCAATCGGGGTTGAAAGTTTGACTTTTAGTCAAACTTCTCAATAAAGAATAAAAAACTAGTTTAAATAGTAGTAATTGTACATAAAAACTATATAATACCACTCACGGCTCTTGAAAACTACGTTTTCTTCCTGTTTGGGCACTATTCGGCTCTTATAAGGTCTACTTCAGGCCAATTGGAGCTGAAAGTTTAACTTTTGGTCAAACTTCGTAATTAAAACTAAAAACAAGTTTAATTAGTATTAATTGTATAAAGAAACTATATAATAGTACTCCCGGCTCTTGAAAATCACATTTTCTCCCCATTTGGACCCTATTTAAAGCATGAGGCCTAAATCAAGCCAATTGGGGCTTGAAATTTGACTATTGGTCAAACTGCCCAATTAAGACTAGAACAAGGTTAATTAGAAGTATTTGTATAAAGAAACAATATAATACTACTGCCAGCCCTTGAAAACCACATTTTCTCTCTATTTGGGACCTAATTAGCTCTTATAAGGCCTAGATCATGCCAATCGGGGCTGAAAGTTTTACTTTATATCAGACTTCCCAATTAACACTAGAAACAAGGTTAATTTGTAATAATTGTACATAGAAACTGTCATATTACTCTCGGCTCTTGAAAACCATGTTTTCTCTCCGTTTGGGTCCCGTTCGGCTCTTGTATGGCCTAGTTCAGGCCAATCGGGGTTGAAAGTTTGACTTTTAGTCAAACTTCTCAATAAAGAATAAAAAACTAGTTTAAATAGTAGTAATTGTACATAAAAACTATATAATACCACTCACGGCTCTTGAAAACTACGTTTTCTTCCTGTTTGGGCACTATTCGGCTCTTATAAGGTCTACTTCAGGCCAATTGGAGCTGAAAGTTTAACTTTTGGTAAACTTCATAATTAAAACTAAAACAAGTTTATTAGTATTAATTGTACTATATAATCTGTCAATATTAGATATTAAACTAAAAACAAGTTTAATTAGTATTAATTGTATAAAGAAACTATATAATAGTACTCCCGGCTCTTGAAAATCACATTTTCTCCCCATTTGGACCCTATTTAAAGCATGAGGCCTAAATCAAGCCAATGGGGCTTGAAATTTGACTATTGGTCAAACTGCCCAATTAAGACTAGAAACAAGGTTAATTAGAAGTATTTGTATAAAGAAACAATATAATACTACTGCCAGCCCTTGAAAACCACATTTTCTCTCTATTTGGGACCTAATTAGCTCTTATAAGGCCTAGATCATGCCAATCGGGCTGAAAGTTTTACTTTATATCAGACTTCCCAATTAACACTAGAAACAAGGTTAATTTGTAATAATTGTACATAGAAACTATGTCATATTACTCTCGGCTCTTGAAAACCATGTTTTCTCTCCGTTTGGGTCCCGTTCGGCTCTTGTATGGCCTAGTTCAGGCAATCGGGGTTGAAAGTTTGACTTTTAGTCAAACTTCTCAATAAAGAATAAAAAACTAGTTTAAATAGTAGTAATTGTACATAAAAACTATATAATACCACTCACGGCTCTTGAAAACTACGTTTTCTTCCTGTTTGGGCACTATTCGGCTCTTATAAGGTCTACTTCAGGCCAATTGGAGCTGAAAGTTTAACTTTTGGTCAAACTTCGTAATTAAAACTAAAAACAAGTTTAATTAGTATTAATTGTATAAAGAAACTATATAATAGTACTCCCGGCTCTTGAAAATCACATTTTCTCCCCATTTGGACCCTATTTAAAGCATGAGGCCTAAATCAAGCCAATTGGGCTTGAAATTTGACTATTGGTCAAACTGCCCAATTAAGACTAGAAACAAGGTTAATTAGAAGTATTTGTATAAAGAAACAATATAATACTACTGCCAGCCCTTGAAAACCACATTTTCTCTCTATTTGGGACCTAATTAGCTCTTATAAGGCCTAGATCATGCCAATCGGGGCTGAAAGTTTTACTTTATATCAGACTTCCCAATTAACACTAGAAACAAGGTTAATTTGTAATAATTGTACATAGAAACTATGTCATATTACTCTCGGCTCTTGAAAACCATGTTTTCTCTCCGTTTGGGTCCCGTTCGTTCGGCTCTTGTATGGCCTAGTTCAGGCCAATCGGGGTTGAAAGTTTGACTTTTAGTCAAACTTCTCAATAAAGAATAAAAAACTAGTTTAAATAGTAGTAATTGTACATAAAAACTATATAATACCACTCACGGCTCTTGAAAACTACGTTTTCTTCCTGTTTGGGCACTATTCGGCTCTTATAAGGTCTACTTCAGGCCAATTGGAGCTGAAAGTTTAACTTTTGGTCAAACTTCGTAATTAAAACTAAAACAAGTTTAATTAGTATTAATTGTATAAAGAAACTATATAATAGTACTCCCGGCTCTTGAAAATCACATTTTCTCCCCATTTGGACCCTATTTAAAGCATGAGGCCTAAATCAAGCCAATTGGGGCTTGAAATTTGACTATTGGTCAAACTGCCCAATTAAGACTAGAAACAAGGTTAATTAGAAGTATTTGTATAAAGAAACAATATAATACTACTACTGCCAGCCCTTGAAAACCACATTTTCTCTCTATTTGGGACCTAATTAGCTCTTATAAGGCCTAGATCATGCCAATCGGGGCTGAAAGTTTTACTTTATATCAGACTTCCCAATTAACACTAGAAACAAGGTTAATTTGTAATAATTGTACATAGAAACTATGTCATATTACTCTCGGCTCTTGAAAACCATGTTTTCTCTCCGTTTGGGTCCCGTTCGGCTCTTGTATGGCCTAGTTCAGGCCAATCGGGGTTGAAAGTTTGACTTTTAGTCAAACTTCTCAATAAAGAATAAAAAACTAGTTTAAATAGTAGTAATTGTACATAAAAACTATATAATACCACTCACGGCTCTTGAAAACTACGTTTTCTTCCTGTTTGGGCACTATTCGGCTCTTATAAGGTCTACTTCAGGCCAATTGGAGCTGAAAGTTTAACTTTTGGTCAAACTTCGTAATTAAAACTAAAAAAAAGTTTAATTAGTATTAATTGTATAAAGAAACTATATAATAGTACTCCCGGCTCTTGAAAATCACATTTCTCTCCCCATTTGGACCCTATTTAAAGCATGAGGCCTAAATCAAGCCAATTGGGGCTTGAAATTTGACTATTGGTCAAACTGCCCAATTAAGACTAGAAACAAGGTTAATTAGAAGTATTTGTATAAAGAAACAATATAATACTACTGCCAGCCCTTGAAAACCACATTTTCTCTCTATTTTGGGACCTAATTAGCTCTTATAAGCCTAGATCATGCCAATCGGGGCTGAAAGTTTTACTTTATATCAGACTTCCCAATTAACACTAGAAACAAGGTTAATTTGTAATAATTGTACATAGAAACTATGTCATATTACTCTCGGCTCTTGAAAACCATGTTTTCTCTCCGTTTGGGTCCCGTTCGGCTCTTGTATGGCCTAGTTCAGGCCAATCGGGGTTGAAAGTTTGACTTTTAGTCAAACTTCTCAATAAAGAATAAAAAACTAGTTTAAATAGTAGTAATTGTACATAAAAACTATATAATACCACTCACGGCTCTTGAAAACTACGTTTTCTTCCTGTTTGGGCACTATTCGGCTCTTATAAGGTCTACTTCAGGCCAATTGGAGCTGAAAGTTTAACTTTTGGTCAAACTTCGTAATTAAAACTAAAAACAAGTTTAATTAGTATTAATTGTATAAAGAAACTATATAATAGTACTCCCGGCTCTTGAAAATCACATTTTCTCCCCCATTTGGACCCTATTTAAAGCATGAGGCCTAAATCAAGCCAATTGGGGCTTGAAATTTGACTATTGGTCAAACTGCCCAATTAAGACTAGAAACAAGGTTAATTAGAAGTATTTGTATAAAGAACAATATAATACTACTACTGCCAGCCCTTGAAAACCACATTTTCTCTCTATTTGGGACCTAATTAGCTCTTATAAGGCCTAGATCATGCCAATCGGGGCTGAAAGTTTTACTTTATATCAGACTTCCCAATTAACACTAGAAACAAGGTTAATTTGTAATAATTGTACATAGAAACTATGTCATATTACTCTCGGCTCTTGAAAACCATGTTTTCTCTCCGTTTGGGTCCCGTTCGGCTCTTGTATGGCCTAGTTCAGGCCAATCGGGGTTGAAAGTTTGACTTTTAGTCAAACTTCTCAATAAAGAATAAAAAACTAGTTTAAATAGTAGTAATTGTACATAAAAACTATATAATACCACTCACGGCTCTTGAAAACTACGTTTTCTTCCTGTTTGGGCACTATTCGGCTCTTATAAGGTCTACTTCAGGCCAATTGGAGCTGAAAGTTTAACTTTTGGTCAAACTTCGTAATTAAAACTAAAAACAAGTTTAATTAGTATTAATTGTATAAAGAAATAACTATATAATAGTACTCCCGGCTCTTGAAAATCACATTTTCTCCCCATTTGGACCCTATTTAAAGCATGAGGCCTAAATCAAGCCAATTGGGGCTTGAAATTTGACTATTGGTCAAACTGCCCAATTAAGACTAGAAACAGGTTAATTAGAAGTATTTGTATAAAGAAACAATATAATACTACTGCCAGCCCTTGAAAACCACATTTTCTCTCTATTTGGGACCTAATTAGCTCTTATAAGGCCTAGATCATGCCAATCGGGGCTGAAAGTTTTACTTTATATCAGACTTCCCAATTAACACTAGAAACAAGGTTAATTTGTAATAATTGTACATAGAAACTATGTCATATTACTCTCGGCTCTTGAAAACCATGTTTTCTCTCCGTTTGGGTCCCGTTCGGCTCTTGTATGGCCTAGTTCAGGCCAATCGGGGTTGAAAGTTTGACTTTTAGTCAAACTTCTCAATAAAGAATAAAAACTAGTTTAAATAGTAGTAATTGTACATAAAAACTATATAATACCACTCACGGCTCTTGAAAACTACGTTTTCTTCCTGTTTGGGCACTATTCGGCTCTTATAAGGTCTACTTCAGGCCAATTGGAGCTGAAAGTTTAACTTTTGGTCAAACTTCGTAATTAAAACTAAAAACAAGTTTAATTAGTATTAATTGTATAAAGAAACTATATAATAGTACTCCCGGCTCTTGAAAATCACATTTTCTCCCCATTTGGACCCTATTTAAAGCATGAGGCCTAAATCAAGCCAATTGGGGCTTGAAATTTGACTATTGGTCAAACTGCCCAATTAAGACTAGAAACAAGGTTAATTAGAAGTATTTGTATAAAGAAACAATATAATACTACTGCCAGCCCTTGAAAACCACATTTTCTCTCTATTTGGGACCTAATTAGCTCTTATAAGGCCTAGATCATGCCAATCGGGGCTGAAAGTTTTACTTTATATCAGACTTCCCAATTAACACTAGAAACAAGGTTAATTTGTAATAATTGTACATAGAAACTATGTCATATTACTCTCGGCTCTTGAAAACCATGTTTTCTCTCCGTTGGGTCCCGTTCGGCTCTTGTATGGGCCTAGTTCAGGCCAATCGGGTTGAAAGTTTGACTTTTAGTCAAACTTCTCAATAAAGATAAAAAAACTAGTTTAAATAGTAGTAATTGTACATAAAAACTATATAATACCACTCACGGCTCTTGAAAACTACGTTTTCTTCCTGTTTGGGCAATTCGGCTCTTATAAGGTCTACTTCAGGCCAATTGGAGCTGAAAGTTAACTTTGGTCAAACTTCGTAATTAAAACTAAAAACAAGTTAATTAGTATAATTGTATAAAGAAACTATATAATAGTACTCCCGGCTCTTGAAAATCACATTTTCTCCCCATTTGGACCCAATTTAAAGCATGAGGCCTAAATCAAGCCAAATGGGGCTTGAAATTTGACTATTGGTCAAACTGCCCAATTAAGACTAGAAACAAGGTTAATTAGAAAGTATTTGTATAAAGAAACAATATAATACTACTGCCAGCCCTTGAAAACCACATTTTCTCTCTATTTGGGACCTAATTAGCTCTTATAAGGCCTAGATCATGCCAATCGGGGCTGAAAGTTTTACTTTATATCAGACTTCCCAATTAACACTAGAAACAAGGTTAATTTGTAATAATTGTACATAGAAACTATGTCATATTACTCTCGGCTCTTGAAAACCATGTTTTCTCTCCGTTTGGGTCCCGTTCGGCTCTTGTATGGCCTAGTCAGGCCAATCGGGGTTGAAAGTTTGACTTTTAGTCAAACTTCTCAATAAAGAATAAAAAACTAGTTTAAATAGTAGTAATTGTACATAAAAACTATATAATACCACTCACGGCTCTTGAAAACTACGTTTTCTTCCTGTTTGGGCACTATTCGGCTTTATATAGGTCTACTTCAGGCCAATTGGAGCTGAAAGTTTAACTTTTGGTCAAACTTCGTAATTAAAACTAAAAACAAGTTTAATTAGTATTAATTGTATAAAGAAACTATATAATAGTACTCCCGGCTCTTGAAAATCACATTTTCTCCCCATTTGGACCCTATTTAAAGCATGAGGCCTAAATCAAGCCAATTGGGCTTGAAATTTGAATTGGTCAAACTGCCCAATTAAGACTAGAAACAAGGTTAATTAGAAGTATTTGTATAAAGAAAACAAATAATACTACTGCCAGCCCTTGAAAACCACATTTTCTCTCTATTTGGGACCTAATTAGCTCTTATAAGGCCTAGATCATGCCAATCGGGGCTGAAAATTTTACTTTATATCAGACTTCCCAATTAACACTAGAAACAAGGTTAATTTGTAATAATTGTACATAGAAACTATGTCATATACTCTCGGCTCTTGAAAACCATGTTTTCTCTCCGTTTGGGTCCCGTTCGGCTCTTGTATGGCCTAGTTCAGGCCAATCGGGGTTGAAAGTTTGACTTTAGTCAAACTTCTCAATAAAGAATAAAAAACTAGTTTTAAATAGTAGTAATTGTACATAAAAACTATATAATACCACTCACGGCTCTTGAAAACTACGTTTTCTTCCTGTTTGGGCACTATTCGGCTCTTATAAGGTCTACTTCAGGCCAATTGGAGCTGAAAGTTTAACTTTGGTCAAACTTCGTAATTAAAACTAAAAACAAGTTTAATTAGTATTAATTGTATAAAGAAACTATATAATAGTACTCCCGGCTCTTGAAAATCACATTTTCTCCCCATTTGGACCTATTTAAAGCATGAGGCCTAAATCAAGCCAATTGGGGCTTGAAATTTGACTATTGGTCAAACTGCCCAATTAAGACTAGAAACAAGGTTAATTAGAAGTATTTGTATAAAGAAACAATATAATACTACTGCCAGCCCTTGAAAACACATTTTCTCTCTATTTGGGACCTAATTAGCTCTTATAAGGCCTAGATCATGCAATCGGGGCTGAAAGTTTTACTTTATATCAGACTTCCCAATTAACACTAGAAACAAGGTTAATTTGTAATAATTGTACATAGAAACTATGTCATATTACTCTCGGCTCTTGAAAACCATGTTTTCTCTCCGTTTGGGTCCCGTTCGGCTCTTGTATGGCCTAGTTCAGGCCAATCGGGGTTGAAAGTTTGACTTTAGTCAAACTTCTCAATAAAGAATAAAAAACTAGTTTAAATAGTAGTAATTGTACATAAAAACTATATAATACCACTCACGGCTCTTGAAAACTACGTTTCTTCCTGTTTGGGCACTATTCGGCTCTTATAAGGTCTACTCAGGCCAATTGGAGCTGAAAGTTTAACTTTTGGTCAAACTTCGTAATTAAAACTAAAAACAAGTTTAATTAGTATTAATTGTATAAAGAAACTATATAATAGTACTCCCGGCTCTTGAAAATCACATTTTCTCCCCATTTGGACCCTATTTAAAGCATGAGGCCTAAATCAAGCCAATTGGGGCTTGAAATTTGACTATTGGTCAAACTGCCCAATTAAGACTAGAAACAAGGTTAATTAGAAGTATTTGTATAAAGAAACAATATAATACTACTGCCAGCCCTTGAAAACCACATTTTCTCTCTATTTGGGACCTAATTAGCTCTTATAAGGCCTAGATCATGCCAATCGGGGCTGAAAGTTTTACTTTATATCAGACTTCCCAATTAACACTAGAAACAAGGTTAATTTGTAATAATTGTACATAGAAACTATGTCATATTACTCTCGGCTCTTGAAAACCATGTTTTCTCTCCGTTTGGGTCCCGTTCGGCTCTTGTATGGCCTAGTTCAGGCCAATCGGGGTTGAAAGTTTGACTTTAGTCAAACTTCTCAATAAAGAATAAAAAAACTAGTTTAAATAGTAGTAATTGTACATAAAAACTATATAATACCACTCACGGCTCTTGAAAACTACGTTTTCTTCCTGTTTGGGCACTATTCGGCTCTTATAAGGTCTACTTCAGGCCAATTGGAGCTGAAAGTTTAACTTTTGGTCAAACTTCGTAATTAAAACTAAAAACAAGTTTAATTAGTATTAATTGTATAAAGAAACTATATAATAGTACTCCCGGCTCTTGAAAATCACATTTTCTCCCCATTTGGACCCTATTTAAAGCATGAGGCCTAAATCAAGCCAATTGGGGCTTGAAATTTGACTATTGGTCAAACTGCCCAATTAAGACTAGAAACAAGGTTAATTAGAAGTATTTGTATAAAGAAACAATATAATACTACTGCCAGCCCTTGAAAACCACATTTTCTCTCTATTTGGGACCTAATTAGCTCTTATAAGGCCTAGATCATGCCAATCGGGGCTGAAAGTTTTACTTTATATCAGACTTCCCAATTAACACTAGAAACAAGGTTAATTTGTAATAATTGTACATAGAAACTATGTCATATTACTCTCGGCTCTTGAAAACCATGTTTTCTCTCCGTTTGGGTCCCGTTCGGCTCTTGTATGGCCTAGTTCAGGCCAATCGGGGTTGAAAGTTTGACTTTAGTCAAACTTCTCAATAAAGAATAAAAAACTAGTTTAAATAGTAGTAATTGTACATAAAAACTATATAATACCACTCACGGCTCTTGAAAACTACGTTTTCTTCCTGTTTGGGCACTATTCGGCTCTTATAAGGTCTACTTCAGGCCAATTGGAGCTGAAAGTTTAACTTTTGGTCAAACTTCGTAATTAAAACTAAAAACAAGTTTAATAGTATTAATTGTATAAAGAAACTATATAATAGTACTCCCGGCTCTTGAAAATCACATTTTCTCCCCATTTGGACCCTATTTAAAGCATGAGGCCTAAATCAAGCCAATTGGGGCTTGAAATTTGACTATTGGTCAAACTGCCCAATTAAGACTAGAAACAAGGTTAATTAGAAGTATTTGTATAAAGAAACAATATAATACTACTGCCAGCCCTTGAAAACCACATTTTCTCTCTATTTGGGACCTAATTAGCTCTTATAAGGCCTAGATCATGCCAATCGGGGCTGAAAGTTTTACTTTATATCAGACTTCCCAATTAACACTAGAAACAAGGTTAATTTGTAATAATTGTACATAGAAACTATGTCATATTACTCTCGGCTCTTGAAAACCATGTTTTCTCTCCGTTGGGTCCCGTTCGGCTCTTGTATGGCCTAGTTCAGGCCAATCGGGGTTGAAAGTTTGACTTTAGTCAAACTTCTCAATAAAGAATAAAAAACTAGTTTAAATAGTAGTAATTGTACATAAAAACTATATAATACCACTCACGGCTCTTGAAAACTACGTTTTCTTCCTGTTTGGGCACTATTCGGCTCTTATAAGGTCTACTTCAGGCCAATTGGAGCTGAAAGTTTAACTTTTGGTCAAACTTCGTAATTAAAACTAAAAACAAGTTTAATTAGTATTAATTGTATAAAGAAACTATATAATAGTACTCCCGGCTCTTGAAAATCACATTTTCTCCCCATTTGGACCCTATTTAAAGCATGAGGCCTAAATCAAGCCAATTGGGGCTTGAAATTTGACTATTGGTCAAACTGCCCAATTAAGACTAGAAACAAGGTTAATTAGAAGTATTTGTATAAAGAAACAATATAATACTACTGCCAGCCCTTGAAAACCACATTTTCTCTCTATTTGGGACCTAATTAGCTCTTATAAGGCCTAGATCATGCCAATCGGGCTGCTGAAAGTTTTACTTTATATCAGACTTCCCAATTAACACTAGAAACAAGGTTAATTTGTAATAATTGTACATAGAAACTATGTCATATTACTCTCGGCTCTTGAAAACCATGTTTTCTCTCCGTTGGGTCCCGTTCGGCTCTTGTATGGCCTAGTTCAGGCCAATCGGGTTGAAAGTTTGACTTTTAGTCAAACTTCTCAATAAAGAATAAAAAACTAGTTTAAATAGTAGTAATTGTACATAAAAACTATATAATACCACTCACGGCTCTTGAAAACTACGTTTTCTTCCTGTTTGGGCACTATTCGGCTCTTATAAGGTCTACTTCAGGCCAATTGGAGCTGAAAGTTTAACTTTTGGTCAAACTTCGTAATTAAAACTAAAAACAAGTTTAATTAGTATTAATTGTATAAAGAAACTATATAATAGTACTCCCGGCTCTTGAAAATCACATTTTCTCCCCATTTGGACCCTATTTAAAGCATGAGGCCTAAATCAAGCCAATTGGGGCTTGAAATTTGACTATTGGTCAAACTGCCCAATTAAGACTAGAAACAAGGTTAATTAGAAGTATTTGTATAAAGAAACAATATAATACTACTGCCAGCCCTTGAAAACCACATTTTCTCTCTATTTGGGACCTAATTAGCTCTTATAAGGCCTAGATCATGCCAATCGGGGCTGAAAGTTTTACTTTATATCAGACTTCCCAATTAACACTAGAAACAAGGTTAATTTGTAATAATTGTACATAGAAACTATGTCATATTACTCTCGGCTCTTGAAAACCATGTTTTCTCTCCGTTTGGGTCCCGTTCGGCTCTTGTATGGCCTAGTTCAGGCCAATCGGGGTTGAAAGTTTGACTTTAAGTCAAACTTCTCAATAAAGAATAAAAAACTAGTTTAAATAGTAGTAATTGTACATAAAAACTATATAATACCACTCACGGCTCTTGAAAACTACGTTTTCTTCCTGTTTGGGCACTATTCGGCTCTTATAAGGTCTACTTCAGGCCAATTGGAGCTGAAAGTTTAACTTTTGGTCAAACTTCGTAATTAAAACTAAAAACAAGTTTAATTAGTATTAATTGTATAAAGAAACTATATAATAGTACTCCCGGCTCTTGAAAATCACATTTTCTCCCATTTGGACCCTATTTAAAGCATGAGGCCTAAATCAAGCCAATTGGGGCTTGAAATTTGACTATTGGTCAAACTGCCCAATTAAGACTAGAAACAAGGTTAATTAGAAGTATTTGTATAAAGAAACAATATAATACTACTGCCAGCCCTTGAAAACCACATTTTCTCTCTATTTGGGACCTAATTAGCTCTTATAAGGCCTAGATCATGCCAATCGGGGCTGAAAGTTTTACTTTATATCAGACTTCCCAATTAACACTAGAAACAAGGTTAATTTGTAATAATTGTACATAGAAACTATGTCATATTACTCTCGGCTCTTGAAAACCATGTTTTCTCTCCGTTTGGGTCCCGTTCGGCTCTTGTATGGC
The DNA here is from genome assembly GCA_038442645.1 of Agave tequilana. Classification (NCBI taxonomy): domain Eukaryota; kingdom Viridiplantae; phylum Streptophyta; class Magnoliopsida; order Asparagales; family Asparagaceae; genus Agave; species Agave tequilana. The sequence continues at coordinate 304,822 of JAVJIF010001292.1, read as the reverse complement.
CTAGTTCAGGCCAATCGGGGTTGAAAGTTTGACTTTTAGTCAAACTTCTCAATAAAGAATAAAAAACTAGTTTAAATAGTAGTAATTGTACATAAAAACTATATAATACCACTCACGGCTCTTGAAAACTACGTTTTCTTCCTGTTTGGGCACTATTCGGCTCTTATAAGGTCTACTTCAGGCCAATTGGAGCTGAAAGTTTAACTTTTGGTCAAACTTCGTAATTAAAACTAAAAACAAGTTTAATTAGTATTAATTGTATAAAGAAACTATATAATAGTACTCCCGGCTCTTGAAAATCACATTTTCTCCCCATTTGGACCCTATTTAAAGCATGAGGCCTAAATCAAGCCAATTGGGGCTTGAAATTTGACTATTGGTCAAACTGCCCAATTAAGACTAGAAACAAGGTTAATTAGAAGTATTTGTATAAAGAAACAATATAATACTACTGCCAGCCCTTGAAAACCACATTTCTCTCTCTATTTGGGACCTAATTAGCTCTTATAAGGCCTAGATCATGCCAATCGGGGCTGAAAGTTTTACTTTATATCAGACTTCCCAATTAACACTAGAAACAAGGTTAATTTGTAATAATTGTACATAGAAACTATGTCATATTACTCTCGGCTCTTGAAAACCATGTTTTCTCTCCGTTTGGGTCCCGTTCGGCTCTTGTATGGCCTAGTTCAGGCCAATCGGGGTTGAAAGTTTGACTTTTAGTCAAACTTCTCAATAAAGAATAAAAACTAGTTTAAATAGTAGTAATTGTACATAAAAACTATATAATACCACTCACGGCTCTTGAAAACTACGTTTTCTTCCTGTTTGGGCACTATTCGGCTCTTATAAGGTCTACTTCAGGCCAATTGGAGCTGAAAGTTTAACTTTTGGTCAAACTTCGTAATTAAAACTAAAAACAAGTTTAATTAGTATTAATTGTATAAAGAAACTATATAATAGTACTCCCGCTCTTGAAAATCACATTTTCTCCCCATTTGGACCCTATTTAAAGCATGAGGCCTAAATCAAGCCAATTGGGGCTTGAAATTTGACTATTGGTCAAACTGCCCAATTAAGACTAGAAACAAGGTTAATTAGAAGTATTTGTATAAAGAAACAATATAATACTACTGCCAGCCCTTGAAAACCACATTTTCTCTCTATTTGAGGACCTAATTAGCTCTTATAAGGCCTAGATCATGCCAATCGGGGCTGAAAGTTTTACTTTATATCAGACTTCCCAATTAACACTAGAAACAAGGTTAATTTGTAATAATTGTACATAGAAACTATGTCATATTACTCTCGGCTCTTGAAAACCATGTTTTCTCTCCGTTTGGGTCCCGTTCGGCTCTTGTATGGCCTAGTTCAGGCCAATCGGGGTTGAAAGTTTGACTTTTAGTCAAACTTCTCAATAAAGAATAAAAAACTAGTTTAAATAGTAGTAATTGTACATAAAAACTATATAATACCACTCACGGCTCTTGAAAACTACGTTTTCTTCCTGTTTGGGCACTATTCGGCTCTTATAAGGTCTACTTCAGGCCAATTGGAGCTGAAAGTTTAACTTTTGGTCAAACTTCGTAATTAAAACTAAAAACAAGTTTAATTAGTATTAATTGTATAAAGAAACTATATAATAGTACTCCGGCTCTTGAAAATCACATTTTCTCCCCATTTGGACCCTATTTAAAGCATGAGGCCTAAATCAAGCCAATTGGGGCTTGAAATTTGACTATTGGTCAAACTGCCCAATTAAGACTAGAAACAAGGTTAATTAGAAGTATTTGTATAAAGAAACAATATAATACTACTGCCAGCCCTTGAAAACCACATTTTCTCTCTATTTGGGACCTAATTAGCTCTTATAAGGCCTAGATCATGCCAATCGGGGCTGAAAGTTTTACTTTATATCAGACTTCCCAATTAACACTAGAAACAAGGTTAATTTGTAATAATTGTACATAGAAACTATGTCATATTACTCTCGGCTCTTGAAAACCATGTTTTCTCTCCGTTGGGTCCCGTTCGGCTCTTGTATGGCCTAGTTCAGGCCAATCGGGGTTGAAAGTTTGACTTTAGTCAAACTTCTCAATAAAGAATAAAAAACTAGTTTAAATAGTAGTAATTGTACATAAAAACTATATAATACCACTCACGGCTCTTGAAAACTACGTTTTCTTCCTGTTTGGGCACTATTCGGCTCTTATAAGGTCTACTTCAGGCCAATTGGAGCTGAAAGTTTAACTTTTGGTCAAACTTCGTAATTAAAACTAAAAACAAGTTTAATTAGTATTATTGTATAAAGAAACTATATAATAGTACTCCCGGCTCTTGAAAATCACATTTTCTCCCCATTTGGACCCTATTTAAAGCATGAGGCCTAAATCAAGCCAATTGGGGCTTGAAATTTGACTATTGGTCAAACTGCCCAATTAAGACTAGAAACAAGGTTAATTAGAAGTATTTGTATAAAGAAACAATATAATACTACTGCCAGCCCTTGAAAACCACATTTTCTCTCTATTTGGGACCTAATTAGCTCTTATAAGGCCTAGATCATGCCAATCGGGGCTGAAAGTTTTACTTTATATCAGACTTCCCAATTAACACTAGAAACAAGGTTAATTTGTAATAATTGTACATAGAAACTATGTCATATTACTCTCGGCTCTTGAAAACCATGTTTTCTCTCCGTTTGGGTCCCGTTCGGCTCTTGTATGGCCTAGTTCAGGCCAATCGGGGTTGAAAGTTTGACTTTTAGTCAAACTTCTCAATAAAGAATAAAAAACTAGTTTAAATAGTAGTAATTGTACATAAAAACTATATAATACCACTCACGGCTCTTGAAAACTACGTTTTCTTCCTGTTTGGGCACTATTCGGCTCTTATAAGGTCTACTTCAGGCCAATTGGAGCTGAAAGTTTAACTTTTGGTCAAACTTCGTAATTAAAACTAAAAACAGTTTAATTAGTATTAATTGTATAAAGAAACTATATAATAGTACTCCCGGCTCTTGAAAATCACATTTTCTCCCCATTTGGACCCTATTTAAAGCATGAGGCCTAAATCAAGCCAATTGGGGCTTGAAATTTGACTATTGGTCAAACTGCCCAATTAAGACTAGAAACAAGGTTAATTAGAAGTATTTGTATAAAGAAACAATATAATACTACTGCCAGCCCTTGAAAACCACATTTTCTCTCTATTTGGGACCTAATTAGCTCTTATAAGGCCTAGATCATGCCAATCGGGGCTGAAAGTTTTACTTTATATCAGACTTCCCAATTAACACTAGAAACAAGGTTAATTTGTAATAATTGTACATAGAAACTATGTCATATTACTCTCGGCTCTTGAAAACCATGTTTTCTCTCCGTTTGGGTCCCGTTCGGCTCTTGTATGGCCTAGTTCAGGCCAATCGGGGTTGAAAGTTTGACTTTAGTCAAACTTCTCAATAAAGAATAAAAAACTAGTTTAAATAGTAGTAATTGTACATAAAAACTATATAATACCACTCACGGCTCTTGAAAACTACGTTTTCTTCCTGTTTGGGCACTATTCGGCTCTTATAAGGTCTACTTCAGGCCAATTGGAGCTGAAAGTTTAACTTTTGGTCAAACTTCGTAATTAAAACTAAAAACAAGTTTAATTAGTATTAATTGTATAAAGAAACTATATAATAGTACTCCCGGCTCTTGAAAATCACATTTTCTCCCCATTTGGACCCTATTTAAAGCATGAGGCCTAAATCAAGCCAATTGGGGCTTGAAATTTGACTATTGGTCAAACTGCCCAATTAAGACTAGAAACAAGGTTAATTAGAAGTATTTGTATAAAGAAACAATATAATACTACTGCCAGCCCTTGAAAACCACATTTTCTCTCTATTTGGGACCTAATTAGCTCTTATAAGGCCTAGATCATGCCAATCGGGGCTGAAAGTTTTACTTTATATCAGACTTCCCAATTAACACTAGAAACAAGGTTAATTTGTAATAATTGTACATAGAAACTATGTCATATTACTCTCGGCTCTTGAAAACCATGTTTTCTCTCCGTTTGGGTCCCGTTCGGCTCTTGTATGGCCTAGTTCAGGCCAATCGGGGTTGAAAGTTTGACTTTTAGTCAAACTTCTCAATAAAGAATAAAAAACTAGTTTAAATAGTAGTAATTGTACATAAAAACTATATAATACCACTCACGGCTCTTGAAAACTACGTTTTCTTCCTGTTTGGGCACTATTCGGCTCTTATAAGGTCTACTTCAGGCCAATTGGAGCTGAAAGTTTAACTTTTGGTCAAACTTCGTAATTAAAACTAAAAACAAGTTTAATTAGTATTAATTGTATAAAGAAACTATATAATAGTACTCCCGGCTCTTGAAAATCACATTTTCTCCCCATTTGGACCCTATTTAAAGCATGAGGCCTAAATCAAGCCAATTGGGGCTTGAAATTTGACTATTGGTCAAACTGCCCAATTAAGACTAGAAACAAGGTTAATTAGAAGTATTTGTATAAAGAAACAATATAATACTACTGCCAGCCCTTGAAAACCACATTTTCTCTCTATTTGGGACCTAATTAGCTCTTATAAGGCCTAGATCATGCCAATCGGGGCTGAAAGTTTTACTTTATATCAGACTTCCCAATTAACACTAGAAACAAGGTTAATTTGTAATAATTGTACATAGAAACTATGTCATATTACTCTCGGCTCTTGAAAACCATGTTTTCTCTCCGTTTGGGTCCCGTTCGGCTCTTGTATGGCCTAGTTCAGGCCAATCGGGGTTGAAAGTTTGACTTTTAGTCAAACTTCTCAATAAAGAATAAAAAACTAGTTTAAATAGTAGTAATTGTACATAAAAACTATATAATACCACTCACGGCTCTTGAAAACTACGTTTTCTTCCTGTTTGGGCACTATTCGGCTCTTATAAGGTCTACTTCAGGCCAATTGGAGCTGAAAGTTTAACTTTTGGTCAAACTTCGTAATTAAAACTAAAAACAAGTTTAATTAGTATTAATTGTATAAAGAAACTATATAATAGTACTCCCGGCTCTTGAAAATCACATTCTCCCCCATTTGGACCCTATTTAAAGCATGAGGCCTAAATCAAGCCAATTGGGGCTTGAAATTTGACTATTGGTCAAACTGCCCAATTAAGACTAGAAACAAGGTTAATTAGAAGTATTTGTATAAAGAAACAATATAATACTACTGCCAGCCCTTGAAAACCACATTTTCTCTCTATTTGGGACCTAATTAGCTCTTATAAGGCCTAGATCATGCCAATCGGGGCTGAAAGTTTTACTTTATATCAGACTTCCCAATTAACACTAGAAACAAGGTTAATTTGTAATAATTGTACATAGAAACTATGTCATATTACTCTCGGCTCTTGAAAACCATGTTTTCTCTCCGTTTGGGTCCCGTTCGGCTCTTGTATGGCCTAGTTCAGGCCAATCGGGGTTGAAAGTTTGACTTTTAGTCAAACTTCTCAATAAAGAATTAAAAAACTAGTTTAAATAGTAGTAATTGTACATAAAAACTATATAATACCACTCACGGCTCTTGAAAACTACGTTTTCTTCCTGTTTGGGCACTATTCGGCTCTTATAAGGTCTACTTCAGGCCAATTGGAGCTGAAAGTTTAACTTTTGGTCAAACTTCGTAATTAAAACTAAAAACAAGTTTAATTAGTATTAAATGTATAAAGAAACTATATAATAGTACTCCCGGCTCTTGAAAATCACATTTTCTCCCCCATTTGGACCCTATTTAAAGCATGAGGCCTAAATCAAGCCAATTGGGGCTTGAAATTTGACTATTGGTCAAACTGCCCAATTAAGACTAGAAACAAGGTTAATTAGAAGTATTTGTATAAAGAAACAATATAATACTACTGCCAGCCCTTGAAAACCACATTTTCTCTCTATTTGGGACCTAATTAGCTCTTATAACGCCTAGATCATGCCAATCGGGGCTGAAAGTTTTACTTTATATCAGACTTCCCAATTAACACTAGAAACAAGGTTAATTTATAATAATTGTACATAGAAACTATGTCATATTACTCTCGGCTCTTGAAAACCATGTTTTCTCTCCGTTTGGGTCCCGTTCGGCTCTTGTATGGCCTAGTTCAGGCCAATCGGGGTTGAAAGTTTGACTTTTAGTCAAACTTCTCAATAAAGAATTAAAAAACTAGTTTAAATAGTAGTAATTGTACATAAAAACTATATAATACCACTCACGGCTCTTGAAAACTACGTTTTCTTCCTGTTTGGGCACTATTCGGCTCTTATAAGGTCTACTTCAGGCCAATTGGAGCTGAAAGTTTAACTTTTGGTCAAACTTCGTAATTAAAACTAAAAACAAGTTTAATTAGTATTAATTGTATAAAGAAACTATATAATAGTACTCCCGGCTCTTGAAAATCACATTTTCTCCCCATTTGGACCGTATTTAAAGCATGAGGCCTAAATCAAGCCAATTGGGGCTTGAAATTTGACTATTGTTGGTCAAACTGCCCAATTAAGACTAGAAACAAGGTTAATTAGAAGTATTTGTATAAAGATACAATATAATACTACTGCCAGCCCTTGAAAACCACATTTTCTCTCTATTTGGGACCTAATTAGCTCTTATAAGGCCTAGATCATGCCAATCGGGGCTGAAAGTTTTACTTTATATCAGACTTCCCAATTAACACTAGAAACAAGGTTAATTTGTAATAATTGTACATAGAAACTATGTCATATTACTCTCGGCTCTTGAAAACCATGTTTTCTCTCCGTTTGGGTCCCGTTCGGCTCTTGTATGGCCTAGTTCAGGCCAATCGGGCTGAAAGTTTGACTTTTGAAGAGCCGAGGGTATTACATGGAGTTTGTGTATAATTACTACAAATTAAACTTATTTCTAGTCTTAATTAGAAAGTGCTATTAAAAGTCAAACTTTCATCCTCGATTGGCCTAAAGTAGTCCTTATAAGAGCCGAATAGGGACCAAACGGGAGAAAACATGGTTTTCAAAGGCTGTGAAAGGTATTACATAGTTTTTATGTTCAATTATTACTAATTAACTTTGTTTCTAGTGTTAATTGGAAAGTTTGACCAACTGTCAAACTTTCAGCCCCGATTGGCCTAAACTAGACCTTATAAGAGCGAAAGAAATAGAATCTAAACAGGGAGAAAATGCAGTTTTCAAGAGCTGAGAGTAGTATTACTTAGTTTTTATGTATAATTATTACTGATTAAACTTATTCCTAGTCTTAATTGAGAAATTTGACTTTTAGTCAAACCTTTAGCCCCGATTGGCCGGAACTAAGCCTTATAAGAGCTGAATAAGGCCCAACGGGGAGAAAATGAGGTTTTCAAGATCCGGGAATATTAATACATAGTTTTTATGTATAATTACTACTTTAAACTTATTTATAGTTTTAATTGGGAAGTTCTACCAAAATTTAAACTTTCAACCTCGATTGGCCTGAACTAGGCCTTATATAAGAGCCGATTAGGGACCAAACGGGAGGAAAACATGGTTTTCAAGGGCCGTGAATGGTAATATATAGTTTTTTGTTCAATTACTACTAATTAATCTTGTTTCTAGTATTAATTAAAAAGTTTTACTAAGAGTCAAACTTTCAGCCTTGATTGGCCTGAACTAGGCCTTATAAGAGTTGAATAGGGTCAAAACAGGGAGAAAATTCAGTTTTCAAGAATTGAGAGTAATATTACATAGTTTTTATGTATAATTACTGCTGATTAAACTTGTTTCTAGTCTTAATTAGGAATCACCAAAAGTCAAACATTTGACCCATATTGGCTTGAACTAGCCTTATAAGAGCCGAATAGGGCCAAACGGTAGAAAAATATGATTTTCAAGATTTGAGAGTGGTATTACATAGTTTTTATGTGTAATTACTACTATTAACCTTTTTTATGTAATTGAAAAGTTTGACCAAAAGTCAAACTTCCAGCCCGATTGGCCTGAACTAGGCCAATAATAGTCGATTAGGGCCCCAAAAGGGGAGAAAATGTGGTTTTCAAGACTCGGGAAGAGTATAATATAGTTTTTATATATAATTACTACTAATTAAACTTGTTTCTAATCTTAATTGGGATGCTTGACCAAAAGTCATACTTTCAACACCGATTGGCTGGAACTAAGCCTTATAAGAGCCGAATAGGGTCTAAACAGAGAGAAAATATGGTTTTCAAGAGCCAATAGAAGTATCACATAGTTTCTGTGTATAACTACTACTAATTAAACTTGAAAGTTTGAGCAAAGGTCAAATTTAGTACCGATTGGTTAAATTAGGCCTTATATACCCAAACGGGAGGAAAACATGATTTTCAAGAGATGACAGTGGCATTACATAGTTTCTATGTACAATTACTACTAATTAACCTTTTTCTAGTGTTAATTGAAAAGTTTGACCGACAGTCAAATTTTCAGCCCCGTTCGCCTGAACTAGGCCTTATAATGCCGAATAAGATACAAACGGGAGGAAAATAAAGTTTTCAAGGGCCTTGAATGGTTAAATTAGGCCTTATAAGAGCCGAATATGGCCCAAATAGGGAGAAAATGCTGTTTTCAAGATCCGAGAGTAGTATTACATAGTTTTTATGTATAATTACTTCAAATTAAACTTGTTTCCAATGTTAATTGGGAAGTTTGATCAAAAGTCAAACTTTCACCCCGACGGCATGAACTAGACCGTATAAGAGTCGAATATGGCCTAAATGTGGAGAAATCGTGATTTTAAAGAGCCCAGAGTAGTATTAAAAAGTTTCTACGTGTAATTACTTCTAATTAAACTTGTTTCTATTCTTAGTATGGAAGTTTGACCAAAAGTCAAACTTTTAGCCCTGATTAGCCTAATCCTAGGCATTATAAGAGCCGAATTGGGCCCGAATAGTGAGACAATAAGGTTTTCAAAAGTCGGCAGTAGTATCACATAGTTTTATATATAATTACCATTAATTAAACTTGTTCTATTCTTAATTGGGAAGTTTGACTAAAAGTTAAACTTTTAGCCCCGATTGGCTTAAACTAGGCCTTGCAAGAGCCGAATAGGGCCCAAATGGGAAGAAAACATGGCTTTTAGAGCCATGAGTAGTATTATATATTCTATAAGCAATTACTAATAATAACTTTATTTCTAGTATTAATTGGGAATTTTGACCAAAAGTCAAACTTTCAGCCTCGATAGGTCTGAACTAGGCCTTATTAAGAGCTGAATAGGGCCCAAAAAAGAAGAAATGAGGTTTATAAGAGACGAGAGTAGTATTACATAGTTTTTATATATAATTACTATAAATTAAACTTGTTTCTATTCTTAATTTGAAAGATTGACCAAAATTTAAACTTTCAGCCCGGATTGGCCTAAACTAGACCTTATAAGAGCCGAAGAGGGACCAGACGGGAGGAAATCATGATTTTCAAAGGCCGTGAATGGTATTACATAGTTTTCATGTACAATTACTACTGATTAATCTTCATTCTGCTGTTACTTGGGAAGTTTGACCAAAATTCAAACTTCCAGCCCTGATTGACTTGAACTAGGCTTTATAAGAGCCAAATATGGTCCAAATGGGGTAGAAAATGCAGTTTTCAAGATTGGAGAGGAGTACTACATATTTTTATGTATAATTACTATTAAATAAACTTTTTTTAAGTCTTATTTAGAAAGTTTGATAAAAGTCAAACCTTCAGCTCTTATTGGCCTGAATTAGGCCTTATAAAAGCCTAATAAGGCCCAAATGGGAAAAAATATGGTTTTGAAGATTTGAGAGTGGTATTACATAGTTTCTATATACAATTATTATTAGTTTGACCTAAAGTCAAAGTTTCAGCCCTGGTCGGCTGAACTACGCCTTATAAGAGCCGAATAAGACCCAAACGGGGTGAAAATGAGCTTTTCAAAAATCGGAGTAGTATTACATAGTTTTTATATTTAATTTCTACTAATTAAATTTGTTTCTAGTCTTAATTGGAAAGTTTTACCAAAACTCAAACTTTCAATCCTGATTGGCCTGAACCATGACTTATAGAGCCAAATATGGACCAAACGGGGAGAAAACATGATTTTCAATAGCCGGGAGTAGTATCACATTGTTTTTATGTGTAACTACTACTAATTAAACTTGTTTCTATTCTTAATTTAGAAATTTGACCAAAAGTCAAACTTTTAGCCCCGATTGGTCAGAACTAGGCCTTATAAGAGCTAAATAAGGCCCAAATAGGAGGAAACATAATTTTCAAGATCTGAGAGTGGTATTTAATAGTTTCTATGTACAATTATTGCTAACTAACCTTGTTTACAGTGTTAATTAGGAAGTTTAGCCAAAAAACAAACTTTCAGCCCATGTTAGCCTAAACTAGGCCTAATAAGAGCCGAATAGGGTCAAAACAGGAGAAAATGTGATTTTCATAAGCCTATGTAGTATTATATAGTTTTTATATATAATTACTAATAATTAAACTTGTTTTAAATCTTTGTTAGTAAGTTGGACCAAAAGTCAAACCTTAAGCCCTTATTGGCCTGAACTAGCCCTTCTTAGTGCAGAATATGCCAAATGAGAAGAAAATATAGTTTCAAGTGCTGAGAGTGGCATTATATAGTTTCTATGTACAATTATTACAAACTAACCTTATTTCTAGTTTTAATTGGGAAGTTTGACCAAAAGTCAAACTTTCAGCTCTGAATGGTCTGAACTAGGCTTTATACAAGTCGAATAGGGTCCAAACGGGGAGAAAATATGGTTTTCAAGAGCCGGGAGTATTATTAATTAGTTTCTATGTTTAACTACTACTAATTAAACTTGTTTGTATTCTTAATTTGAAAGTTTTATCAAAAGTCAAACTTTCAGCCCGATTGGCTTGAACTAGGCCTTATAAGAGCCGAATGGGACCAAGCGGGAGGAAAACATAATTTCCAAGAGCCGTGAGTGAAATTACATAGTTTCTATGTACATTTACTACTAATCAACCTTGTTCAAGACTTAATTGGCATGTTTGACTAAAAGTCAAACTTTCTGCCCCGATTGGCCTGAAATTGTCTTATAAGAGCCGAATTGGGTCCAAACGGGGAGAAACCGAGATTTTCATGAGCCGTGAGTAGAATTACAGAATTTTTATGTGTAATTACTGCTACTTGTTTCTACTCTTAAATAGAAATTTTGATCAAAAGTCAAATTTTCAATCCCGATTGGCCTGAATTAGGCCTTATAAAGGCCGAATAGGGTCCAAACTGGGAGAAAATACAGTTTTCAAGTGCCGAGAGTAGTATTACATGGTTTATATGTATAATTAATACTAGTTAAACTTGTTTCTAATATTAATTGAGAAGTAAGACCAAAAGTCAAACCCTCGCCCCATTTGGCCTGAAGTAGGCCTTATAAGAGCTGATTAAGGCCTAAACGGGGAGAAAATGAAGTTTTTAAGAGCAAAGAGTAGTAGCACATAGCTTGTATGTATAATTAATACTAATTAAACTTGTTTCTAGTTTTAATTGAAAAGTTTTTTCAAAAGTCAAACTTTCAGCCCCCACTGGCCGAACTAGGCCTTAAATAAGAGCCGAATAGGTATCAAATAGGAGGAAAATATGGTTTACAAGGGCCATGAATGGTATTACATAGTTCAATGTACAATTAATAGTGATTAACCTTATTAATTGGGAAGTTTTTAATCAATAATTCAAACTTTCAGCCATGATTGGCCTAAACTAAACCTTATAAGAACAGAATAGGGACCAAATGGGAGGAAAACATGGTTTCCAAGGGCCGTGAATGGTATTGCATAGTTCTATGTACAATTACTGCTAATAAACCTTATTTCTAGTGTTAATTGAAAGTTTGACCAAAAGTCAAACTTTTAACCCTGTTTGGCCTGAACTGGGCCTTATAAGAGCTGAATAGGGCCTAAACAGGGAGAAAATGAGATTTTCAAGAGCCAAAAAAGTATTAATAGTTTTATATATAACCACTATAAATTAAACTTGTTTTTATTCTTAATCTAAAAGTTAACCAAAAGTCAAACTTTCAGCCATGATTGGCCTGAACTCGGCCAAATAAGCGCCAAATATGGCCCAAACTGGAGGAAAACATGGTTTACAAGAGTTGAGAGTGGTATTACGTAGTTTCTATGTACAATTACTGTAAGTAACCGTGTTTCTAGTATTAATTTAAAAGTTAAACTAAATATCAAACTTTTAGCTCTGATTGGTTTGAACTCGACCTTATAAGAGCTAATAGGGCCCAACAGGGAGAAATTACGATTTTTAAGATATGGGAGTAGTATTTCATAGTTTTATATTTATTACTACAAATTAAACTTGTTTCTAGTCTTAGTTAGAAAATTTGATCAAAGATCAAACTTTCAGGCCCGATTAGCCTGAACTAAGCCTTATAAGAGCCGAATATGGCCCAAATGGAAGAAAACATGGTTTAAAGAGCCAAGAGTTGTATTACATAATTTCTATGTACAATTACTGCTACCTAACTTGTTTCTAGTCTTAATTTGAAAGTTTTAACCAAAAGTCAAACTTTCAGCCACGACTGGCCTGAACTAGTTATTATATGAGCTGTATAGGACCCAAACGGGAGTAGTATTACATAATTTTTAGGTATAATTACTACTAATTAAACTTGTTTCTAGTCTTAATTGGAAATTTTGGCCAAAGTCAAACTTTCAGCCTTGATTGGCCCCAATTAGGCCTTATAAGTGCCGAATAGGGCCAAAACAGGGAGAAAACATGGATTTCAAGAGCCTGCAGTAGTATCACATAGTTTCTATGTATAACTACTACTAATTAAACTTGTTTCTATTTTTAATTTGGTCAAACTTTCAGCCCTGATTGGCCTGAACTAGGTATTATAAGAGCCGAATAAAATCCAAATGAGGAGATAACGAGATTTTCAAGAGCCGGGAGTAGAATTACATAGTTTCTATGTACATTTACTATTAATTAACTATGTTTCTAATATTAATTGGCAAGTTTGATCAAAAATCAAATTTCAGCCCTGATTAGCCTCAAATATATGCCTTATAAGAGCCGAATAGGGCCCAAATAGGGAGAAACTGAGGTTTTCAATAGCCGGGAGTAGAATTACATAGTTTTATATATAATTACTTAAAATTAAACTTGTTTCTAGTCTTAATTAGAAAATTAAATTAAAAGTCAAACTTTCAACCCCGATTGCCCTGAACTCGGCTTTCAAACGTGATTTTTCAAGGGCCGGGAGTAGTATTACATAGATTCTATACAAAATTACTGCTAATTAATGTAATTTCAAGTCTTAATCTGAAAGTTTGACCAAAAGTCATACTTTCAGCCCCGTTTTACCTGAATTAGGCCTTAGTTAAATAGGGTTCAAACGGGGAGAAAGCATATTTTCAAGAACCTTGAGTGGTATTACATAGTTTTTATGTAAATTTACTACTATTTTATGTGTTTCTAGTCTTAATTAGGAAGTTTGACAAACAGTAAAACTTTCAGCCCAGATTGGCCTGAGCTAGGCCTTATAAGAGCCGAATAAGACCCCAAATGGGATGAAAACAACGTTTTCAAGAGCCGTGAGTAGTATTACATAGTTTTTATGTATAATTACTGCTAATCAACCTTGTTTCTAGTTTTAATTGGGAAGTTTAATCTAAAGTCAAACTTTCAGCCCTAATTGGCTTAAAATATGCCCTATAAGATCCAAATAGGGCCCAAACGGGGAGAAAATACGGTTTTCAAGAGTCGTGAGTTGTATTACATAATTTTTATGTATAATTACTACTAATTAAACTGGTTCTACTCTTAATTGTGAATTTGATCAAAAGTCAAATTTTCAGCCCCGATTGGCCTGAACAAGGCCTTATAAGAGCCGAATATAGCCCAAACGAGGAGAAAATGTGGTTTTAAAGAGCTATAGTAATATTACATAATTTCTATGTTCAAATTACTACAAATTAAAGTTGTTTCTTATCTTAATCTGGAAGTTTGACCAAAAGTTAAATTTTAGCCCTGATTGGCCAGAACTAGGCATTGTAAGAGCCAAATAGGCCACAAACAGGGAGAAAGCATGATTTTAAGAGCCGAGAATAGTATCACATATTTTTTATGTATAATTATTACTAATTAAACTTGTTTCTATTCCTAATCGGGAAGTTTGACAAAAAGTCAAGCCTTCGGCCCTAATTGGCCTGAACTACGCATTATAAGAACCAAATCAGGCCCCAACGAGATAAAAATATAGTTTTCAAGAGCTGTGAGTGGTATTAAATAGTTTCTATATGCAATTACGACTAATTAACCTTGTTTCTAGTGTTAATTGAAATTTGACCAAAAGACAAACTTTTAACCCTGATTGGCATGAACTAAGCCTTATAAGAGCTGTATAGGGTCAAAACAGGGAGAAGATGAGATTTTTAAGAGCTGAGAGTAGTATTACAAAGTTTTTATGTATAACCACTATAAATTAAACTTTTGTCTATCCTTAATTTGAAAGTTTGATCAAAAGTGAAACTTTCAGCCCTGATTGGCCTTATAAGAGTCGAAAAGGGACTAAATGGGAGGAAAACATGATTTTCAAGGGTCGTGAATGGTATTACATAGTTTTTATTTACAGTTACTATTAATTAACCTTGTTTTCAGTGTTAATTGAAAAGTTTGATCAAGAGTCAAACTTTCAGCCCTACTTGGTCTGAACTAGGTCTTATAAGAGCCGAATAGGGACAAAAAGGGAGGAAAACATAGTTTCAAGTGCTGTGAATGGTATTACATAGTTTATATATACAATTATGACTAATTAACCTTATTTCTAGTGTTAATTGTGAAGTTTGACTAAAAGTCAAACTTTCAGTCCTGTTTGGTCTGGACTAGACCTTGTAATATTATAGCCGAATAAGGTACAAACAGGGAAAAACAAGGTTTCCAAGAGCAAGGAGAAGTAATACATAGTTTTATGTATAATTACTACTAATTAAACTTGTTTCTCGTCTTAATTGGGTAGTTTTACTCTTGTTTGGGCCCTATTTGGCTCTTATAAGGCCTAGTTCTGGCTAATCGAGGCTGAAAGTTTGACTTTTGGTCAAACTTACAAATTAATTAGTTGTAGTTTATACATGGAAACTATGTGAACTACTCCCGAATCCTGAAAAACATGATTTCTCCCGTTCGCGCCCTATACGGCTCTTATAAGATCTGGTTCAGGCCAATCGGGGCTGAAAGTTTATCTTTTGGTAAAACTTCCCAATTAAGACTAGAAATAAGTTTAATTAGTAGTAATTACACATAAAAACTATGTAATTCTACTCCTGACTCTTGAAAACCTCATTTCTCCCTATTTAGGCCTTGTTCGGCTCTTATATGGGCGACCTAGGCCAATCGGAGATGCAAGTTTGACTTTCGGTCAGTAATCCCAATTAACGCTAGAAATAAAATAAATTAGTAGTAATTGTACATAGAAACTATGTAATACCACTCTAAGCTCTTAAAAATCATGTTTTCTTCCGGTTTGGGCCATATTCGGCTCTATAAGGCCTAGTTCAGGCCAATAAGGGCTGAAAGTTTGACTTTTAGTCAAACTTTCCAATTAAGACTAGAAATAAGTTTATTTAGTAATAATTATACATAAAAACTATATAATACTACTTCTGACTTTTGAAAACTGAATTTTCTCTCCGATTAGACAAATTAGGCTCTTATAAAGCCTAATTCAAGCCAATAGGAGCTGAAAGTTTTAATTTTAGTCAAACTTCTCAATTAACACTGGAAGTAAGGTTAATCAGCAGTAATTATCCATAGCACTATGTAATACCTTTTACGGCCCTTGAAAATCATATTTTCCTCCCGTTTAGTCACTATTCGGCTCTTATAAGGTGTAGTTTAGGCCATTCAAGGCTTTAGTTTAATTTTTGGTAAAACTTTTCAATTAAGACTAAAAACTATTTTAATTAGTAATAATTATACACAAAAACTATGTGCTACTGCTAATGACTCTTGAAAACATCGTTTTCTCCCTATTTGGGCCCTAATCGGCTATTATAATGCCTAGTTTAGGCCAATTGGGACTGAAAGTTTGACTTTTTGTCAAACTTTCTCATTAACACTAGAAACAAGTTTAATTAGTAGTAATTGTATATAAAAGCTATGCAACACCATTCACGGCCTTTGAAAACCATGTTTTTCTCCGTTTGGTCCCTATTCGGCTCTTATGAGGCCCAGTTCTGGCCAATCGGGGCTGAAAGTTTGACTTTTAGTCAAACTTCTCAATTAAGACTAGAAACTAGTTTAATTAGTCATAATTATACATAAAAACTATGTATTACTACTTCCGGCTTTTGAAAACTGTATTTTCTCCCCGATTGGACCTTATTAGGCTCTTATAAAGACTAGTTCAGGCTAATAAGGGCTGAAAGTTTGACTTTTGGTCAAACTTTCCAATTTAATATTAGAAATAAAGTTAATTAGTAATTATTGTGTATAGAAACTATACAATACCATTCTCAGCCCATGAAAACTATGTTTTCTCTCGATTGGGCCCTATTCGGCCCATATAAGGTCTAGTTCAGACTAACGGGGCTGAAAATTTGATTCTAGGTAAAACTTCTCAATTAAGACTAGAAACTAAATTAATTAGTAGTAATTATACATAAAAATTATGTATTATTACTCTCAACTCTTGAAACCTCGTTTTCTCCCCATTTGGGCCTTAATCGGCCATTATAAGATCTTGTTCAGGCCAATCGAGACTGAAAGTTTTACTTTTGGTAAAACTTCTCAATTAAGACTAGAAACTAGTATAATTAGCAGTAAATTATACATAAAAACTATGTATTACTACTTCTGACTTTTGAAAACTGTATTTTCTCCCTTTTGGATCCTATTAGGCTCTTCTTATAAGGCCCTTTTCAGGCCAATAGGGGCTAAAAGTTTCAGTTCTGGTGAAACTTCTCAATTAACACTAGAAAAAGGTTAATCAATAGAAATTGTACATAGAACTATGTAATATCATTCTCGGCCCTTGAAAATCATGTTTTCCTCCCGTTTCATCCCTATTCAGCTCTTATAAGGCCTACTTCAGGCCAATCTGGTTAAAAACTTGACTAATCGTAAAACTTCTCTATTAAAACTAGAAACTAGTTTAATTAGTAGTAATTATATATAAAAACTATGTATTACTACTCTCGACTTTTGAAAACCTTATTTTCTCCCCGTTTGGGTCCTATCGGCTATTATAAGGCCTAGTTCACGCCAATCGGGGCTCAAAATTTGACTTTTGGTCAAACTTTCTAATTAATAGTATAAACAAGATTAATTGGTTCTAATTGTACATAGAAACTATGTAATACTATTCACGGCCTTCGAAAACCATGTTTTCCTCATGTTTGTGTCTTTATTTGGCTCTTATAAGGCCTAGTTCAGGCCAATCGGAGACGAAAATTTGACTTTTGGTCAAACATAGAAATAAGTTTAATTAGGAGTAATTATACATAAACACTATGTCATTCTACTCCCGGCTTTTGAAAACCTCATTTTCTCCCTGTTTGGGCTTTGTTCGGCTCTTATAAGGCCTAATTCATGCTGATAGGGGCTGAAAGTTTGACTTTTTGTCAAACTTTTCAATTAACACTAGAAATAAGGTTAATTAGTCCTAATTGTACATAAAAACTATGTAATACCACTCTCAGCACTTGAAAACCTTGTTTTCTCCGGTTTTGGTCCTATTCGGCTCTAATAAGGCCTAGTTCAAGCTAATAAGACTGAAGGTTTGACTTTTAGTCAAACTTTATAATTAAGACTAAAAACAAGTTTAACTAGTGGTAATTATATATAAAAACTATGTCATACTACTCTCGGCTCTTGAAAAATCTCATTTTCTTCCCGTTTGGGCCCTAATCGGCTCTTATACGGCTTACTCAGGCCAATCGGGGCTAAAATGTTTAAATCTTGGTTTAACTTTTCAATTAACACTAGAAACAAAGTTAATTGTAGTAATTGTATATAGAAACTATGTAATACCATTCATGGCCCTTGAAAATCATGTTTTCCTCCCGTTTGGACCCTATTCGTCTCTTATAAAGCATAGTTCAGGCCAATCGGGGCTGAAAGTTTGACTTATGGTAAAACTACCCAATTAAAACTAGAAACAAGTTTAATTAGTAGTAATTATACATAAAACTATGTATTACTTCTCCTTGCTCTTAGAAACCTTGTTTTCCCCTGTTTGTACCTTATTCGGCTCTAATATTATAAGGTCTAGTCCAGACCAAACAGGGTTGAAAGTTTGACTTTTAGTCAAACTTCACAATTAACACTAGAAATAAGGTTAATTAGTCATAATTGTACATATAAACTATGTAATACCATTCACAGCCCTTGAAAACTATATTTTCCTCCCTTTTGGTCCCTATTCGGCTCCTATAAGACCTAGTTCAGGCCAAGTAGGGCTGAAAGTTTGACTCTTGATCAAACTTCCCAATTAACACTGAAAATAAGGTTAATTAGTAGTAATTGTATATAAAAACTATGTAATTCCGTTCACGACCCTTGAAAATCATGTTTTCCTCCTGTTTAGTCCCTTTTCGACTCTTATAAGGCCAATCAGGGCTGAAAGTTTCACTTTTGATCAAACTTTCAAATTAAGAATAAAAAAAAGTTTAATTTATAGTGGTTATACATAAAAACTTTGTAATACTACTCTCAGCTCTTAAAAACTTCATCTTCTCCCTGTTTTGACCTTATTCAGCTCTTATAAGGCTTAGTTCAAGCCAATCAGGGTTAAAAGTTTGTCTTTTGGTCAAATTTCAATTAGCACTAGAAACAAGGTTAATTAGTCGTAATTGCATATAGAAACTATTTAATACCACTCACAGCTCTTGAAAACCATGTTTTTCTTTCGTTGGGGCCAGATCTTTAAAATCGCAATTTCTCCCCATTGGGCCCCATTAACTCTCATAAGGTCGAGTTCAAATCAATCGGAGCAAAAAGTTTGATATTTGGTTTAACTTTTCAATTAATACTAGAAACATGATTAATTGCAGTAATTGTACATAGAAACTACGTAATACCACTCTCTGGTCTTGTAAATCATGTTTAGCTCCGGTTTGGCGCTTTTGGACGAGTTCAGGCCAATCGGGGCTGAAAGTTTGACTTTTGGTCAACTTTTAGATTAAGAATAAAAACAAGTTTAATTTATAGTGGTTATATATAAAACTATTAATACTTTTTTTGGCTCTTGAAAATCACATTTTCTCCCCGTTTAGGCCCTATTCAGCTCTTATAAGGCCCAGTTCAGGCCAATCAGGGTTGAAAGTTCGACTTTTGGTCAAACTTTCAATTAATATTAGAAATAAGGTTTATTAGCAGTAATTGTACATAGAACTATGAAATACGATTCACGGCCCTTGGAAACCATGTTTTCCTTCCGTTTGGTCCCTATTCAGCTCTTATAAGATTTAGTTTTAGCCAATCAGAGCTGAAACTTTGAATTTTTGGTTAAAAACTTTTAATTAACGCTAGAAATAAGGTTAATCAGTAGTAATTGTACGTTGAACTATGTAAACCATGTTTTCCTCCTGTTTGATCCATATTCGGCTCTTATTTAAGGCCTAGTTCAGCCAATCGGGGCTGAAAGTTTGACTTTTGGAAAAACTTCTCAATTAAGACTAGAACAAGTTTAATTAGTATTAATTATACATAAAAACTATGTGCTACTACTCTCGGCTCTTGAAAACCTCATTTTCTCCCCGTTTGGGCCTTAAATCGGCTCTTATAAAGCCTACTTTAGGCCAAACAGGGCTGAAAGTTTGACTTTTGGTCTTACTTCTCAATAATACTAGAAACAAGTTTAACTAGTAGTAATTATACATATGCATGTTAAATACTACTCTCGGTTCTTGAAAACTATATTTTCTTCTAGTTTAGACCCTATTCGGCCTTTATAAGGCCTAGTTCAGGCCAATCGGGGTTGAAAATTTGACTTTTGATCAAAATTCTTAATTAAGACTAGAAACAAGTAGCAGTAATTACATATAAAAACTATGTAATTCTACTCACGGCTCATGAAAACCTCAGTTTCTCCCCGTTTGGACCCAATTCGGCTCTTATAAGACAATTTCAGGCCAATCGGGGTTGAAGGTTTGACTTTTGGTCAAACTTGCCAATTAAGGCTAGAACAAGATTAATTAGTAGTAAATGTACATAGAAACTATGTAATTTCACTCACGGCTTTTGGAAATTATGTTTTCCTCCCGCTTGGTCCCCTTCGGCTCTTATAAGGCCTAGTTCAAGCCAATCGAGGCTGAAAGCTTGACTTTTGGTAAAACTTTCAAATTAAGAATACAAACAAGTTTAATTAGTAGTAGTTAAAATAGAAACTATTTAATAATACTCTCGGCTCTTGAAAATCTTATTTTCTCCCCGTTTGGACCCTATTCGGCTTATATAAAGCCTACTTCAGACCAATCGGAGCTGAAAATTTGACTTTTGGTCAAACTTCCTAATTAAAACTGGAAATAAGGTTAGTTTGTAATAATTGTACATAGAAACTATATAATTCCACTCTCAACACTTAAAACTATATTTTCTTCCCATTTGGCATATTCTGCACTAAGAAGGGCTAGTTCGAGCCAATAAGGGCTTAAGATTTGACTTTTGATCCAACTTACTAATAAAGAGCCGATTGGCTTGTCTATTCTTAATTTGAAAGTTTGACAAAAAGTCAAACCTTCAGCCCCGATTGGGTTGTCTAGGCCATGTAAGAGCTGAGTAGGGACTAAACGGGAGGAAAACATGAGTTTCAAGGTCCGTGAACGGTATTACATAGTTTTTATGTACAATTAATACTAATTAACTTTGTTTCTAGTGTTAATTAGAAAGTTTGACCAAAAGGCAAGTTTCAGCCCCTATTGGCCTTAGCTAGGCCTTATAAGAGCCGAATAGGGTTCAAACTAGGAGAAAATGTGATTTTCAATAGCCGGGAGTAGCATTACATAGTTTTTATGTATAATTACTATTAATTAAACTTATTTTTGGTCTTAATTAGGAAGTTTTAGTAAAAGTCAAACCTTCAGTCCTTATTGGCCTGAGCTAGGCCTTATAAGAGCCGAGTAGGGCCCAAACTAGAGGAAAACATGGTTTTCAAGATATGAGAGTGAGAATATATAGTTTTTGTGTACAATTGCTACTAATTAACCTTATTTCTAATATTTATTGGAAATCTTGACCAAAAGCCAACCATTCAGCCTCGATTGGCCTGAACAAGAGCCAGGAGTAGTATGACATAGTTTTTTATGTTTAATTACTACTAATTAAACTTATTTCTAGTCTTAATTAGGAAGTTTAACCAAAAGTCAATCCTTCAGCTCTTATTAGTCAGACTGAACTAGGCGTTATCTGAGCCGAAAAAGGCCCTATCAGGAGAAAATATGATTTTTCAATAGCTGAGAGTGGTATTACATAATTTCTATATACAATTATTACTAATTACCTTGATTCTAGTGTTAAATTGGAAGTTTGACCAAAAGTCAAACTTTCAGCCCTGATTGGCCTGAACTAGGCCATATCAGAGCCGAACAAGGCTCACACGGGAAGAAAACATGATTTTCAAGAGCAAGTGAGCAAAATTACATAGTTTTTATGTACATTTACTATAAATTAACATAGTTTTCAAGTCAAACTTTTAGTTCTGATTGGTCTGAAATATGCCTTATAAGAGCCGAATAGGGCCTAAACACGGAGAAATTGAGGTTTTTAATAGCCGGGAGTAGAATTACATAGTTTTATGTATAGTTACTATAAATTAAACTTGTTTCTATTCTTAATTAGGAAGTTATCAAAAGTCAAACTTTCTGCCTCGATTGCCCTGAACTCGGCTTTATAAGAGCCGAATAAGGCCCAAACAGAGAGAAAATGTGGTTTTTCAAGAGCTGAGAGTAGTATTACATAGATTCTATGAACTTCTAATTAATCTTATTTCTAATCTTAATCTAGAAGTTTGAACAAAAGTCATACTTTCAACCCGATTTACCTGAACTATACCTTTAAAGAGCCGAATAGGGCCCAAACAGGGAATAAATATGGTTTTCAAGAGCTTTGAGTAGTATTACATAGTTTTTATGTAAATTTACTATTAATTTAATGTGTTTCTAGTATTAATTGGGAAGTTTGACCAAAAGTAAAACTTTCAGCCCTGATTGACCTGAACTAGGCATTGTAAGAGCCGAATAGAACCCAAACGAGAGGAAAACAAGGTTTTCAAGAGCCATGAGTGGTATTATATAGTTTTTACGTATAATTGCTACTAATTAACCGAGTTTCTCGTCTTAGTTGGGAAGTTTGATCAAAAGTCAAACTTTCAGCCCCGATTAGCTTGAACTACGGCCTTATTAAAGTCGAATAGTACCAAATGGAAGGAAAACAAGGTTTTCAAGAGATGCGAGTGGTATTACATTGTTTCTATGGACAACTACTGCTAATTAACCTTGTTTCTAGTGTTAATTGGGAAGTTTGATCAAAAGTCAAATTTTCAGCTCATTGACGTGAACTAGGCCTTATAAGAGCCGAATAGGGCAACAGGGATAAAATGCAGTTTTCAAGAGTCGATAGTTGTCTTACATAGTTTTAATGTATAATTACTACTAATTAAACTTGTTTCTAGTCTTAGTTAGAAGGTTTGATCAAAACTCAAACTTTCTGCCCCGATTGGCCTGAACAAGGCCTTATAAGGGTCGAATATGACTTAAACGGGAAGAAAATTTTGTTTTAAAGAGCCAAGAGTATCACATACTTTCTATGTTCAATTACTACAAATTAAACTTATTTTTTGTCTTAATCTGAAAGTTTGACCAAAGGTCAAACTTTTAGCGTCGATTGGCCTTAATTATGCATAATAAAAGCCGAATAGGGCACAAAAGTGGAGAAAACATGGTTTTCAAGAGCCGGGAATAGTATCATATAGTTTTTATGTAAAATTACTACTAATTAAACTTGTTTTATTCTTAATCAGAAATTTGACCAAAAATCAAACCTTTAGCCCTAAGGCCTGAACTACACATTATAAGAGTTGATTAGGGCCCAAATCGGAGGAAAACATGATTTTCAAGTGCTGAGAGTGGTATTACATAGTTTTATGTACAATTACTGCGAATTAACCTTATTTCTAGTGTTAATTAAAAGTTTAACCAAAAGTCAAACCTTCAGCCCCGATTGGCCTGAACTGCACATTATATGAGCTAGGAGTAGTATTGATAGTTTTTATGTATAATACTATAAGTCAAACTTGTTTTCTATTCTCAATTTGAAAGTTCGATAAAAAGTCAAACTTTCAACTCCGATTGGCTTGTCTAGGCCATGTAAGAGCTGAGTAGGGACTAAACGGGAGGAAAACATGACTTTCATGGGCCGTGAACGGTATTATATAGTTTTTATGTACAATTATTACTGATTGACTTTGTTTCTAGTGTTAATTTGGAAGTTTGACCAAAAGGCAAGTTTCAGCCCCTATTGGCCTTAGCTAGGCCTTATAAGAGCCGAATAGGATTCAAACTGGGAGAAAATGTGATTTTCAATAGCCGGGTGTAGTATTACATAGATTTTATGTATAATTACTATTAATTAAACTTATTTCTGGCTGTAATTAAAAAGTTTTAACAAAAGTCAAACCTTCAGTCCTTATTGGTATGAACTAAGCCTTATAAGAGCCGAGTAGGGCCCAAACTGGAGAAAAATATGATTTTCAAGATCGAGAGAGAGATTACTTAGTTTTTGTGTATAATTGCTACTAATTAACCTTATTTCTAGTATTTATTGAAAATCTTGACCAAAAGCCAAACTTCAGCCTCGATTGGCCTGAACAAGGAGTTATAAGAGCCGAACAAGGCACAAGCGGGGAGAAAATATGGTTTTTAAGAGCCGAGAGTAGTAATACCTAAATTATATATATAATTACTAGTAAATAAACTAATTTTCAAGTCTTAATTGGTAAGTTTTTACCAAAAGTCAAACTTTCAGCCCTGATTGGCCTAAGCTAGGCTTTATAATAGCCGAATAGGGACAAAACGGGAGGAAATTATGGTTTTCAAGGGCTTTGAATGGTATTATATAGATTATATGTACAATTATTTCTAATTAACCATGTTTCTTGTGTTAATTGAGAAGTTTAACCAAAAGTCAAACTTTCAGCCCCGATTGACCTCAAGCTAGGCTTATAAGAGCCGAATTAAGGCTCAAACGGGGGAAAAACAAGATTTTCAAGAGCCGGGATATATATAATTACAACTAATTAAACTTGTTTCTAGTCTTAATTGGGAAGTTTTAGCAAAAGTCAAAATTTTAGCTCCTATTGCCTGTACTAGGCCTTATAAGAACCGAATAGGGACCATACGGGAGGAAAACATGGTTTTGAAGAGTCGTGAATGGTATTACATAGTTTCTATGTACAATTAATACTATTTAACTTTCTTTCTAGTGTTAACTCAAACTTCAGCTCTGATTGGCCTGAATTTGGCCTTATAAGAGTCGATTAGGGACCAAATGGGGAGAAAATGAGGTTTGCAATAGCCAGGAGTAGTATGACATAGTTTTTTATGTTTAATTACTACTAATTAAACTTATTTCTAGTCTTAATTAGGAAGTTTAACTAAAAGTCAAACCTTCAGCTCTTATTGGCCAGACTAAACCGGGCCTTATCTGAGCCGAAAAAGGCCCTATCGGAAGAAAACATGATTTTTCAATAGCTGAGAGTGGTATTACATAGTTTCTATATACAATTATTACTAATTACCTTGATTCTAGTGTTAATTGGGAAGTTTGACCAAAAGTCAAGCTATCAGCCCCGATTAGCTTGAACTAGGCCTAATAAGAGCCGAATAAGGCCCAAACGGGGAGAAAACGAGGTTTTCAAGAGCCGTGAGTAGTATGACATATTTTTATATATAATTACTACTAACTAAACTTGTTTCTAGTCGTAATTGGAAAGTTTGACCCAAAGTCAAATTTCAACCCCGATTAGCCTGATTAGGCCTTATAAGAGCCGAATAGGGCGAAAACGGGGGGAAACATGTCTTTCAAAAGCTTGGAGTAGTATC
Organism: Agave tequilana; assembly: GCA_038442645.1. Taxonomy (NCBI): domain Eukaryota; kingdom Viridiplantae; phylum Streptophyta; class Magnoliopsida; order Asparagales; family Asparagaceae; genus Agave; species Agave tequilana. Next base: position 279,738 of record JAVJIF010001292.1, on the reverse strand, counting down.
ACATAGTTTCTATGTATAACTACAACTAATTAAACTTGTTTCTATGCTTAATTTTAAAGTTTGACCGAAAGTCAAATTTTTAACCCCGATTGGCCTGAACTCGGCTGTATAAGTGTCAAGTAGGACCCAAACCAGAGGAAAATATGATTTTCAAGAGCTGAGAGTCGTATTACATTGTTTCTGTGTACAATTACAGCTAATTAACATTGTCGATATCCTGAACTCGGCCTTATAAGAGTCCAATAGGGCCCAAACGGGGAGAAAATGTTATTTTCAAGGGCCGGGGTTTTCAAGAGCCGGGAGTAGTATTACATAGTTTTCTTGTATAATTACTACTAATTAAATTTGTTTCTAGTCTTAATTGGGAAGTTGGATCAAAAGTCAAACTTTCAGCCCCGATGGCCTGAATAAGCCTTATAAGAGTGAATATGGCCTAAATAGGGAGAAAACGTGATTTTTGAGAGCTAGGAATTGTATTACATAGTTCTATATACAATTACTACTACTTAAACTTGTTTCTACTTTTAATCTGGAAGTTTGATCAAAAGTCAAACTTTCAGCCCCGATTGGTCTGAACTAGGTATTATAGAGCCGAATAAAACCCAAATGAGGAGATAACGAGATTTTCAAGAGCCAGGAGCGGAATTACATAGTTTCTATGTACATTTACTATTAATTAACTTTGTTTCTAGTCTTAATTGGCAAGTTTGATCAAAAGTCAAATATGCCTTATAAGAGCGCGAATAGGGCCCAAACGGGGAGAAACCGAGGTTTTCAATAGCCGGGAGTAGAATTACATAGTTTTATGTATAATTACTTAAAATTAAACTTGTAGAAAATTTGATTAAACATCAAACTTTCAGCCCCGATTGCCCTGAACTCGGCTTTATAAGCGCAGAATAAGGGCCAAACGGGGAGAAAACGTGATTTTCAAGAGCCGGGAGTATTACACAGATTCTATACACAATTACTGCTAATTAATATTGTTTCAAGTCTTAATCTGAAAGTTTGACCAAAAGTCATACTTTCAGCCCCGATTTACCTAAATTAAGCCTTAGTCAAATAGCATTCAAAAGGGGAGAAAACTTGTTTTCAAGAGCCTTGAGTGGTATTACATAGTTTTTATGTAAATTTACTACTAATTTTGTATGTTTCTAATCTTAATTAGGAAGTTTGACCAAAAGTAAAACTTTCAGCCCTGATTGGCCTGAGTTAGGCCTTATAAGAGTCGAATAAGACCCCAAATGGGAGAAAAACAAGGTTTTCAAGAGCCGTGAGTAGTATTAGATAGTTTTTATGTATAATTACCGCTAATTAACCTTATTTCTAGTGTTAATTAGGAAGTTTGATCTAAAGTCAAACTTTTAGCCCTAATTGGCTTGAAATAGGCCCTATAAGAGCCAAATAGGGCCCAAACGGGGAGAAAATGCGGTTTTCAAGAGTCGTGAGTTATATTACCTAATTTTTATATATAATTACTACTAATTAAACTGGTTCTACTCTTAATTGTGAAGTTTGATAAAAGTCAAATTTTCAGCCCCGATTGGCCTGAACAAGGCCTTATAAGAGCCGAATATAACCCAAACGAGAGGAAAATGTGATTTTAAAGAGCTGATAACAGTATTACATAATTTCTATGGTCAATTACTATAAATTAAAGTTGTTTCTCTTCTTAATCTGAAAGTTTGACCAAAAGTTAAATTTTAGCCCCGATTGGCCTGAATTAGGCATTATAAGAACCAAATAGGCCATAAACAGGGAGAAAGCATGATTTTCAAGAGCCGAGAATAGTATCGCATATTTTTTATGTATAATTATTACTAATTAAACTTGTTTCTATTCTTAATCAGGAAGTTTGACCAAAAGTCAAACTTTCAGCCCCAATTGACCTGAACTACGCATTAAAAAAACCAAATCGGGCCCCAACGAGAGAAAATATATATTTTTTAAGAGCTGTGGGTGGTATTTATTAGTTTTTATATGCAATTACGACTAATTAACCTTGTTTCTAGTGTTAATTGAAAGTTTGACCAAAAGACAAACTTTTAACCCTGATTGGCCTGAACTAGGCCTTATAAGAGCTGAATATGGTCAAATCAGGTAGAAGACGAGGTTTTTAAGAGCCGAAAGTAGTATTACAAAGTTTTTATGTATAACCACTATAAATTAAACTTTTTTCTATTCTTAATTTGAAAGTTTGATCAAAAGTAAAACTTTTAGCCATGATTGGCCTTATAATAGTCGAAAAGGGACTAAACGGGAGGAGGAATGGTTTTCAAGGGTCGTGAGTGGCATTACATAGTTTTTATATACAATTACTACTAATTAACCTTATTCTCAGTGTTAATTGGGAAGTTTGATCAAGAGTCAAATTTTCAGCCCTGCTTGGCCTGAACTATGTGTTATAAGAGCCGAATAGGGACCAAATGGGAGGAAAACTTAGTTTTCAAGGGCTGTGAATGATATTACATAGTTTATATGTGTTATGACCAATTAACCTTATTTCTATTGTTAATTGTGAAGTTTGACTAAAAGTCAAACTTTCAGCCCTGTTTGGTCTGGACTAGACCTTATAATATTAGAGCCGAATAAGGTACAAACAGAGAAAAACAAGGTTTCCTAGAGTAAGGAGAAGTAATACATAGTTTTATATATAATTACTACTAATTAAACTTGTTTCTCGTCTTAATTGGGAAGGTTTACCAAAAGTCAAACTTTCAGCCAAGATTAGCCTGAACTAGGCTTTATAAGAGCCGAATAGGGACCAAACGGAGAAAAACATGGTTTTCAAGGGCCATGAATGGTATTTCATAGTTTCTATGTATAATTACTACTAATTAACTTTGTTTCTAGTGTTAATTGAAAAGTTTGACCAAGAGTTAAACATTCAGCCCCGATTGGCCTGAATAAGCCTTATAAGAGCCGATTAGGGCCCAAACGGGGAGAAAACAAGGTTTTTAAGAGTCGAGAGTAGTATGACATAGTTTTTATGTATAATTACCACTAATTAAACTTGTTTTTAGTCTTAATTATAAAGTTTGACCAAAGTCAAACCTTCAGTCTTATTAGCCTGAACTAGGCCTTATTAGAGCAGAATAGGACCAAAACGGTAGAAAACAAGGTTTTCAAGTGCTGAGAGTGGTATTACGTAGTTTTTATGTACAGTTGTACTAATTAACCTTATTTCTAGTGTTAATTGTAAAGTTTAACCAAAAGTCAAACTTTCAGCCCCTATCAGCCTGAACTAAGATAAGAGCCGAACAAAGCCCAAACAGGGAGAAAATGAGGTTTTCAAAAGCTGGGAGTAGAATGACATAGTTTTTATGAATAATTACTACTAATTAAACTTATTTCTAAGTTTGCCTGACTAGGCCTTATAAGAGCCGAATAGAGACCAAATGGGAGGAAAACATGATTTTCAAGGGCCATGAATAGTATTACATAGTTTTTATGTATAATTACTACTTATTAATCTTGTTTATAGTGTTAATTGGGAAGTTTGACCAAAAGTCAAACTTTGAGCCCCGATTGGCGTGAACTAGGCCTTATAATAGCCGCTTTAGGGCCCAAACTGGGAGAAAATGAGATTTTCAACAGCCGAGAGTAGTAATATATAGTTTTTATGTATAATTACTACTAATTAAACTAGTTTCTAGTCTTAATTGAGAAGTTTTACTAAAAGTCAAGCTTTCAGCCCCGATTGGCCTGAAGTAGGCCTTATTATAAGAGCCGAATAAGGACCAAACGGGAGGAAAATATGATTTTTAAGGACCGAGAGTGGTATTACATAGTTCTACAATTTCTATTGATTAACCTTTTTTAAATCACCTAGAGGGGGGTGAATAGGTGATAATGCTAATCAATGCACAAATTTAAAATGTTATGATGCAACGATCACCCGAAACAAGATTAGAAGCCGAATACCCCATAAAGGGCTCTGAACTCCTTCCTCGTGATTCCTCTAGATAAGAATTTGAGGTGCGCAATGCAATCTTGTTGTATGAGTATTGATCGACAATATAGCAATGAATATAAAGCAAGTAAATGACACAAATAAGCCAATCGCTAACACTGAGATTTGTTTCGAGGTTCGAGCACCCAGCTCTACGTCCCCGCCTTCACCCAGAAGGATTTCCGAACCACTATAACTTTTACAAAGAATTACAACCACAAGGAAGTACCCAACTCCTCTATCACACTCCTCTAGTTCAGAGGTAGTGGAGCCACAAATACAAGAATATCTTGGTGATCAAAAGACCACAAACCCTCTTTTGAAAACTTTTTCCCTTACAAAAACCCTAGAGAATAATGTGTAGGATTGAAGCTCAAGTTTTGTAAGTGAAAAAGAAAATAAAATTGAAGAGAGTTTTGAATAAAAAACTTCAGTAAAAAGAGAGAATTTTGAGCAAAAAAACTGAGAGCAAAAACTTCTTTTGAAAGACTTAAACTTGATTTCTTTTGCAAAGGATTGATGTAATCACCTCAACCCTAATCATCCCTATTTATAGGATAAAGGTAGAGATTAAAGAGTAAACTATTATAATGAATAATTAGGAAAGATTAGACCCAAATTCAGCCCTCAAATTCGTTTAGAGAAGAAAACCACGTTTTAAAACGTGTTTAAAAAACTAGCCGTTTGGGCTGAAATCTAGCTCACGGTCGACCGGCCGGTCGACCGGTTTTCAAAAATTATAACCATTGCCAGTCAACGGTCGATCGCCCGGTCGACCGTCCCAAACAGAGACTTAGGTGCTTTCAGTCGGCCGAAGGTCAGTCGACCGACATGGGGTCCGGTCGACCGCCCGGTCGACCGGTAAACGTGCACACATGCACGCACCCAAACGGTCAGAAGAGCGGTCGACCGTGCGGTCGACCGTTCTGACCTGAAACAGAGCCGGTCGACCGTCCAGTCGACCGCAACATGCCAAAATCAGTTTCTTTTGAAAACAGATTTGAAGATCTTAATAATTTTCAAATTAATTTTGATCAAGACTTGATATACTATATAAAATAGAGTTTGTAAGTGTTAGAACATGTTTAAAAATATTTTATATATATAGGAGAAATATTTTTAGAAAAATCATGTGCAAAATCTTGTGTGTGGGGAATATTGAGCTTCAGCACTATACACTATCCTTTAACAAACTAAAAATTATAAAAACTGAGAAAGGAAGTCTCTGAGCCGCGTTACACCAAGCTAGAGCCTTCTCTTCTATGAAAACGTCCTCTTGCGCCATTTGCCTTTTGGCATCATAACCCTTGCAATATGCTTAAAAAGGCCATCATGACTAGTACAAACCTGAAACTCATACTAAACAACTTATTAGTACCAAATAGTTTCTATGTGTTTTGTTATCATCAAAACTTAAATAAATAGAGAGTGTAACCTTTTGGGCCAACAATTTTTCTAGTGTTAATTGGAAAGTTTGATCAGAACTGAAACTTTTAGCCCCTATTGGCCTGAAAAGGGCCTTATGAGAGCCTAATAGGGTTCAAACGTGGAGAAAATACAGTTTTCAAAAGTCAGGAGTAGTAATACATAGTTTTTATACATAGCCACTATAAATTAAACTTTTTTCTATTCTTAATTTGGAAGTTTGATTAAAAGTGAAACTTTCAGCCCAGATTAGCCTTATAAGAATCGAAAAGGGACTAAACGGGAAGAAAATATGGTTTTCAAGGGCCGTGAATGGTATTACATAGTTTTTATGTACAATTACTACTATTAACCGTGTTTTCAGTGTTAATTGAAAAGTTTGATCAAGAGTCAAACTTTCAGCCCCGATTAGCCAGTACTAGGTCTTATAAGAGCTGAATAGGGACCAAAAGGGAGGAAAACATAGTTTTCAAGGGTTGTGAATTGTATTACATAGTTTATATGTTTAATTACGACTAATTAACCTTATTTCTAGTATTAAAAAGGGAGGAAAACATAGTTTTCAAGGCCCAGTATATGAGATTTTCAAGAGCCAAAAAGTATTAATAGTTATATATATAACCACTATAAATTAAACTTGTTTTTATTCTTAATCTAAAAGTTGACCAAAAGTCAAACTTTCAGCCATGATTGGCCTGAACTCGGCCAAATAAGCGCCAAATATGGCCCAAACTGGAGGAAAATATAGTTTACAAGAGCTGAGAGTGGTATTACGTACTTTCTATGTATAATTACTGCAATTAACCATGTTTCTAGTATTAATTAAAAATTTAAATCAAATATCACTCTTTTAGCTCCGATTAGTTTGAACTCGACCTTATAAGAGCTAATAGGGCCCAACGGGGAGAAATTACGGTTTTTAAGATTTGGGAGTATTATTTCATAGTTTTTATGTTTATTATTACTAATTAAACTTGTTTTAAGTCTTAGTTAGAAAGTTTGATCAAAAATCAAACTTTAAGGCCTGATTAGCCTGAACTAAGCCTTATAAGATCCGAATATGGCCCAAATTTGGAGAAAACATGGTTTAAAGAGCTAAGAGTTATATTACATAATTTCTATGTATAATTACTACTACCTAAACTTGTTTCTAGTCTTAATTTAGAAGTTTTAACCAAAAGTCAAACTTTCAGCCACGATTGGCCTGAACTAGTTATTATATGAGCTGAATAGGACCCGTAGTATTACATAGTTTTTAGGCATAATTTATACTAATTAAACTTGTTTCTAGTTTTAATTGGAAAGTTTGGCCAAAGTCAAACTTTCAGCTCGATTAGCCCCAATTAGACCTTATAAGAGCCGAATAGGGCCAAAAAGAGGGAGAAAATATGGATTTCAAGAGCCTGCAGTAATATCACATAATTTCTATGTATAACTACTACTAATTAAACTTGTTTCTATTTTTAATTTGAAAGTTTGACCAAAAGTCAAACGTTCAGCCCCGATTGGCCTGAACTAGGTATTATAAGAGCCGAAAAAAACCCAAAAGAGGAGATAATGAGATTTTCAAGAGCCGGGAGTGGAATTACATAGTTTCTATGTACATTTACTATTAATTAACTTTGTTTCTAATATTAATTGGCAAGTTTGATCAAAAGTCAAATTTTAGCCCTGATTAGCCTCAAATATATGCCTTATAAGAGCCGAATAGGGCCCAAACCGGGAGATACCGAGGTTTTCAATAGCCGGGAGTAGAATTACATAGTTTTATGTATATTTACTTAAAATTAAACTTGTTTCTAGTCTTAATTAGAAATTTAATTAAAAGTCAACCTCAATTGCCCTGAACTCGGCTTTATAAGCGCAGAATAAGGGCCAAAGGGGAAGAAAACTTTATTTTTCAAGAGCTGGGAGTAGTATTACATAGATTCTGTACATAATTATTGCTAATTAATGTAATTTCAAGTCTTAATCTGAAAGTTTGACCAAAAGTCATACTTTCAGCCCAGATTTACTTGAATTAGGCCTTAGTCGAATAGGATTCAAACGAGGAGAAAACATTATTTCAAGAGCCTTGAGTGGTATTACATAGTTTTTATGCAAATTTACCACAATTTTATGTGTTTCTTGCCTTAATTAGAAGCTTGACCAAAAGTAAACTTTCAGCCCTGATTGGCCTGAGCTAGGCCTTATAAGAGCCGAATAAGACCCCAAATGGGAGGAAAACAAGGTTTTTAAGAGCCGTGAGTAGTATTACATAGTTTTTATGTACAATTACTGCTAATTAACCTTGTTTCTTGTGTTAATTGGGAAGTTTGATCTAAAGTCAAACTTTCAGCCCTAATTGGCTTGAAATAGGCCCTATAAGAGCCAAATAGGGTCCAAACGGGGAGAAAATGCGGTTTCAAAATTCGTGAGTTGTATTACATAATTTTTATGTATAATTACTACTAATTAAACTGGTTCTACTCTTAATTGTGAAGTTTGATCAAAAGTCAAATTTTCAGCTCCGATTGGCCTGAACAAGGCCTTATAAGAGCCGAATATAGCCCAAACGAGGGGAAAATATGATTTTAAAGAGCTGATAGTAGTATTATATAATTTCTACGTTCAATTACTACAAATTAAAGTTATTTCTCATCTTAATCTGAAAGTTTGACCAAAAGTTAAATTTTAGCCCCGTTGGCCTGAACTAGGCATTTTAAAAGCCAAATAAGCCACAAACAGAGAGAAAGCATGATTTTAAGAGCCGAGAATAGTATCACATATTTTTTATGTATAATTATTACTAATTAAACTTATTCTATTCCTAATCGGGAAGTTTGAGCAAAAGTCAAACCTTTAGCCCCAAATTAGCCTGAACTACGCATTATATGAACCAAATCGGGTTCCAACGATTGAAAAATATGAATTTCAAGAGCCGTGAGTGGTATTAAATAGTTTCTATATGCAATGACGACTAATTAACCTTATTTCTATTGTTAATTGAAATTTGACCAAAAGATAAACTTTTAACCCTGATTGGCCTGAAATAGGCCTTATAAGAGCTGAATAGGGTCAAAACAGGGAGAAGACGAAGTTTTTAAGAGCCAAGAGTAGTATTACAAAGTTTTTATGTATAACCACTATAAATTAAACTTTTTTCTATTCTTAATTTGAAAGTTTGATCAAAAGTGAAACTTTCAGCCCTGTTTGGCTTTATAAGAGTCGAAAGGGACTAAACGGGAGGAAAACATAATTTTCAAGGGTCGTGAATGGTATTATATGATTTTTATATATAGTTACTACAAATTAACCTTATTTTCAGTGTTAATTGGGAAGTTTGATCAAGAGTCAAACTTTCAGCCCAGCTTGGCCAGAAGTAGGTCTTATAAGAGCCGAATAGGGACCAAAAGGGAGGAAAACATAGTTTTCAAGGGCTGTGAATGGTATTACATAGTTTATATGTACAATTATGACTAATTAACCTTATTTCTAGTGTTAATTTTGAAGTTTGACTAATAGTCAAACTTTCAGCGCTATTTGATCTGGACTAGACCTTATAATATTATAGCCGAATAAGATACAAATAGGGAAAAACAAGGTTTCCAAGAGCAAGGAGAAGTAATATATAGTTTTATATATAATTACTATTAATTAAACGTGTTTCTCGTCTTAATTGGGTAGTTTTACCATAAGTCAAACTTTCAGCCCTGATTGGCCTGAACTAGGCTTTATAAGAGCCGAACAGGGACCAAACGGGAGGAAAACATGGTTTTAAGGGCCATGAATGGTATTGCATAGTTTCTATGTACAATTACTATTAATTAACTGTGTTTCTAGTGTTAATTAAAAAGTTTGACCAAGAGTTAAACTTTCAGCCCCGATTGGCCTGAGTGAGCCTTATAAGAGTCGATTAGGGCCCAAACGGGAAGAAAACGAGGTTTTCAAGAGCCCAGTGTAGTATGACCTAGTTTTTATGTTTAATTACCACTAATTAAACTTGTTTTTAGTCTTAATTATAAAGTTTGATAAAAAGTCAAACCTTTAGTCTTATTAGCTTGAACAAGGCCTTATTAGAGCAGAGTAGGACCAAAACAGGAGAAAACAAGGTTTTCAAGTGCTGAGAATGGTATTACATAATTTTTATGTACAATGAGTACTAATATAACCTTATTTCTAGTGTTAATTGAAAAGTTGGACCAAAAGTTAAACTTTCAGCCCCTATCAGTCTGAACTAGGCCTTATAAAAGCCGAACAAAGTCCAAACAGGGAGAAAACGAGGTTTTCAAGAGCCGGGAGTAGAATGACATAGTTTTTATGTATAATTACTGCTAATTAAAGTTATTTCTAAGTTTGACCAAAAGTCAAACGTAGAGTCAAACTTTCAACCCCGATATTAGCCTGAACTAGACCTTATGTGAGCGAATAGGGCCCAAACAGGAGAAAACATGGTTTTCAAGGGCTAAGAGTGGTATGTTTAGTTTCTATATACAATTATTACTAATTAACCTTGTTTCTAATAATAAATTAGAAAGTTTGACCAAAAGTCAAACTTTCAGCCTTTATTAGCCTGAACTAGTCCGTATAAGAGCCTAATAAGGTCCAACCGGGGGGAAAATACAGTTTTCAAAAGCCGAAAGTAGTAATACATAGTTTTATGCATAATTACTACTTATTAAACTAGTTTCTAGTCTTAATTGAGAAGTTTGACTAAAAGTCAAACTTTCAGCCTCGATTGGCCAGAACTGGGCCACATAAGAGCCGAATAGGGACCAAACGGGAGGAAAACATGGTTTTCAAAGGCCGTGAATGGTGTTACATAGTTTTTATATACAGTTACTACTAATTAACCTTGTTTCTAGTGTTAATGGGGAAGTTTGACCAAAAGTCAAACTTTCAGTCCCGATTGGCCTAAACTAGGCATTATAATAGCCTATTAGGGCCCAAACAGGGAGAAAAATGAGGTTTTCAAGAGTCATTAGCAGTAGCATATAGTTTTTATGTATAATTATTACTAATTAAACTAGTTCTAGTCTTAATTGGAAAGTTTTATCAAAAATCAAACTTTCAGCCTCGATTGGCCTAAACTACACCTTATAAGAGCCGAATAGTGACTAAAAGGGAGGAAAATATGGTTTTTAAGGGCCGTAAAAGGTATTACATAGTACTATGTACTATTATTACTGATTAACCTTATTTCTAGTGTTAATTGAGAAGTTTGACCAAAATTAAAACTTTCAGCTCCTATTGGCCTGAATTAGGCCTTATAAGAGCCTAATCGGTCCAATCAGAGAGAAAATATAGTTTTCAAAAGTCAGGAGTAGTATTATATAGTTTTTATATATAATTATTACTAAATAAACTTATTTCTAGTCTTAATTGGAAAGTTTGACCAAAAGTCAAACTTCAGCCCTTACTGGCCTAAATTAGGCCTTATAGAGCCGAATATGGCCCAAACCGGAAGAAAACATGATTTTCAAGAGCTTAGAGTGGTATTACATAGTTTCTATATACAATTATTACTAATTTATTTTATTTCTAGCGTTAATTGGGATTACTGACCTAAAGTCAAACTTGCATCTCCGATTAGCCTAGGCCGCCACAAAAGAGCCGAACAAGGCCCAAACAGGGAGAAATGAGGTTTTCAAGAGTTGGGAGTAGTATTACATAGTTTTTATATGTAATTACTACTAATTAAACTTGTTTCTAGTCTTAATTGGGAAGTTTTACCAAAAGTTAAACTTTCATGCCTGATTGGCCTGAACCAGGTCTTATAAGAGCCGTATAGGTTGCAAACGGGGAGAAATCATGGTTTTCAAGAGTCGTGAATAGTATTACATAGTTTCTATGTACAATTAGTACTAATTAACTTTGTTTCTAGTGTTAACTCAAACTTCAGCTCCGATTGGCCTGAATTTGGCTTTATATGAGCCGATTAGGGACCAAACAATTGACTTGCAGCTTTGAGTCACATCGTCCTTTGTCTGGAGAGGAATCTTTGCAGCTTTGAGTCATATCGTCCTTTGTCTGGAGAGAAATTTTGTAGCTTTGAGTCACATCTTCCTTTGTCTGGAGAGGAATATCTGCCTTTGAGTCATGTCAGAGAGGAATTTGTCTGCCTTTGAGTCACTTCGTCCTTTGTCTGGAGGGAATATTGCAGCTTTGAGTCACATCGTCCTTTACCTGGAGGGAATATTGCAGCTTTGAGTCACATCGTCCTTTGGCGGAGAGGAATATCTGCCTTTGAGTCATATCGTCCTTTGGAGAGAATTTTTACAGCTTTGGGTCACATTGTCCCTGCTTTTGGTGTTCATGAGTGCTGTGTCCTTTGAGTTCTTTCGTGGAGAGATGTTGATCCTTTTGCATGTTGATGCTGAAGCTTGAGTTTTTTTTTTTTTTTTTTTTTTAACATATCAAACGGATCTTGGCCGCCTATTAGGTCGAGGACTGGATTAGTGGGTGATGAGGATGCAGTGGAGCTTGCCCGTGATTTGTCAAGCTGTTTTTGCATTTTTCTGAATTTCTGAAATTTGAGGAACTGTTGAAATTCATCATCGGAGTCTGAATCTTCCCGAATTGTGGTTGGAGCTTTATGAATGGGTTTTGAAGTTTTTGGAGAGTCGTCGTTCTTGGGAATCTGTTGGATTTGATGTTGGAATTTCTTGCCAGAGGTGAGGAACTCACTGACTGTAGATTCAGAGCATAAATTCTGGTTGAATTTATCCCACCACTTGATTTTGAATTGTCGGACTAAACTCATTGGATATTTATCTATAATATTGTAATGTTGGGCGATTTGATAACTCCAACAGAAAATCCATGGTACCTTGAATTCCTTGAAGAATTGAACTGTCTTTATGTAGTGTAGTCCCTTGACTTGAAAGAGGTAGCGATTAAAGCCTTTGAGTGCTGTTGGTGGTAATATGTCGATTGTGGGTCCGTAGGAATGCCACCACTCATAGAACCATATTGGAAATTCTTCCTGACAGTTGGAATGAAAAGTGAAGAACCATGAATGGTCGAAAGGCCTGAGGAGGAATGCCCGATACCAGGCCATTCTGTAGTCATGATAAGTATATCCCTTTGGAATGTAGTTGACAGTAAATTCTCTTGTGGTAGCCAAGGATGCCCATTCTATTGGCCGAATTAGCGTCTTGATGATGCACTTGGAGTAAGAGACCCTGTCTGGATTGTTTTTGTCCATGGTATGATAGAGTTCGATTGAGCCGGAATCAATGAGGACTAGTTCATAGTATCTTTGGGTTTTAAGTGGATCATCTGGAAGCCATTGGCAGCCTGATGGTAGGATTTTGTTTATGAATGAGCAAAGTGCCTTGTAGTCAGGAGTTTCTGTGAAGTTGGTGAGGAGTAAATGCTCAGTATTTTTCTTGATGAAGTATGGGGATGAATCGGATTGGGGTCGTGGAGTATTTTGAGTCTTTGTTGGAGTTGTTATAGCAAAAGGGAGAGGAGGAAAGTTGCCAAGGACCTGAAATCTGTTGGGACTTTGAATAGGGGAGGTCGAAAGGGATGAGACTTTTATCTCATAGTCTTTGGGGTTGACTGACTTTTGAAGTGGAGATTTTCCTTTGTCATCGTTCATCATGAATCTGTGGTCAGGAGTCCATAGGGTCATAAGGGGACGTTGTTTGAATGGAATGAATGTATGCAGAATGCAGTGATTCTTTTTTATGAATCAAATTTATGATAAATTGAATAATTCTGTAAAGTATTCAAGTCTTTGGGTTGGACAGGAGTCATAAATCTAAATATGATTTCTTGTCCCATGATTCTCGTACCTAATCCTTTTGTATTAACCCAAAATGGATAAATTTGAGTTAAGAATGGTATTCCTAATATTATATCAGTGTTTAAGTTTTCAATAACAATGAATTGGTGTTTAAAACAAATTCTTTCATTGCATATTGATATTTTTGTTATTTTTCCCATAACTTTTAAAGGTGAATCATTTGCGGTGATTAATTTTTCTTTTGTGGGTTCATAATCCTTTGTTGGGAGGATACCGTGTCGGATTACACTATGGTCGGCTCCTGAATCAATCATGGCTGTAAGGGTTAGCTTTGAATCGTTGGTGGCTAGGGTTATGAATATGAACCATTTTTGGTAGTTGAATTTTTCAATAGTGGAGATGTATTTAGAATTAGAGGGATAATTGGTTGAAATATTTATTTCATTTAGGGAAAAGGGGGGCTGTTCTTCCAATGGTTCTGAGGTAGTAGCTTTGTCTTTTGTTTTATCAATTTGACTTTGGATAAGGCATATCTGCGTTTCATATGCTAGATTTCTTGTTTCTACTTGTCGTAGATTTTCTTTGATGTGTCTGATTTCTTCTTTTAGGAGTTGTATTTCTGTTTGCAGTTTACGAATGTCGTTTGGTTTGGTTCCTAAAGGGGAATTTATAGGATATGTTTCAAAGAGTTTTGAAATGCTAAAAGGTTGAGTTAAATTATCCTTTTCTTCTTCGTCATTAATGATTAGAGTTCGTAGTTTTTCTAGATGCTCCTTTTGAGTTTTTAGATCAGGAATCTGTTGTATCATGTCAAATATTAATTCTTTTGATTTCCTTTTTGAGTCGCTTGCCTTGATCATATTGATTGTTTTGCATTGGCAATCGGAGTCACCGGGACTTGATGAATTATAAAACTCATCGTCATCAGATATCTCATTGATCTCGAAAACGATTTGTAACTTTTCTTTTAATTTTTTTCTTACGTCGGGATCTACGTCTGAAAGGTTATCTATGATTTCATTAATTTTATTTTTCTCCTTTTTTTCTTTCGATTTGCATTTATTAGCTACATGGCCTGGCTTGCCACATTTGTAGCAAGTGATTGGTTTGGATTTGTTTTTGTAATAATTTTCGTTTGATTGTTTTTTAGGATATTTTTGTCCTTTTGTGTTATGATTTTGAGAATAGTCACGTCTCCTTGTTTTATAATTCTTGTAGTGACTTATCTTTTGATTACGTCTTTTTTCAGTGGAAGGGGCCCTTATTCCTGTTATTCCAAATGCTTCACAGAAGGAGCCCATTTCCTGGCGCTTGTTTCCATACTTGGCTTGGAATTTTAATTCTTGGCAGGCTTGTAAAGCTTCTTGTTTAACGAATGCAAATAGTTGACCATAGGTAATGGTACTAAAGTCAGCATTATCGTTTTCAACTCCCATGACTTTTTTAATGTTTGTAAAAACTCTTTGGGAAAACAATTTGGGTAGTCCTGTTATGAATTTTTCTTTCCAATATGATTTAGTTGAATCTGAACGTTTTAATACATAGGTCAGGAATATATCTTTATATCACCTAAAATCAGTAAGAGTTGGGCATTTTAAATTAGTAAGGGATATGTTTGAAGATCCTAATTCTTCTGCAGGATTTCCTACAAAATGTCTCGCTATAGTAACCATGAGAAAACTAGCGGAATCATTTTTCTTTGTAATTGTTCCTTGAGCATCTTCTATTTCTATCTCGTGATTTAGAATTGTTTGTTTTTCTTCTAGGGTTAATGAGTTATCCCACCAATATTTTAATTGTCCAGTGAAACCTGTGACTATGTAGACCGTAGCATTTTGTTCAGATAACCGATTTGTCTTATAGGCTGTTACAGCCATTCCTATTTCTTGTAAAGTATTTAATATCTCATACTCACTTTTTTCATCTATATTCCATTCATAAACAGAGGTGCCATCGTAGCTTGATTTGAATATTGCTTTTTCTTCATATTGGATATCTGGAGGTGTTGGCCTAGGGTAATAGTTTCTAGTTTGGCCTCTTCGCCAGTCATTGTTGTATTCATTTTTCCAATTGTTTCTATACGAATTATTGTTTTTCTTATATTTTGTATTAATTCGATTAATTTTTTGATTTGGAATTGTTTCCTGGATGTCGTCTTCTATTTGGCTTATTTGTTGTACTAATGAATTATCTGAACTGTCTGTAGATTCGGATTCTGAATTGTCTTGTTTTTCTATAGTATTTATTTTCGACGTACTTGGAAGGCTTTCATTAATTTTCTCTAAGGCTTGAGTTATTTGTCCTAATAAGTTCATTGGTCTGACATCTTCTACAGGTAAACTCGTTGGCTGAAAATGTGGTGCTGAATAACTTTGTGGGAATTTAGGGTTTGATTCTTTTGGAATTCCTTCAATTTTTGTGGATAAGGAATCAATTTGATGTGCTATGGTGTGTAACAGCTGGTTTGAATAATTGTTCTGATGATACACCTTTTAATGTCTTCTATGTTGACTGGTTCACTGCTATTTTTTCCCCGTTTAAAAGGTGAAGCGGTTACTTCTCCTTCATTGGTTGGAATCTTGATAGATTGTAATGGAGGATGGATTGATGTCACAATGTTTCCATCTGTTAATTGCCATTTTTTATATAGGCTGGTTTGAACATCAATTTGGGATTGATTGTAAGGGTCTTCAATACCTTGTTTCACTAAGTAATATTGTAACCATATTTCAAAGTTAAAATTGATTTCATGTTTGTTTATATCCGTGATCCAATTTTTTATTAATTGTTCTTGGTAAGTCCTATGGAGCTTTGAGAACCAATTAAAATGTTTGGATTCTTCTCGAAATTCTTGCATAAGTCTAAAACTGTCACTAATGAATGGTTTTTTAATCATATTGATTTCTCCAGTAAAATCTGGTCTCAAGGGATGATGTTGGGGAGTAATTTTCTTGATTGACTTCTGGAAGGGGTGATTTGTGGAATACTCTGATGGGTTGTTGGAGTGAATATTCAGAACATGAATTTCTACTGGGTTCAACATACCTAAAGGAGGTTGAAGGTCTTTCTCTTACAGAGTTGAATCTAATTAATACTGTTCCATCGTCTTCTTCTATTATGTCTGAGATCTCAGTTCTCTCTATGTCTCTAGGAGTCTGAGGGTTCTCTATTTTGAATTCTTCTGGAATAGTGATCTCATTCCATTTTAATCTTTTGGGAACAAAAGTCTTTGACTGTTCTGCTTCTATCTGGAGGATGACAGTTTCTTCTTGAATACGGGAACCTATCATTTTGAATTTTGGGTTCATTTGGGAACTCATTAATTTATAATATAGCTTATACATAACCGATACTTGTTCGGTGAATCTTTCGAATTCATCACCTTGCAGGTGGACGTCTAAGATTAATGAATTTAGGAATAATGGGTCTGTTAAAGATACTGAGTAATTAGGCATACAGTTGAAGTACACTGGTCCATTACATATATTAGTTTGAATCATAGATAAGATGGATGATTTGTATCTTTTTAATCTTTTGTCTCGTAGGGCTGTGTAGACAGGAATATCTACGCCAGTGTGGACTAGTGGTTTGATGGCTACTTGTACTAACCCAAAATGAATATAACGGAATCCCTTTTTAAGGAATTCTTCTAACGCAAGTTTGGACAATAGATGAATAGTTTGGGATTTATTTTGAATATTGAATGTTTCTTCATGGATTTTAATAGCGTATGAAGTTTTAAAATCAAAAGTGCCGATACTGTAAATATTTTCTATTTTTTCACTAGGAATTCTCCATTCTAAGAAATCTTCATGAACTATATCTTCTCTACTTCTTACTACCTTTCTGCTTGATCCTGAGGTCAAACTGGAACCTAGAAACATTCTTCTAACAATATTGGTCATCACTAGTATGTAACAAACTGATAGGGTTGACCTTTCAGTAGACTGGAACACGGGAACACAATGCCTGGAACACCCTAATCTCAACGGGCTTACCAACGGACTTACAAGCTTACCAACGCTTGCCAACGCCTACTAAAATTCAACAAGTCAATTGTTACGTACTTATGCTAACCAACAAGCTAGAAACTTGGCTCTGATACCAGGAGGGAGCCCAGGAAGCTTCCGGGATAACTCATTAACCCTAGAAGAAAAACAAACAATTCTAAATCACGAGATAGAAATAGAAGATGCTCAAGGAACAATTACAAAGAAAAATGATTCCGCTAGTTTTCTCATGGTTACTATAGCGACACATTTTGTAGGAAATCCTGCAGAAGAATTAGGATCTTCAAACATATCCCTTACTATTTAAAATGCCCAACTCTTACTGATTTTAGGTGGTATAAAGATATATTCCTGACCTATGTATTAAAACGATCAGATTCAACTAAATCATTTTGGAAAGAAAAATTCATAACAGGACTACCCAAATTGTTTTCCCAAAGAGTTTTTACAAACATTAAAAAAGCCATGGGAGTTGAAAACGATAATGCTGACTTTAGTACCATTACCTATGGTCAACTATTTGCATTCGTTAAACAAGAAGCTTTACAAGCCTGCCAAGAATTAAAATTCCAAGCCAAGTATGGAAACAAGCGCCAGGAAATGGGCTCCTTCTGTGAAGCATTTGGAATAACAGGAATAAGGGCCCCTTCCACTGAAAAAAGACGTAATCAAAAGATAAGTCACTACAAGAATTATAAAACAAGGAGACGTGACTATTCTCAAAATCATAACACAAAAGGACAAAAATATCCTAAAAAACAATCAAACGAAAATTATTACAAAAACAAATCCAAACCAATCACTTGCTACAAATGTGGCAAGCCAGGCCATGTAGCTAATAAATGCAAATCGAAAGAAAAAAAGGAGAAAAATAAAATTAATGAAATCATAGATAACCTTTCAGACGTAGATCCCGACGTAAGAAAAAAATTAAAAGAAAAGTTACAAATCGTTTTCGAGATCAATGAGATATCTGATGACGATGAGTTTTATAATTCATCAAGTCCCGGTGACTCCGATTGCCAATGCAAAACAATCAATATGATCAAGGCAAGCGACTCAAAAAGGAAATCAAAAGAATTAATATTTGACATGATACAACAGATTCCTGATCTAAAAACTCAAAAGGAGCATCTAGAAAAACTACGAACTCTAATCATTAATGACGAAGAAGAAAAGGATAATTTAACTCAACCTTTTAGCATTTCAAAACTCTTTGAAACATATCCTATAAATTCCCCTTTAGGAACCAAACCAAACGACATTCGTAAACTGCAAACAGAAATACAACTCCTAAAAGAAGAAATCAGACACATCAAAGAAAATCTACGACAAGTAGAAACAAGAAATCTAGCATATGAAACGCAGATATGCCTTATCCAAAGTCAAATTGATAAAACAAAAGACAAAGCTACTACCTCAGAACCATTGGAAGAACAGCCCCCCTTTTCCCTAAATGAAATAAATTTTCAACCAATTATCCCTCTAATTCTAAATACATCTCCACTATTGAAAAATTCAACTACCAAAAATGGTTCATATTCATAACCCTAGCCACCAACGATTCAAAGCTAACCCTTACAGCCATGATTGATTCAGGAGCCGACCATAGTGTAATCCGACACGGTATCCTCCCAACAAAGGATTATGAACCCACAAAAGAAAAATTAATCACCGCAAATGATTCACCTTTAAAAGTTATGGGAAAAATAACAAAAATATCAATATGCAATGAAAGAATTTGTTTTAAACACCAATTCATTGTTATTGAAAACTTAAACACTGATATAATATTAGGAATACCATTCTTAACTCAAATTTATCCATTTTGGGTTAATACAAAAGGATTAGGTACGAGAATCATGGGACAAGAAATCATATTTAGATTTATGACTCCTGTCCAACCCAAAGACTTGAATACTTTACAGAATTATTCAATTTATCATAAATTTGATTCATAAAAAAGAATCACTGCATTCTGCATACATTCATTCCATTCAAACAACGTCCCTTATGACCCTATGGACTCCTGACCACAGATTCATGATGAACGATGACAAAGGAAAATCTCCACTTCAAAAGTCAGTCAACCCCAAAGACTATGAGATAAAAGTCTCATCCCTTTCGACCTCCCCTATTCAAAGTCCCAACAGATTTCAGGTCCTTGGCAACTTTCCTCCTCTCCCTTTTGCTATAACAACTCCAACAAAGACTCAAAATACTCCACGACCCCAATCCGATTCATCCCCATACTTCATCAAGAAAAATACTGAGCATTTACTCCTCACCAACTTCACAGAAACTCCTGACTACAAGGCACTTTGCTCATTCATAAACAAAATCCTACCATCAGGCTGCCAATGGCTTCCAGATGATCCACTTAAAACCCAAAGATACTATGAACTAGTCCTCATTGATTCCGGCTCAATCGAACTCTATCATACCATGGACAAAAACAATCCAGACAGGGTCTCTTACTCCAAGTGCATCATCAAGAAGCTAATTCGGCCAATAGAATGGGCATCCCTGGCTACCACAAGAGAATTTACTGTCAACTACATTCCAAAGGGATATACTTATCATGACTACAGAATGGCCTGGTATCGGGCATTCCTCCTCAGGCCTTTCGACCATTCATGGTTCTTCACTTTTCATTCCAACTGTCAGGAAGAATTTCCAATATGGTTCTATGAGTGGTGGCATTCCTACGGACCCACAATCGACATATTACCACCAACAGCACTCAAAGGCTTTAATCGCTACCTCTTTCAAGTCAAGGGACTACACTACATAAAGACAGTTCAATTCTTCAAGGAATTCAAGGTACCATGGATTTTCTGTTGGAGTTATCAAATCGCCCAACATTACAATATTATAGATAATATCCAATGAGTTTAGTCCGACAATTCAAAATCAAGTGGTGGGATAAATTCAACCAGATTTATGCTCTGAATCTACAGTCAGTGAGTTCCTCACCTCTGGCAAGAAATTCCAACATCAAATCCAACAGATTCCCAAGAACGACGACTCTCCAAAAACTTCAAAACCCATTCATAAAGCTCCAACCACAATTCGGGAAGATTCAGACTCCGATGATGAATTTCAACAGTTCCTCAAATTTCAGAAATTCAGAAAAATGCAAAAACAGCTTGACAAATCACGGGCAAGCTCCACTGCATCCTCATCACCCACTAATCCAGTCCTCGACCTAATAGGCGGCCAAGATCCGTTTGATATGTTAAAAAAAAAAAAAAAAAAAAAACTCAAGCTTCAGCATCAACATGCAAAAGGATCAACATCTCTCCACGAAAGAACTCAAAGGACACAGCACTCATGAACACCAAAAGCAGGGACAATGTGACCCAAAGCTGTAAAAATTCTCTCCAAAGGACGATATGACTCAAAGGCAGATATTCCTCTCCGCCAAAGGACGATGTGACTCAAAGCTGCAATATTCCCTCCAGGCAAAGGACGATGTGACTCAAAGCTGCAATATTCCCTCCAGACAAAGGACGAAGTGACTCAAAGGCAGACAGATTCCTCTCTGACATGACTCAAAGGCAGATATTCCTCTCCAGACAAAGGACGATGTGACTCAAAGCTACAAAATTCCTCTCCAGACAAAGGACGATATGACTCAAAGCTGCAAAGATTCCTCTCCAGACAAAGGACGATGTGACTCAAAGCTGCAAGATTCCTCTCCAGACAAAGGACGACATGACCTAAAGGCGACTCAAAGGCAGATTCCTCACCGACAAAGTAAGAAAAGACACAAAAGCGAAGAAATGACAAGATTCCTCGCCAACTCATCAGGAGACTCAACTCTCCTATAAATTCAAGAGCTCCTCACCCACTCAAGGCAGAGCGAAAAAAGAGAGCGAATACAGAGCCACAAAATAGCATAATATTTCCTCTTGTAATCAAAATCCCCTCTGTACTTCTTCAAAGAATTCAAGCTGTACTCCTATTACTTCTTTTATCCGGTCTCAAAGATAATCAATTCAACACAAGCTTTGTAAGCTCTCGCTCTTATTCATCTCTTTAGCATAATATTTCCACCATATCTGTTATTACATGTCGCATTCAATCAGAAAATCTTACATGAGCAATCATCCTGCATTCATACTATTCACAAACACTATTCATAATTACTATTCACAATTACTGTTCACGATTACTATTCACAATTACTGTTTATAATTACTGTTCAAAAGTACTGTTCATACACAATTACTGTTCATACATACGAAATTACTGTTCATACAATACTGTTCATACATACGTAAAACACTATTCATACTTACATACTAGGAAATTAAATTTCTAAGAAATCTTCATGAACTATATCTTCTCTACTGAAAGTGCCAATACCATAGAGCCGAATATGGCCCAAACCGGAAGAAAACATGATTTTCAAGAGCTTAGAGTGGTATTACATAGTTTCTATATACAATTATTACTAATTTATTTTATTTCTAGCGTTAATTGGGATTACTGACCTAAAGTCAAACTTGCATCTCCGATTAGCCTAGGCCGCCACAAAAGAGCCGAACAAGGCCCAAACAGGGAGAAATGAGGTTTTCAAGAGTTGGGAGTAGTATTACATAGTTTTTATATGTAATTACTACTAATTAAACTTGTTTCTAGTCTTAATTGGGAAGTTTTACCAAAAGTTAAACTTTCATGCCTGATTGGCCTGAACCAGGTCTTATAAGAGCCGTATAGGTTGCAAACGGGGAGAAATCATGGTTTTCAAGAGTCGTGAATAGTATTACATAGTTTCTATGTACAATTAGTACTAATTAACTTTGTTTCTATTGTTAACTCAAACTTCAGCTCCGATTGGCCTGAATTTGGCTTTATATGAGCCGATTAGGGACCAAATGGGGAGAAAATGAGGTTTGCAAGAGCCAAGAGCAGTATAACATAGTTTTTTATGTTTAATTACTACTAATTAAACTTATTTCTACTCTTAATTAGAAAGTTTAACCAAAAGTCTAACCTTCAGCTCTTATTGGCCTGACTGAACCAGGCCTTATCTGAGCTGAAAAAGGCCCTATCGGGCGAAAACATGATTTTTCAATAGCTGAGAGTGGTATTACATAGTTTCTATATACAATTATTACTAATTACCTTGATTCTTATATTAATTGGGAAGTTTGACTAAAAGTCAAACTTTCAGCCCCGATTGGCTTGAACTGGCTTAATAAGAGCCGAATAAGGCCCAAACGAGGAGAAAACGAGGTTTTCAAGAGCCGGGAGTAGTATGACATAGTTTTTATGTATAATTACTACTAACTAAACTTGTTTCTAGTCGTAAATGGAAAGTTTGATCTAAAGTCAAATTTTCAGCCCCGATTGGCCTGAATTAGGCCTTATAAGGGCCGAATAGGGCGAAAATAGGGGAAAACATGTCTTTCAAGAGCTTGGAGTAGTATCACATAGTTTCTATGTATAACTACTATTAACTAGGCTTGTTTCTATGCTTAAATTTGAAGTTTGATCGAAAGTCAAATTTTTAACCCCGATTGGCCTGTACTCGGCCATATAAGTGCCAATAGGGCCCTAACCAGAGGAAAATATAATTTTCAAGAGCTGAGAGTCGTATTACATTGTTTCTGTGTACAGTTACAGCTAATTAACATTGTCGATTAGCCTGAACTCAGCCTTATAAGAGTCCAATAGGGCCCAAACGGGGAGAAAATATTGTTTTCAAGGGCCAAGATTTTCAAGAGCCGTGAGTAGTATTACATAGTTTTTTGTATAATTACTACTAATTAAACTTGTTTCTAGTCTTAATTGGGAAGTTAGATCAAAAGTCAAACTTTCAGCCCCGATTGGCCTGAATAAGCCTTATAAGAGCCGAATATGGCATAAATAGGGAGAAAACGTAGCTTTAGAGAGCTAGGAGTTGTATTACATAGTTCCATGTACAATTTCTACTACTTAAATTTGTTTCTAGTTTTAATCTGGAAGTTTGACCAAAAGTCAAACTTTCAGCCCCGATTGGCCTGAACTAGAAATTATAAGAGCCGAATAAAATCCAAACAAGGAGATAACGAGATTTTCAAGAGCCAGGAGTGGAATTACATAGTTTCTATATACATTAACTATTAATTAACTTTGTTTCTAGTCTTAATTTGCAAGTTTGATCAAAAGTGAAATATGCCTTATAAGAGCCGAATAGGGCCCAAACGGGGAGAAACCGAGGTTTTCAATAGCCGCGAGTAGAATTACATAGTTTTATGTATAATTACTGAAAATTAAACTTGTTTCTAGTCTTAAGTAGAAAATTTGATTAAAAGTCTAACTTTCAATCTCGATTGCCCTGAACTCAGATTTATAAGCGCAGAATAAGGGCCAAACAGGAAGAAAACGTGATTTTTCAAGAGCCGGGAGTAGTATTACACAGATTCCATACACAATTACTGCTAATTAATGTTGTTTCAAGTCTTAATCTTAAAGTTTGACCAAAAGTCATTCTTTTAGCCCCGATTTACCTGAATTTGGCCTTAGTCGAATAGGGTTCAAACAGGGGGAAACATGTTTTTAAGAGCCTTGAGTGGTATTACATAGTTTTTATATAAATTTACTACTAATTTTATATGCTTCTAGTCTTAATTAGGAAGTTTGACCAAAAGTAATACTTTCAGCCCTGATTGGCTTGAGCTAGGCCTTATAAGAGCCGAATAAGACCCCAAATGGGAGGAAAATAAGGTTTTCAAGAGCCGTGAGTAGTATTACATAGTTTTTATGTACAATTACTGCTAATTAACCTTATTTCTAGTGTTAATTGGAAGTTTGATCTAAAGTCAAACTTTCAGCCCTAATTGGCTTGAAAATAGGCCCTATAAGAGCCAAATAGGTCCCAAACGGGGGGAAAATGCGGTTTTCAAGAGTCGTGAGTTCTATTACATAATTTTTATGTATAATTACTACTAATTATGAAGTTTCATCAAAAGTCAAACTTTCAGCCCTGATTGGCCCGATGAAGGCCTTATAAGAGCCGAATATAGCCCAAACGAGGGGAAAATGTGGTTTTAAAGAGCTGATAGTAGTATTACATAATTTCTATGTTCAATTACTACAAATTAAAGTTGTTTCTCATCTTAATCTGGAAGTTTGACCAAAAGTTAAATTTTAGCCCCGATTGGCCTGAACTAGGCATTGTAAGAGCCAAATAGGCCACAAATAGGGAGAAAGCATGATTTTCAAGAGCCGAGAATAGTATCACATATTTTTTATATATAATAATTACTAATTAAACTTGTTTCTATTCCTAATCGGGAAGTTTGACCAAAAGTCAAACCTTCAACCCCAATTGGCCTGAACTGCGCATTATGAGAACCAAATCGGGCCCCAACGAGAAAAATATGATTTTCAAGAGTCGTGAGTAGTATTAATTAATTTCTATATGCAATTACGATTAATTAACTTTGTTTCTAGTGTTAATTGAAAGTTTGACCAAAAGAAAACTTTTAACCCTGATTGGCCTGAACTAGGCCTTATAAGAGCTGAATAGGGTTAAAACAGGGAGAAGACGAGGTTTTTAAGAGCCGAGAGTAGTACTACAAAGTTTTTATGTATAACCACTATAAACTAAACAGTTTTCTATTCTTAGTTTGAAAGTTTGATTAAAAGTGAAACTTTCAGCCCTGATTGGCCTTATAAGAGTCGAAAAGGGATAAAACGGGAGGAAAACATGGTTTTCAAGGGTCGTTAATGATATTACATAGTTTTTATATACAATTACTAGTAATTAACCTTGTTTTCAGTGTTAATTGGGAAGTTTGATCAAGAGTCAAACTTTCAGCCCTGCTTGAACTATGTGTTATAAGAGCCGAATAGGACCAAAAGAGAGGAAAACATAGTTTTCAAGGGCTGCGAATGGGTATTACATAGTTTTTATGTACAATTACGACTAATTAACCTTATTTCTAGTGTTATTGAGAAGTTTGACTAAAAGTCAAACTTTCAGCTCTGTTTGGTCTGCACTAGACCTTATAAGATTAGAGCCGAATAAAGTACAAATAGGGAAAAATAAGGTTTCCAAGAGTAAGGAGAAGTAATACATAATTTTATATATAATTACTACTAATTAAACTTGTTTCTCGTCTTAATTGGGTAGTTTTATCATAAGTCAAACTTTCAGCCCCGATTGGCTTGAACTTGGCTTTATAAAAGCCGAATAGGGACCAAACGGGAGGAAAACATGATTTTCAAGGGTCATGAATGGTATTACATAGTTTCTATGTACAATTACTACTAATTAATTTGTTTCTAGTGTTAATTGAAAAGTTTGACCAAGAGTTAAACTTTCAGCCCCGATTGGCCTGAGTAAGCCTTATAAAAGCTGATTAGGGCCCAAACGGGGAGAAAACGAGGTTTTCAAGAGCCGAGAGTAGTATGACATAGTTTTTATACATAATTACCACTAATTAAACTTGTTTTTAGTCTTAATTATAAAGTTTGACCAAAAGTCAAACCATCAGTCTTATTAGCATGAATTAGGCCTAATTAGAGCCCAATAGGACCAAAATGGGAGAAAATAAAGTTTTCAAGTGCTGAGAGTGATATTACATAGTTTTCATGTACAATTAGTATAATTAACCTTATTTCTAGTGTTAATTGGAAAGTTTGACCAAAAGTCAAACTTTCAGCCCCTATCAGCCTGAACTAGGCCTAATAAGAGCCAAACTAAGCCCAAACAGGGAGAAAATGAGGTTTTCAAGAGCCAGGAGTAGAATGACATAGTTTTTATGTTTAATTACTATTACTTAAACTTATTTCTATGTTTGACCAAAAGTCAAACTTTCATCTCCGATTTGCCTGAATTAGGCCTTATAAGAGCCAAATAGAGACCAAACGGGAGGAAAACATGGTTTTCAACGGCTGTGAATAGTATTACATAGTTTTTATGTATAATTACTACTAATTAATCTTGTTTATAGTTAATTGGGAAGTTTGATCAAAAGCCAAATTTTGAGCCCCGATTGGCGTGAACTAGGCTTTATAATAGCCGATTAAGGCCCAAACGGGGAGAAAATGAGGTTTTCAAGAGCCGAGAGTAGTAATACATAGTTTTTATGTGTAATTACTACAAATTAAAATAGTTTCTAGTCTTAATTGAGAAGTTTTACTAAAAATCAAGTTTTTAGCCCCGATTGACCTGAAGTAGGCCTCATAAAAGCCGAATAGAGACCAAACAGGAGGAAAATATGATTTTCAAGGGCTGAGAAAGGTATTACGTAGTTCTATATACAATTTCTATTGATTAACCTTTTTTCTAGTGTTAATTGGGAAGTTTGTTCAGAACTGAAACTTTTTGCCCCTATTGGCCCGAAAAGGGCCTTATAAGAGCCTAATCGGGTCCAAACGGGGAGAAAATATAGTTTTCAAAAGTCAGGAGTAGTAATATAAAGTTTTTATGTATAATTACTACTAATTGTACTAGTTTCTAGTCTTAATTGAGAAGTTTTACCAAAAGTGAAACTTTCAGTCCAGATTGGCCTGAATAAGACCTTATAATGGCCGATTAAGGCTCAAACGGGAGAAAATGAGGTTTCAAGAGTCGAGAGTAATAATACATAGGTTTTATGCATAATTACTACTAATTAAAATAGTCTCTAGTCTTAATTGAGAAGTTTTACCAAGAGTCAAACTTTCAGCCCCAATTAGCCTGAACTAGACCTTATATGAGCCGAACAGGGCCCAAACGGGAGAAAACATGGTTTTCAAGGACTGAGAGTGGTATTTTATAGTTTCTATATACAATTATTACTAATTATCCTTGTTTCTAATATTAAATTGGAAAGTTTGATCAAAAGTCAAACTTTCAGCCCTGATTAGCCTGAACTAGTCCATATAAGAGCCTAGTAACGTCCAACCGGGGAGAAAATATAGTTTTCAAAAGCCGGAAGTAATAATACATAGTTTTTATGTATAATTACTAAACTAGTTTCTAGTCTTAATTGAGAAGTTTGACTAAAAGTCAAACTTTCAGCCCCGATTGGCCTGAACTGGGCCTCATAAGAGCCGAATAGGGACCAAACGGGAGGAAAACATGGTTTTCAAAGGCCCTGAATGGTGTTACATTGTTTTTATGTACAATTTCTAATAATTAGCCTTGTTTCTAGTGTTAATGAGAAAGTTTGACCAAAAGTCAAATTTTCAGTCCCAATTGGCCTAAACTAGGCATTATAATAGCCGATTAGAGGCCAAACAGGGAGAAAATGAGGTTTTCAAGGGTCATTAGCAGTAGCACGTAGTTTTTCAATATAATTATTACTAATTAAACTAGTTTCTAATCTTAATTGGAAAGTTTTACAAAAATCAAACTTTCAGCCTCGATTGGCCTAAACCACACCTTATAAGAGCCGAATAGTGACTAAACGGGAGGAAAATATGGTTTTCAAGGGCCGTAAAAGGTATTACATAGTGCTATGTACAATTACTACTGATTAACCTTATTTCTAGTGTAAATTGAGAAGTTTGACTAAAATTGAAACTTTCAGCT
The DNA here is from genome assembly GCA_038442645.1 of Agave tequilana. Lineage (NCBI taxonomy): Eukaryota > Viridiplantae > Streptophyta > Magnoliopsida > Asparagales > Asparagaceae > Agave > Agave tequilana. The sequence goes on along the minus strand of JAVJIF010001292.1, from coordinate 252,103 downwards.
CCTATTGGCCTGAATTAGGCCTTATAAGAGCCCTAATGGGTCCAATCAAAGAGAAAATACAGTTTTCAAAAGTCAGGAGTAGTTTTACATAATTTTTATGTATAATTATTACTAAATAAACTTATTTCTAGTCATAATTGGGAAGTTTGACCAAAAGTCAAACTTTCAGCGCTTATTGGCCTGAACTAGGCCTTATGAGCCGAATATGGTCCAAACCGGAAGAAAACATGATTTTTCAAGAGCTTAGAGTAGTATTACATAGTTTCTATGTACAATTACTACTAATTTATTTTATTTCTAGCGTTAATTGGGATTACTGACCTAAAGTCAAACTTGGATCTCCGATTGGCCTAGGCCGCCATATAAGAGCCGAACAAGGCCCAAACAGGGAGAAATGAGGTTTTCAAGAGTTGGGAGTAGTATTACATAGTTTTTATGTCTAATTACTACTAATTAAATTTGTTTCTAGTCTTAATTGAAGTTAAACTTTCAGCCCCGATTGGCCTGAACCAGGTCTTATAGGAGCCGTATAGGGCCCAAACGGGGAGAAACATGGTTTTCAGGATTCGGAAGTAGTTCACATAGTTTCTATGTACAAACTACAACTAATTAATTTGTTTCTATTCTTAATTTGTAAGTTTGACCAAAAGTCAAACTTTCAGTGCCGATTAGTTAGAATTAGGCCTTATAAGAGCCAAATAGGGCCCAAACAAGAGGAAAACATGATTTTCAAGAGTTAAGAGTGATATTACATAGTTTCCATGTACAATTATTTAACCTTATTTCTAGTGTTAATTGGGAAGTTTCACCAAAAATTAAACTTTAAGCCCTTGATATAGCCCATACTAGGCCTTATAAGAGCCGAATAGGACCCAAACGGGTGAAAAGGCGGTTTCCCATTTGGGCCCTATACTGCTAATTAAAATTGTTTTAAGTTTTAATTAGGAAGTTTGACAAAAGTCGATCATTAAGCCCTTATTGGCCTGAATTAAGCCTTATAAGAGCTGAATAGGGCCAAAACAGGGAGAAAACGAGGTTTTTAAGAGCCGAGAGTAGTATTATAAAGTTTTTATGTATAACCACTATAAATTAAACTTTTTTCTATTCTTAATCTAAAAATTTGATCAAAAGTGAAACTTTCAGCCCTGGTTGGCCTTATAAGAATCGAAAAGGGACTAAACGAGAAGAAAACATGGTTTTCAAGGGAAGTTTTACCAAAAGTCAAACTTTTAGCCCCGATTGGCCTGAAGTGGGCCTTATAATAGTCAAAAAGAGTCTAAACATAAGGAAAACATGATTTTCAAGTGGTGAGAGTGGTATCACATAGTTTTTATGTACAATTACTGCTAATGAACCATGTTTCTAGTGTTAATTGGGAAGTTTGAGCTAAAATCAAACTTTCAGCCCTGGTTAGCCAAAACTAAGCCTTATAAGAGCCGAATAGGTCTCAAACGGGTGAAAATACAGTTTTCAAGAGCCTAAAGTAGTATTACATAGTTTTTGTATAATTACTACTAAGTAAACTTGTTTTAGGGCTTAATTAGGAAGTTTGACCAAAAGTCAAACCTTATAAGTGTATATTAGGGTCCAAATGGGAAGAAAATATGGTTTCAAGAGTTGAGAGTGGTATTACATAGTTTCTATGTAGAATTAATATGAATTAATCTTATTTCTAGTTTTAATTGAGAAGCTTGGCCAAAAGTCAAACTTTCAACCCTGATTGGCCTGAACTAGGCCATATCAGAGCCGAACGAACAAGGCTCACACGGGAAGAAAACATGGTTTTTAAAAGCAAGTGAGCAAAATTACATAGTTTTTTTTGTACATTTACTACAAATTAACATGGCTTTGAAGTCAAACTTTTTATTCCGATTGGTCTGAAATATGCCTTATAAGAGCCAGATAGGGCCCAAACAGGGAGAAATCGTGGTTTTCAATAGCCGGGAGTAGAATTACATAGTTTTATGTATAGTTATTACAAATTAAACTTGTTTCTATTCTTAATTAGGAGGTTTGATCAAAAGTCAAACTTTCTGCCTCGATTGCCCTGAACTCGGCTTTATAAGAACCGAATAGGGCCCAAATAGAGAGAAAACGTAGTTTTTAAGAGCCGAGAGTAGTATTACATAGATTCTATGAACTTCTAATTAACCTTATTTCTACTCTTAATCTAGAAGTTTGACCAAAAGTCATACTTTCAACCCGATTTACCTGAACTATGCCTTTGAAGAGCCAAATAGGGCCCAAACAGGGAATAAATATGGTTTTCAAGAGCGTTGAGTAGTATTACATAGTTTATGTAAATTTACTATTAATTTAATGTGTTTCTAGTCCTAATTGGGAAGTTTGACTAAAAGTAAAACTATCAGCCCTGATTGGCCTGAACTAGGCCTTGTAAGAGCCGAGTAGAACCCAAACGAGAGGAAGACAAGGTTTTCAAGGGTCATGAGTGGTATTATATAGTTTTTATGTATAAGTGCTACTAATTAACCTTGTTTCTTGTCTTAGTTGGGATGTTTGACCAAAAATCAAATTTCAGCCCCGATTGGCTTGAACTAAGGCCTTATTAGAGTCGAATAGGACCCAAATGGGAGGAAAACAAGATTTTCAAGAGATGTGAGCGGTATTACATTGTTTCTATGGACAACTACTACTAATTAACCTTGTTTCTAGTGTTAATTGGGAAGTTTGATCAAAAGTCAAATTTTCAGCTAATTGGCGTGAACTAAGCCTTATAAGAGCCGAATAGGGCAACAGGGAGAAAATGTAGATTTCAAGAGCCGATAATTATATTGCATAGTTTTAATGTATAATTACTACTAATTAAACTTGTTTCTATTCTTAGTTGGGAGGTTTGATCAAAACTCAAACTTTCTGCCCCGATTGGCCTGAACAAGGCCTTATAAGGGCCGAATATGACTTAAACGGAAAGAAAGTATAGTTTTAAAGAGTCAAGAGTAGTATTACATATTTTCTATGTTCAATTACTACAAATTAAACTTGTTTTTAGTCTAAATCTGAAGGTTTGACCAAAGGTCAAACTTTTAGCCCCGATTGGCATTAATTAGGCATTATAAAAGCCGAATAGGGAAAAAAGTGGAGAAAACTTGATTTTCAAGAGCCGAGAGTAGTATCACATAGTTTTTATGTAAAATTACTACTAATTAAACTTGTTTCTATTCTTAATCGGGAAGTTTGATCAAAAGTCAAGCATTTAGCCCTGATTGGCTTGAACTACACATTATAAGAGCTGATTAGGGCCCAAACTGGAGGGAAATATGGTTTTGAAGTGCTGAGAGTGGTATTACATAGTTTTATGTACAATTACTGCTAATTAACCTTATTTCTAATGTTAATTGAAAGTTTGACCAAAAGTCAAACCTTCAGCCCCGATTGGCCTGAACTGCACATTATAAGAGCTGAATAGGGTCTAAATCGGAGGAAAACATGGTCTTCAAGTGCTGAGAGTGGTATTACATAGTTCTATATACAATTACTGCTAATAAACCTTATTTCTAGTGTTAATTAAAAGTTTGACCAAAAGTCAAACTTTCAACCCTGATTATTGGCTTGAACTGGGCCTTATAAGAGCTGAATAGGGCCTAAACGGGGAGAAAACGAGATTTTCAAGAGCCAAAAAAAAGTATTACATAGTTTTATATATAACCACTATAAATTAAACTTGTTTTTATTCTTAATCTTAAAGTTGACCAAAAGTCAAACTTTCAGCCCGATTGGCCTGAACTCGGCCTTATAAGAGCTGAATAAGACCTAAACGGAGAGAAAATAAGGTTTTCAAGGGCCGAGAGTAGTATTACATAGTTTTTATGTATAACGACTATAAATTAAACTTGTTTCTATTCTTAATTTGTAAGTTTGACCAAAAGTCAAACTTTCATCCCATTGGCCTAAATTAGGCCTTATAAGAGCCGAAAAGGGACCAAACAAGAGAAAACATGGTTCTCAAGGGTCGTGAATGGTATTACAAAATTTTCATGTACAATTACTACTAATTAACTTTTTCTCTAGTGTTAATTGTGAATTTTGACCAAAAATTAAACTTTCAGCCCCGATTGGCCTGAATTAGGCCTATAAGAGCCAGATAGGGTCCAAACAGGAAGAAAATACAGTTCTCAAGAGCCGAGGGTATTACATGGATTTTATGTATAATTACTATGAATTAAACTTGTTTCTAGTCTTAATTAGAAAGTGCTATTAAAAGTAAAACTTTCAGCCTCGATTGGCCTAAAGTAGTCCTTATAAGAGCCGAATAGGGACCAAACGGGAGGAAACTTGGTTTTCAAAGGCTGTGAAAGGTATTACATAGTTTATATGTTCAATTATTACTAATTAACTTTGTTTCTAGTGTTAATTGGAAAGTTTGATCAACTTTCAAACTTTCAGCCCGGTTGGCCTAAACTAGACATTATAAGAGCGAAAGAAATAGAATCTAAACAGGGAGAAAATGCAGTTTTCAAGAGCTGAGAGTAGTATTACTTAGTTTTTATGTATAATTATTACTAATTAAACTTATTCCTAGTCTTAATTGAGAAGTTTGACTAAAAGCCAAACCTTTAGCCCCGATTAGCCGGAACTAAGCCTTATAAGAGCTGAATAAGGCCCAACAGGGAGAAAATAAGGATTTCAAGATTCGGGAATAGTAATACATAGTTTTTATATATAATTACTACTAGTTAAACTTATTTATAGTTTTAATTGGGAAGTTCTATCAAAATTCAAACTTTCAACCTCGATTGGCCTAAACTAGGCCTTATATAAGAGCTGAATAGGGACCAAACGGGAGAAAAACATGGTTTTCAAGGGCCGTGAATGGTAATATATAGTTTTTTTTGTATAATTACTACTAATTAATCTTGTTTTCATATTAATTAAAAAGTTTTACTAAGAGTCAAACTTTCAGCCTTGATTGGCCTGAACTAGGCCTTATAAGAGTTGAATAGGGTCTAAACAGGGAGAAAATTCAGTTTTCAAGAATTGAGAGTAGTATTACATAATTTTAATGTATAATTACTGCTAATTAAACTTATTTTTAGTCTTAATTAGGAATCACCAAAAGTCAAACCTTTGACCCATATTGGCTTGAACTGGCCTTATAAGAGCCGAATAGGGCCAAACGGTAGAAAAATATGATTTTCAAGATTTGAGAGTAGTATTACATAGTTTTTATGTGTAATTACTACTATTTACCTTTTTTATGTTAATTGGAAAGTTTGACCAAAATCAAACTTCTAGCCCGATTGGCCTGAATTAGGCCGATAATAGTCGATTATGGCCCCAAAAGGGGAGAAAATGAGGTTTTCAAGACTCAGGAAGAGTATAATATAGTTTTTATATATAATTACTACTAATTAAACTTGTTTCTAAACTTAATTGGGATGTTTGACCAAAAGTCATACTTTCAACACCGATTGGCTGGAACTAAGCCTTATAAGAGCCGAATATGGTCCAAACAGAGAGAAAATATAGTTTTCAAGAGCCAGTAGTAGTATCACATAGTTTCTGTATATAACTACTACTAATTAAACTTGAAAGTTTGAGCAAAGGTCAAAATTCAGTATCGATTGGTTAAATTAGGCCTTATAAGAGCCAAATAGGGCCCAAATTGGAGGAAAACATGATTTTCAAGAGATGACAGTGGCATTACATAGTTTCTATGTACAATTACTACTAATTAACCTTTTTCTAGTATTAATTGGAAAGTTTGACCGACAATCAAGTTTTCAGCCCCGATTCGCCTGAACTAGGCCTTATAATGCCGAATAGGATACAAACGGGAGGAAAACAAAGTTTTCAAGGGCCTTGAATGGTTAAATTAGGCCTTATAAGAGCCGAATATGGCCCAAATATAGAGAAAATGCTATTTTAAAGATCCGGGAGTAGTATTACATAGTTTTTATGTATAATTACTTCAAATTAAACTTGATTAAAAGTCAAACTTTCACCCTGACGGCCTAAACTAGACCTTATAAGAGCAAAATATGGCCTAAACGTGGAGAAATTGTGATTGTAAAGAGCCCAGAGTAGTATTAAAAAGTTTCTACATGTAATTACTTCTTATTAAACTTGTTTCTATTCTTAATATGGAAGTTTGACCAAAAGTCAAACTTTTAGCCCTGATTGGCCTAATCCTAGGCATTATAAGAGCCGAATTGGGCCGAAATAGTGAGAAAATAAGGTTTTCAAAAGTCGGGAGTAGTATCACATAGTTTTATGTATAATTACCATTAATTAAACTTGTTCTATTCTTAATTGGGAAGTTTGACTAAAAGTTAAACTTTTAGCCCCGATTGACTTAAACTAGGCCTTGCAAGAGCCGAATAGGGCCCAAATGGGAAGAAAACATGGCTTTTAAGAGCCATGAGTGGTATTATATATTCTATAAATAATTACTAATAATTAACTTTATTTCTAGTATTAATTGGGAATTTTGACCAAAAGCCAAACTTTCAGCCTCGATAGGTCTGAACTAGGCCTTATTAAGAGCTGAATAGGGCCCAAAAAAGGAGAAATGAGGTTTTTAAGAGACGAGAGTAGTATTATATAGTTTTTATGTATAATTACTATAAATTAAACTTGTTTCTATTCTTAATTTGAAAGATTGACGAAAATTTAAACTTTTAGCCCGGATTGGCCTAAACTAGGCCTTATAAGAGCCGAAGAGGGACCAGACGGGAGGAAACATGATTTTCAAGAGCTGAGAGTGGTATTTAATAGTTTCTATGTACAATTATTGCTAACTAACCTTTTTTACAGTGTTAATCAGGAAGTTTAACCAAAAAATAAACTTTCAGCCCATGTTAGCCTAACTAGGCCTAATAAGAGCCGAATAGGGTCAAAATGGGAGAAAATGTGATTTTCATAAGCCTAGAGTAGTATTATATAGTTTTTATATATAATTACTAATAATTAAGCTTGTTTTAAATCTTTGTTAGTAAGTTGGACCAAAAGTCAAACCTTAAGCCCTTATTGGCCTGAACTAGCCCTTCTTAGTGCAGAATATACCAAATGGGAAGAAAATATAGTTTCAAGTGCTGAGAGTGGCATTATATAGTTTCTATGTACAATTATTACAAACTAACCTTATTTCTAGTTTTAATAGGGAAGTTTGACCAAAAGTCAAACTTTCAGCTCTGATTGGTCTGAACTAGGCTTATACAAGTCGAATAGGGTCCAAACGGGGAGAAAATATAGTTTTCAAGAGCCGGGAGTATTATTAATTAGTTTCTATATTTAACTACTACTAATTTAACTTGTTTGTATTCTTAATTTGAAAGTTTTACCAAAAGTCAAACTCAGCCCGATTGGCTTGAACTAGGCCTTATAAGAGCCGAATAGGACCAAGCGGGAGGAAAACATAATTTCTAAGAGCCGTGAGTGAAATTACATAGTTTCTATGTACATGTACTACTAATCAACCTTGTTCTAGCCTTAATTGGCATGTTTGACCAAAAGTCAAACTTTCTGCCCCGATTGGCCTGAAATTATCTTATAAGAGCCGAATTGGGTCCAAACGGGGAGAAACCGAGGTTTTCATGAGCCGTGAGTAGAATTACATAATTTTTATGTGTAATTACTGCTACTTGTTTCTAGTCTTAAATAGAAATTTTGATCAAAAGTCAAATTTTCAACCCCGATTGGCCTGAATTAGGCCTTATAAAGGCCAAATAGGTCCAAACTGGGAAAAAATACAGTTTTCAAGAGCCGAGAGTAGTATTACATGGTTTATATGTATAATTACTACTAGTTAAACTTGTTTCTAATATTAATTGCGAAGTAAGACTAAAAGTCAAACCTTTAGCCCTATTTGGCCTGAAATAGGCCTTATAAAAGCTGATTAAGGCCCAAACGGGGAGAAAATCAGGTTTTCGAGAGCCAAGAATAGTAGCACATAGCTTGTATGTATAATTAATACTAATTAAACTTGTTTCTAGTTTTAATTGAAAAGATTTTTTAAAAGTCAAACTTTCAGCCACGATTGGCCGAACTAGGCCTTAAATAAGAGCCGAATAGGGATCAAATAGGAGGAAAACCTAGTTTACAAGGGCCATGAATGGTATTACATAGTTCAATGTACAATTACTACTGATTAACATTATTTCTAGTGTTAATTGGGAAGCTTTTAATCAAAAATTTAAACTTTCAGCCCTGACTGGCCTAAACTAAACCTTATAAGAACAGAATAGGGACCAAATGGGAGGAAAACATGATTTCCAAGGGCCGTGAATGGTATTACATAGTTCTATGTACAATTACTGCTAATAAACCTTATTTCTAGTGTTAATTGAAAGTTTGACCAAAAGTCAAACTTTCAACCCTGATTGGCCTGAACTGGGCCTTATAAGAGCTGAATAGGGCCTAAACAGGGAGAAAATGAGATTTTCAAGAGCCAAAAAAGTATTAATAGTTTTATATATAACCACTATAAATTAAACTTGTTTTTATTCTTAATCTAAAAGTTCACCAAAAGTCAAACTTTCAGCCATGATTGGCCTGAACTCGGCCAAATAAGCGCCAAATATGGCCCAAACTGGAGGAAAACATGGTTTACAAGAGCTTAGAGTGGTATTACGGAGGTCCTATGTACAATTACTGTAAGTAACCGTGTTTCTAGTATTAATTTAAAAGTTAAACCAATTATCAAACTTTTAGCTCTGATTGGTTTGAACTCGACCTTATAAGAGCTAATAGGGCCCAACGGGGAGAAATTACGGGTTTCAAGATATGGGAGTAATATTTCATAATTTTTATGTTTATTACTACAAATTAAACTTATTTCTAGTCTTAGTTAGAACATTTGATCAAAAATCAAACTTTCAGGCCCGATTAGCCTGAACTAAGCCTTATAAGAGCCGAATATGGCCCAAATGGGAAGAAAACATGGTTTAAAGAGCCAAGAGTTGTATTACATAATTTCTATGTATAATTTCTGCTACCTAACTTGTTACTAGTCTTAATTTGAAAGTTTTAACCAAAAGTTAAACTTTCAGCCACGATTGGCCTAAACTAGTTATTATATGAGCTGTATAGGACCCAAACGGGGAGTAGTATTACATAGTTTTTAGGTATAATTACTACTAATTAAACTTGTTTCTAGTCTTAATTGAAAATTTTGGCCAAATTCAAACTTTCAGCCTTGATTGGCCCCAATTAGGCCTTATAAGAGCCGAATAGGGCAAAAAACAGGTAGAAAACATGGATTTCAAGAGCCTGCAGTAGTATCACATAGTTTCTATGTATAACTACTACTAATTAAACTTGTTCCTATTTTTAATTTGAAAGTTGACCAAAAGTCAAACTTTCAGCCCCGATTGGCTGAACTAAATATTATAAGAGCCGAATAAAACCCAAATGAGGAGATAACGAGATTTTCAAGAGGCGGGAGTGGAATTACATAGTTTCTATATACATTAACTATTAATTAACTATGTTTCTAATATTAATTGGCAAGTTTGATCAAAAGTCAAATTTCAGCCCCGATTAGCCTCAAATATATGCCTTATAAGAGCTGAATAGGGCCCAAATGGGGAGAAACCGAGGTTTTCAATAGCCGGGAGTAGAATTACATAGTTTTATGTATAATTACTTAAAATTAAACTTGTTTCTAGTCTTAATTAGAAAATTTAATTCAAAATCAAACTTTCAACCTCGATTGCCCTGAACTCGGCTATATAAGAGCAGAATAAATGCCAAACGGGGAGAAAACGTGATTTTTCATGGGCCGGGAGTAGTATTAAATAGATTCTATACAAAATTACTGCTAATTAATGTTATTTCAAGTCTTACTATGAAAGTTTGACAAAAAGTCATACTTTCAGCCCCGTTTTACCTGAATTAGGCCTTAGTTAAATAGTGTTCAAACGGGGAGAAAGCATATTTTCAAGAACCATGAGTGGTATTACATAGTTTTTATGTAAATTTACTACTAATTTTATGTGTTTCTAGTCTTAATTAGGAAGTTTGACAAAAAAGACAAAAAAGTAAAACTTTCAGCCCTAATTGGCCTGAGCTAGGCCTTATAAGAGCCGAATAAGACCCCAAATGGGAGGAAAACAAGGTTTTCAAGAGCCGTGAGTAGTATTACATAGTTTTTATGTATAATTACTGCTAATTAACTTTGTTTCTAGTGTTAATTGGGAAGTTTGATCTAAAGTCAAACTTTCAGCCCTAATTGGCTTAAAATAGGCCCTATAAGAGCCAAATAGGGCCCAAACTGGGAGAAAATGTGGTTTTCAAGAGTCGTGAGTTGTATTACATAATTTTTATGAATAATTATTACTAATTAAACTGGTTCTACTCTTAATTGTGAAGTTTGATCAAAAGTCAAATTTTCAGCCCCGATTGGCCTGAACAAGGCCTTATAAGAGCCGAATATAACCCAAATGAGGTGAAAATGATGTTTTAAAGAGCTGATAGTAGTATTACATAATTTCTATGTTCAAATTACTATAAATTAAAGTTGTTTCTTATTTTATCTGGAAGTTTGACCAAAAGTTAAATTTTAGCCCCGATTGGTCTGAAGTAGGCATTGTAAGAGCCAAATAGGCCACAAATAGGGAGAAAGCATGATTTTAAGAGCCGAGAATAGTATCACATATTTTTTATGTATAATTATTACTAATTAAACTTGTTTCTATTCCTAATCGGGAAGTTTGACAAAAAGTCAAACCTTCAGCCCCAATTGGCCTGAACTACGCATTATAAGAACCAAATCAGGCCCCAACGAGATAAAAACATGGTTTTCAAGAGCTGTGAGTGGTATTAAATAGTTTCTATATGCAATTACGACTAATTAACCTTATTTCTAGTGTTAATTGAAATTTGACCAAAAGACAAACTTTTAACCCTGATTGGCCTGAACTAAGCCTTATAAGAGCTGTATAGGGTCAAAACAGGGAGAAGACGAGGTTTTTAAGAGCCGAGAGTAGTATTACAAAGTCTTTATGTATAACCACTATAAATTAAACTTTTTTCTATTCTTAATTTGAAAGTTTGATCAAAAGTGAAACTTTCAGCCCTGATTGGCGTTATAAGAGTCGAAAAGGGACTAAACGGGAGGAAAACATGATTTTCAAGGGTCGTGAATGGTATTACATAGTTTTTATATAGTTACTACTAATTAACCTTATTTTCAGTGTTAATTGGGAAGTTTGATCAAGAGCCAAACTTTTAGCCCTACTTCGCCTGAACTAGGTCTTATAAGAGCCGAATAGGGACAAAAAGGGAGGAAAATATAGTTTTCAAGTGCTGTGAATGGTATTACTTAGTTTATATGTACAATTTTGACTAATTAACCTTATTTCTAGTGTTAATTGTGAAGTTTGACTAGAAGTCAAACTTTCAGCCCTGTTTGGTCTGGACTAGACCTTGTAATATTAGAGCCGAATAAGGTACAAACAGGGAAAAATAAGAATTCCAAGAGCAAGGAGAAGTAATACATAGTTTTATGTATAATTTCTACTAATTAAACTTATTTCTCGTCTTAATTGGGTAGTTTTACTCTTGTTTGGGCCCTATTTGGCTCTTATAAGGCCTAGTTCTGGCTAATCTAGGCTGAAAGTTTGACTTTTGGTCAAACTTATAAATTAATTAGTTGTAATTTATACATGGAAACTATGTGAACTACTCCCGAATCCTGAAAACCATGATTTCTCCCCGTTTGCGCCCTATACGGCTCTTATAAGACCTGGTTCAGGCCAATCAGGGCTGAAAGTTTAACTTTTGGTAAAACTTCCCAATTAAGATTAGAAATAAGTTTAATTAGTAGTAATTACACATAAAAACTATGTAATATTACACCTGACTCTTGAAAACCGTGTTTCTCCCTGTTTAGGCCTTGTCCGGCTCTTATATGGCGGCCTAGGCCAATCGGAGATGCAAGTTTGACTTTCGATCAGTAATCCTAATTAACGCTAGAAATAAAATAAATTAGTAGTAATTGTACATAGAAACTATGTAATACCACTCTAAGCTCTTGAAAATCATGTTTTCTTCCGATTTGGGCCATATTCGGCTCTTTAATGCCTAGTTCAGGCCAATAAAGGCTGAAAGTTTGACTTTTAGTCAAACTTTCCAATTAAGACTAGAAATAAGTTTATTTAGTAATAATTATACATAAAAACTATATAATACTACTCCTTACTTTTGAAAACTGCATTTTCTCTCCGAGTAGACCAATTAGGCTCTTATAAGGCCTAATTAGGCCAATAGGAGCTGAAAGTTTCAATTTTAGTTAAACTTCTCAATTAACACTGGAAATAAGGTTAATCAGCAGTAATTATACATAGCACTATGTAATACCTTTTACGACCCTTGAAAACCATATTTTCCTCCCGTTTAGTCACTATTCGGCTCTTATAAGGTGTAGTTTAGGCCATTCGAGGCTGAAAATTTGATTTTTGGTAAAACTTTTCAATTAAGACTAGAAACTAGTTTAATTAGTAATAATTATACATAAAAACTATGTGCTACTTCTAATGACTCTTGAAAACCTCGTTTTCTCCCTGTTTGGGCCCTAATCGGCTATTATAATGCCTAGTTTAGGCTAATCGGGACTAAAAGTTTGACTTTTGGTCAAACTTTCTCATTAACACTAGAAACAAGGTTAATTAGTAGTAATTGTACATAAAAACTATGCAACACCATTCACGGCCTTTGAAAACCATGTTTTCCTCCTGTTTGGTCCCTATTCGGCTCTTATGAGGCCCAGTTCAGGCCAATCGGGGCTGAAAGTTTGACTTTTAGTCAAACTTCTCAATTAAAACTAGAAACTAGTTTAATTAGTTGTAATTATACATAAAAACTATGTATTACTACTTCTGGCTTTTGAAAACTATATTTTCTCCCCGATTGGACCTTATTAGGCTCCTATAAGGACTAGTTCAGGCTAATAAGGGCTGAAAGTTTGACTTTTGGTCAAACTTTCCAATTTAATATTAGAAATAAAGTTAATTAGTAATTATTGTATATAGAAACTATACAATACCATTCTCAGCCCTTGAAAACTATGTTTTCTCTCGTTTGAGCCCTATTCGGCCCATATAAGTCTAGTTCAGGCTAATCGGAGCTGAAAGTTTGACTCTAAGTAAAACTTCTCAATTAAGACTAGAAACTAGCTTAATTAGTTGTAATTATACATAAAAATTATGTATTATTACTCTCAGCTCTTGAAACCTCGTTTTCTCCCCGTTTGGGCCTTAATCGGCCATTATAAGATCTTGTTCAGGCCAATCGGCACTGAAAGTTTCACTTTTGGTAAAACTTCTCAATTAAGACTAGAAACTAGTATATTAGTAGTAATTATACATAAAAACTATGTATTACTATTTCTGACTTTTGAAAACTGTATTTTCTTTTCGTTTGGACCCTATTAGGCTCTTCTTATAAGGCCCTTTTCAGGCCAATAGGGGCTAAAAGTTTCAGTTCTGGTCAAACTTCCCAATTAACACTAGAAAAAAGGTTAATCAATAGAAATTGTACATAGAACTATGTAATACCATTCTCGGTCCTTGAAAATCATGTTTTCCTCCCGTTTCGTCCCTATTCGGCTCTTATAAGGCCTACTTCAGGCCAATCGGGGTTGAAAACTTGACTTATCATAAAACTTCTCTATTAAGACTAGAAACTAGTTTAATTAGTAGTAATTATACATAAAAACTATGTATTACTACTCTCGGCTTTTGAAAACCTTATTTTTCTCCCCGTTTGGGCCCTACCGGCTATTAAAAGGCCTAGGTCACGCCAATCGGGGCTCAAAGTTTGACTTTTGGTTGAACTTCCTAATTAACAGTATAACAAGATTAATTAGTTCTAATTGTACATAGAAACTATGTAATACTATTCACGGCCTTTGAAAACCATGTTTTTCTCCCGTTTGGTCTCTATTTGGCTCTTATAAGGCCTAGTTCAGGCCAATCGGAGATGAAAGTTTGACTTTTGGTCAAACATAGAAATAAGTTTAATTAGGAGTAATTATGCATAAAAACTATGTCATTCTACTCCCGGCTCTTGAAAACCTCGTTTTCTCCATATTTGGGCTTTGTTCAGCTCTTATAAGGCCTAATTCAGGCTGATAGGGGCTGAAAGTTTGACTTTTGGTCAAACTTTCCAATTAACATAAGAAATAAGGTTAATTAGTACTAATTGTACATAAAAACTATGTAATACCACTCTCAGCACTTGAAAACCTTGTTTTCTCTGGTTTTGGTCCTTTTCGGCCTCATAAGGCCTAGTTCAGGCTAATAAGACTGAAGGTTTGACTTTTAGTCAAACTTTATAATTAAGACTAAAAATAAGTTTAACTAGTGGTAATTGTACTTTGTCGTACTACTCTCGGCTCTTGAAAAATCTCATTTTCTCCCCGTTTGGGCCCTAATCGGCTCTTATAAGACTTACTCAGGCTAATCGGGGCTGAAATGTTTAACTCTTGGTCAAACTTTTGAATTAACACTAGAAACAAAGTTAATTAGTAGTAATTGTACTAGAAACTATGTAATACCATTCATGGCCCTTGAAAATCATATTTCCCCCCGTTTGGACCCTATTCGTCTCTTATAAAGCATAGTTCAAGCCAATGGGGGCTGAAAGTTTGACTTATGGTAAAACTACCCAATTAAGACGAGAAACAAGTTTAATTAGTGTAATTACACATAAAACTATGTATTACTTCTCCTTGCTCTTAGAAACCTTATTTTTCCCTGTTTGTAACTTATTCGGCTCTAATATTATAAGGTCTACTCCAGACCAAACAGGGCTGAAAGTTTGACTTTTAGTCAAACTTCACAATTAACACTAGAAATAAGGTTAATTAGTCATAATTGTACATATAAACTATGTAATACCATTCACAGCCCTTGAAAACTATGTTTTCCTCTCTTTTGGTCCTTATTCGGCTCCTATAAGACCTAGTTCAGGCCAAGTAGGGTTGAAAGTTTGACTCTTGATTAAACTTCCCAATTAACACTGAAAAAAGGTTAATTAGTAGTAACTGTATATAAAAACTATTTAATACCATTCACGACCCTTGAAAATCATGTTTTTCTCCCGTTTAGTCCCTTTTCGACTCTTATAAGGCCAATCAGGGTTGAAAGTTTCACTTTTGATCAAACTTTCAAATTAAGAATAGAAAAAAGTTTAATTTATAGTGGTTATATATAAAAACTTTGTAATACTACTCTTGGCTCTTAAAAACTTCGTCTTCTCCCTGTTTTGACCCTATTCAGCTCTTATAAGGCTTAGTTCAAGCCAATCAGGGTTAAAAGTTTGTCTTTTTGTCAAATTCAATTAGCACTAGAAACAAGGTTAATTAGTCGTAATTGCATACAGAAACTATTTAATACCACTCACGGTTCTTGAAAACCATGTTTTTCTCTCGTTGGGGTCTGATCTTGAAAACCGCAATTTCTCCCCATTGGGCCCTATTAGCTCTTATAAGGTCGAGTTCAAACCAATCGGAGCTGAAAGTTTGATATTTGGTTTAACTTTTCAATTAATACTAGAAACATGGTTAATTGCACTAATTGTACATAGAAACTACGTAATACCACTCTCAGCTCTTGAAAACCATGTTTACCTCTGGTTTGGCGCTTATTTGGACGAGTTCAGGCCAATCGGGGCTGAGAGTTTGACTTTTGGTCAACTTTTATATTAAGAATAAAAATAAGTTTAATTTATAGTGGTTATATATAAAACTATTAATACTTTTTTTGGCTCTTAAAAATCACATTTTCTCCCTGTTTAGTCCCTATTCAGCTCTTATAAGGCCAAGTTTAGGCTAATCAGGTTGAAAGTTTGACTTTTGGTCAAACTTTCAATTAACACTAGAAATAAGGTTTATTAGTAGTAATTGTACATAGAACTATGTAATACGATTCACGGCCCTTGGAAACCATATTTTTCTCCCGTTTGGTCCCTATTCAGCTCTTATAAGTTTAGTTTAGGCTAATCGAGCTGAAACTTTAAATTTTTGGTTAAAAACTTCCCAATTAACACTAGAAATAAGGTTAATCAGTAGTAATTGTGCATTGAACTATGTGATACCATTCATGGCCCTTGTAAACCATGTTTTTCTCCTATTTGATCCCTATTCGGCTCTAGTTCGGCCAATCGGGGCTGAAAGTTTGACTTTTGAAAAAACTTCTCAATTAAGACTAGAAACAAGTTTAATTAGTATTGATTATACATAAAAACTATGTGCTACTACTCTCGGCTCTTGAAAACCTCATTTTCTCCCCGTTTGGGTCTTAATCGGCTCTTATAAGGCCTACTTCAGGCCAAACGGGGCTGAAGATTTAACTTTTGGTCTTACTTCTCAATTAATACTAGAAACAAGTTTAACTAGTAGTAATTATACATATGCATGTAAATACTACTCTCGGCTCTTGAAAACTATATTTTCTTCTATTTTGGACCCTATTCGGCCTTTATAAGGCCTAGTTCAGGCCAATCGGGGTTAAAAATTTGACTTTTGATCAAAATTCTTAATTAAAACTAGAAACAAGTAGCAGAAAACATGATTTTTCAATAGCTGAGAGTGGTATTACATAGTTTCTATATACAATTATTACTAATTACCTTAATTATAGTATTAATTAGTAAGTTTGACCAAAAGTTAAGCTTTCAGCCCCGATTGGCTTGAACTAGGCCTAATATGAGCCGAATAAGGCCCAACCCAAACGGGGAGAAAACGAGGTTTTCAAGAGCTGAGAGTAGTATGACATATTTTTATGTATAATTACTACTAACTAAACTTGTTTCTAGTCGTAATTGGAAAGTTTGACCCAAAGTTAAATTTCAACCCCGATTAGCCTGAATTAGGCCTTATAAGAGCCGAATAGGGCGAAAACGGGGGGAAACATGTCTTTCAAAAGCTTGGAGTAGTATCACATAGTTTCTATGTATAACTAGTACTAATTAAACTTGTTTCTATGCTTAATTTTAAAGTTTGACCAAAAGTCAAATTTTAATCCCGATTAGCCTGAACTCGGCCATATAAGTGCCAAGTAGGGCCCAAACCAGAGGAAAATATGATTTTCAAGAGCTGAGGAGCTGAGAGTCATATTACATTGTTTCTGTGTACAATTACAGCTAATTAACATTGTCAATTATCCTGAACTTGGCCTTATAAGAGTCCAATAGGGCCTAAACGGGGAGAAAATGTTGTTTTCAAGGGCCGGGATTTTCAAGAGCCGGGAGTAGTATTACATAGTTTTTGTATAATTACTACTAATTAAATTTGTTTCTAGTCTTAATTGAAAAGTTAGATTAAAAGTCAAACTTTCAGCCCCGATTGGCCTGAGTATGCCTTATAAGAGCAGAATATGTTCTAAATAGGGAGAAAACGTGGTTTTAGAGAGCTAAGAGTTGTATTACATAGTTCTATATACAATTACTACTACTTAAACTTGTTTCTAGTTTTAATCTGGAAGTTTGACCAAAAGTCAAACTTTCAGTCCCGATTGGCCTGAACTAGGTATTATAAGAGCCGAATAAAATCCAAACGAGGAGATAACAAGATTTTCAAGAGCCGGGAGCGGAATTACATAGTTTCTATGTACATTTACTATTAATTAACTTTGTTTCTAGTCTAAATTGGCAAGTTTGATCAAAAGTCAAATATGCTTATAAGAGCCGAATAGGGCCCAAACGGGGAGAAACCGAGGTTTTCAATAGCCGGGAGTAGAATTACATAGTTTTATGTATAATTACTTAAAATTAAACTTGTTTCTAGTCTTAAGTAGAAAATTTGATTAAAAATCAAACTTTCAGCCCCGATTGCCCTAAACTCGGTTTAAGAGCACAGAATAAGGGCCAAACGAGGAGAAAACGTGATTTTTCAAGAGCGAGGAGTACTACACAGATTCTATACACAATTACTGCTAATTAATGTTATTTCAAGTCTTAATCTGAAAGTTTGACCAAAAGTCATACTTTCAGCCCTGATTTACCTAAACTAGGCCTTAGTCGAATAGGGTTCAAAAGGGAAGAAAACATGTTTTCAAGAGCCTTGAGTGGTATCACATAGTTTTTATGTAAATTTACTACTAATTTTATATGTTTCTAGTCTTAATTAGGAAGTTTGACCAAAAGTAAAACTTTCAGCCTTGATTGGCTGAGCTAGGCTTTACAAGAGTCAAATAAGACCCCAAATGGGAGGAAAACAAGGTTTTCAAGAGCCGTGAGTAGTATTACATAATTTTTATGTACAATTAATACTAATTAACCTTATTTCTAGTGTTAATTGGGAAGTTTGATCTAAAGTCAAACTTTCAGCCCTAATTGGCTTGAAATAGGCCCCCTATAAGAGCCAAATAGGGCCCAAACGGGGAGAAAATGCGATTTTCAAGAGTCGTGATTTGTATTACATAATTTTTATATATAATTACTACTAATTAAACTGGTTCTACTCTTAATTGTGAAGTTTGATCAAAAGTCAAACTTTCAGTCCCGATTGGCCTGAACAAGGCCTTATAAGAGCCGAATATAGCCCAAACGAGGGGAAAATGTGGTTTTAAAGAGCTGATAGCAGTATTACATAATTTCTATGGTCAATTACTACAAATTAAAGTTGTTTCTCATCTTAATCTGAAAGTTTGACCAAAAGTTAAATTTTAGCCCCTATTGGCCTGAACTAGGCATTGTAAGAACCAAATAGGCCACAAACAGGGAGAAAGCATGATTTTCAAGAGCCGAGAATAGTATCGCATATTTTTTATGTATAATTATTACTAATTAAACTTGTTTCTATTCTTAATCAGGAAGTTTGACCAAAAGTCAAACTTTCAGCCCCAATTGGCCTGATATAGGTCCTGTTCCAGGTAAAAGATCAATAGAGAATTCTACTTCCCTGTCCGGAGGTAAGCCTGGCAATTCTTCAGGAAACACATCAGGGTATTCTCTTACAACAGTTATGTCTTCTATTCTCACTTCCTCTTTCTCCTTGGCTAATACTGTTGCCAAAAATCCTTGACATCCATGTCGTAATAATTTGGTGGCTTTTAAGGCTGAGATCACAGGAATGCTGACCTTATTCCTTGTCCCTTCGAACACATATCCTGGGGTCCCTGGTATTTTGAAAATTATTTTCTTTTGATGGCAGTCTACATGTGCATGATGTGTTGATAACCAATCCATTCCTAAGATGATATCATATTCCATCTCTCCTAATTTGATCAAGTCTGCCTGTGTGTTCATTTCTCCTATGATAATTTCACACCCCTTATAATATACATCAGTAATCAAAGTTGTGCCTACTGGTGTGGATACCGCCATTTGAAAGTTCAAGGATTTGGGTATCTTATTAATTTTTGAGGCAAAAGATGAGGAAATGAACGAATGTGTGGCACCAGAATCAAATAATGCTCGAGCGATTACTCCAGATAAATAAACAGTACCTTCCACCATTGAGTTAGACGCTCGGGCTTCTTATTGGGTTAAAGCATTCATCCTTCCTTGAACCCTGGGCTGTTGCACTGAAGCCTGCGTCATGGTTGGTCGAAATATGTTGCCAGACCGTCGAAAATTTCCTGATGATCCATTGGTCGGAGCGATGCCTGCGGTCCTCCTGCCTGTTCCTCTAAAAGCACCAGTAGGTCCTCGAAGTGTCGGACAATCCCTCCTCATGTGGCCCATCTGGCCGCAGGCAAAACACTGTTTGTTTACCTGGCAGCTTCCTGTGTGATTACTGTTGCATCTAGGACACCACGTTCCTCCTGCGAAATTTTGACGCGGATAAGATGCATGTGGCGAGTTCTGAAAAGATCCTGCATTCCTGGGCCACGAGTCTGCCATCATTCTTGGAGTTGATGCTGACGAAGATCCAGTTCCTCCTCCGAACCTGAAGTTGGTGGATCCACTCCTTGGTGTGTTGAGATATCGGAAACGTTTGACAAATGGCAACTCTGTGGTTCTTATATCCTGGTTTTCTTGCAGGTCCCTTTCAACTTCTAAAGCCTTCTCCACCGCCTGACTGTAAATCTGAAGTTGAAATGGAATTAGTTGGCTCATGATTTCCGGCCTCAAACCTCGTACAAATCTTTTTGTCCGGTCTTCCTCTTCAGACACCAACTTACCAGCATACCTTGATAGTTGGGTGTATTTGTTTTCATATTGATTCACCGTCAATAGATTTTGCTTTAATTCTTGGAATTCCATCGCAAGCTTGTCTCTCACTACTCCGGGTAGATACTTCTCATTGAACTTTTTGACCAAGAATTTCCAAGAAATTTCTTCTCCTAGGGATTTGGCTCCTGTTTTAACCATTTCCCACCAATGTTCTGCCTCACCTTGGAACATAAAGGAAGTGAATGATACCCTTTGATCTTCGGTACATTCCATCACATCTAATATTTTACAAATTTGACGAAGCCACTCCTCTGCTTGAATTGGGTCTGCTCCTCCTTTGTATGGCGGAGGGTTCAGTTTTTGAAATTGCTCTAGAGCCCTTCTTGGATTGTTCACAGTGGTTAACTGCATTAACCAATCTGGTATCCGGTCTGGGGCTCTCCGATCAGTATTGAATCGATCCATGGAAATCTCCTGATGGGTCGGAGGATGGACACTCCCAACTGTACTGTGGGGTGGGGCATTCTCCTCAGAATTTGTATTTGGCGGAGGAAAGTTTAGATCCATTACTACCTAGAATTTAACAAAACGAAATTCTTTGAGACACGAAGTTTCATATACAAAATGTTACTACTATAATAATTTCAAAAAGATTTGTTTACAAGATTTACATACAATGCTCATATTCATACAAAAGTACAAGTACACAACTAAGATATGTCCCTGCTGCTCATTTGGTTAAAAAAATACAAAACCTTTCCCAAAAAGAATCCTAAACATGGAAGTCCAAAAATATTTATCCTCCCAAAATGCTATGTCCTAGTCCCCCTAACTTCATGGAGTGATGTTAGAGTCTGAAAAGCTTCTGTCCATACTATCCCTGACTGAGGCTTCCCCTTTATTGACTTCTTCTTCTGGATCTTCTTCTGGATCCTCTTCCTCTGGGTCTTCTTCGGGGTCTTCTTCCTCGGGATCCTCTTCTTCTTCGGGATCCTCTTCTTCCTCGGAATCCTCTTCTGGATTTTCTTCCATTATACTATCATCCCCGCATCTCCAGTTTTCATTATCGTCATAAAGATCCATGTCTTTAATCCAACTTGAATTCCACCAAATACTCCCATAAAACATCCTTCCAGGGGACTCCACTTCATCATCAGTTGCGTCTTCCGGGTCTTCGGTCCTTGACACATTTCTTACAACACTCTCAGCATCTTTGATGGTACTTTCCTTGTTGCGTTCTGCTACTCTCTTCACCCTGGTACTACCTTTGGATCCACCAAAGATAGTCTTTGGATCCGTTTCGTCAGACTCATAGTCCCAGTCCATACTGTTTGCACTCCAACTTTGACTTTCTATCTCTGAGCCATCTGATGACAACTCGGGTGTGCTAGAATCTCCCATCTGAAAGGATAAGGTTTCATATTAGCTTGTTTTCATTTCCCAATCCTCAAAATATAATAGATCAATCACACATATCTATACAAACATATCAATAGAAAAACTTGTAATTATTTTACCACTTTCAGTTACCTTCTAATTGAGTGATCCCTGATTTATCTGATATTTTACTTACTCTCCAGTCTCAGTGTCCCATACCACTGGAGATCCACACAATAGGCCCGCACCTCTCGTAGGATCCGTTCAAATTAAAGTATGCGGGTACCCGAATTGGAACGTAAGAGAACAGGCAAATATCATATATTTCAGGGAACCCATACACTTAAAATTTCAGGGTCTAATAGTAACCTTCCTAGTGCCCCCACTAACAATCATGTAGTGTGCATACAACCCTAAAATTAGTCCATCTTCAATCTAAACCTTTGCTCTGATACCAACTGTAACGGTCCCAGTAATTTCTTATAATACTGAACTAATCCAATAATATTTCTTCTAAATTTCGGCAGCACCTCCCCTAAAATATAGACCATGCCAATATACACCACAACATATATTATCCACAATGGACACAACACCTCCAATAAAACATTTCGGCACAATTTGCCTACTTATCCACATAATTAAAATTCACCCATCAACCACCAAAGGAGTTACAACTTCCTTTCCCACAATGCCTTATACTTACCATAACATTATCCAAGTCTTTCCATATATGAAATCAAGGTTACTTGCACAGTTTATATTCAAATAGCCACACACAGAGTTATACTTACATTCCCACACCCAAAATTTCTTTGCATGCATCAGGTTCCCACATATACATATAATCAGCAGTTACAAAAGTAAACAACACATGAAGTAGATTTTAATCACAAGTTCTACATGAAAGTGGTCGATCACTCCATATCCAAAGGATTTGAGAACTTACATTGGCTTCTTACCCTTGTCCAAACCTGAAATTTACAACATGAATAGACATGAGCTTGAAAGCTCAGTGAGTAAACTATTTAAAATATACTAATCTAATTCCATATGCCAATTGGATTTAAGTTGATACATAAGTTTACTAAATTGGTTTCCACTGTGCTATTACATATCCCCATTTTAAGTTAGATGTCTCAACTACCATGAAAAATTTAATAAAGCTTCTTATTATCACACTTTAGGACATAATAGAAATAAATATAGTTGTCACCGTCTTCCCCCTTCTGCCGGTTCTCTCTCGGCCCCTTCCTCCAAATAATATATATATTATATTCATACACATAATATGATTTTCACCGTCTTCCCCCTCCTACCGGTTCGCGCTCGGCCCCTTCCTCCAAATAACATATAAATATACACAAGTACTAAAAATAAAGTTATCACCGTCTTCTCCCACCTACCGGTTCTCACACGGCCCCTTCCTCCAATAATATATACATATATTGCATAAGGCAAATTTCACCGTCTTCCCCCTCCTACCGGTTCGTACACGGCCCCTTCCTCCAATAATATAACAATATATAACACATTCAACTTAACATACAAATTTCACATAACATCTCATATACTTCAAAAAGGAAGCAATTATACGTTTGTAAGAGTTAACGCTTATATAGACATATCCACCTCCTAATGTACCCATTTATGCTTTTATAACGAAGTGTTACACCACACCAAAAATGTACATGTAGTATACACACATAATATTGACATAATTTCCCCTTATGATTCCATGCTACCATAGTCCAATATTGCACATCTATAGTGTCTAGTTAAAATAACGGTATAACATATACATATACAAAAGACTTAGTGCCAATCACCATCATATGTAATTTAAACCATTTCCCGTGTTATGTTAATTCACATAACCAATAATCAAAACGAAAATTATCTCAAGTTCCTCAATATACTAATATGTAATTAATCTAGGTAGCGCATCTTTTATTAATCTCTAATTCATACATACTATGATTTCTCCTACTTTTCCTTTAATTCTACAACATGAAATCTTTTTATTCTTTCATTGTATCTAGCAATTTACATACAAATTTAATTCCAATTTTTCTCTATCAATTCATTAATTTATCCACAACTATGAACTTCAAATTTTAAACTAAATAACATTTTTAGTCTACTCACCTTGCTTGATGGAAGCCCACGCGAAGAATACCGCCTCTTTCACCCACCGAATCAAGCCCTAATTCGATAAAACCCTAAAATTAAACCATGACACAAATTGTAATTTAATCTAGGGGAATTTATAGATTTTTACCTCAATTATAATCTGTTTTCCCCAATTCTTTCTTTGAAAAATTCTGAATCCGATCCAATTCGGAAAATCAATTCGCGGATTTCCCCGGAACCCAACTCGAAACCCTCCTCCTCTCCTTGACACGTCGCTGCCGCGCCTCCCCCAGCGCCGCCGCACGTCCGTGGCTCCTCCGCCGCGGCTCCCTGCCGCTGGCCACGAGCGCCGCCCGTCAGCGAGGCCGCCTGGCCGTCGAGCGCCCTCCAGGCGCCGCCCGCGAGGCTTCCCTGGCCGCCGCGCGCGCCTCCCGCGTCGCCTGCGAGGCCGCCTCCCTTGCTGGCGTCGAGAGAGAGAGAGAGAGAGAGAGAGAGATCTGGAAATCAAAGAGAGAGAGAGATGTGGAGGAGGGGTTCTCGTTCACAGCCAGGAGAAAAGGAAGAGGAAATTTTGGGGAAGAAAAAGAGTTTAGTTGTTTTTGGAATTTATTATATTTCCCTAATTGCTATTAACATGACACCTCACCTTACAATTTCCAAGGCATCATAGTTAAAGCCCACCTCACTCCTCATTTGCACAAAATTTTGCCAACACATCCATAATTTAAATATTTTTGGAAATTAATGTATTTAGGTATTTATATTTTGATTAGGTAATTGTATTTACAAGTATTATACTTTTATTACACATGTACCAAATACATAGTCCTAAAAATGTGAAATTGAGAATACTTAAGTGTACATAAATATATATAAATAATTTCTAATATTTTCTAAAAAATTTAGGATTAAGTTTAAACATAATTGATACACCGGTTAAATGAAATTATTTAGGTAATAATCCGGATTTATTTAAGTCGGGTGTTACAATACTACCCTCCTTAAAAGAGTTTCGTCCCGAAACTTAACATACCTTGAAATAGTTGCGGATGAGATCTTAGCATTTCCTCCTCCGGTTCTCATGTAATTTCTTCCAGCTTTTGACTTCTCCATAAAACTTTCACTAAGGGAATCACCTTGTTTCTCAATTGTTTCTCTTTACGGTCAAGAATTTGCACCGGCTCCACTGCATAGGACAGGTCTTCTTGAATTTGTAGTGGTGAATATTTGAGGACATGGTTGGGATCTGGTATGTATTTCCTTAGCTGTGATACATGGAACACATTATGCACTTTTTCCATCTCAGGAGGTAAGGCTAACCGATAGGCTAATGGTCCAATCCTTTCCAATACTTCAAAAGGTCCAACATACCGAGGTCCCAATTTATTCCTCTTGCCAATGCGCACTATTCCCTTCATCGGGGATATCTTCAGGAAAACCTTGTCTCCTTCCGTAAATTTCAGGGGTCTCCGGCGTTGATCTGCATAGGCTTTCTGTCTGCTTTGAGCTGCCCTCATCCTTTTCCTTATCGTCCGGATCTTTTCTGTAGTTTCTTGGACCATGTCTGGACCCAGTAACCTTCTATCTCCCACTTCTTCCCAACAAATGGGTGATCGACACTTCCTTCCATATAAATCTTCGAAGGGTGGCATTCCTATAGTGGACTGGTAGCTGTTGTTATATGCGAACTCCACTAATGATAGATGCTTCTCCCAATTGCCCCCAAAATCTAATGTACAAGCTCTCAGCATATCTTCTAAGATTTGAATAGTCCTTTCAGACTGCCCATCAGTTTGCGGGTGCGCTGCTGTGCTAAGGTGAAGCTTGGTTCCCAGAGCTTTAGCTAAACTGATCCAGAATCTGGACTGGAACCGAGGGTCTCGGTCTGACACAATGGTTTCAGGCACTCCATGAATTCTAATTATCTCTTGAAGATAAATTTGTGCCAACTTGTCCATTGAGTAATCCAACCGAATGGGTAGGAAATGTGCGGACTTAGTGAGTCGGTCAACTATCACCCAGATAGCATCATGTCCACGAGGTGACTTGGGAAGTCCCGACACAAAATCCATAGTAATATGATTCCATTTCCATTCCGGAACTTGGAGTGGCATTAGCAGTCCCGGGGGCTTCTTATGTTCTGCTTTAACTTGTTGACATATTAGGCATTTCTGCACGAACCTCGCTATGTCATCCTTCATCCCTTCCCACCAAAAATTTGTTCGCAGATCTTGATACATTTTAGTTGCCCCAGGATGAGCTGTGTAAGGAGTGCAATGGGCTTCCCTCATAATTTGTTCCTTGAGTTTGAAGTTGGAAGGTACACATACCCGGTTTCCCTTCTTCAGAAACCCTTTATCAATGATGAAGTCTTGTGTTTCACCCTTTAACACTTTCTCAAAGTTCTTAACTGATTGTTCATCATTTTGTTGTGCCTGAAGGATCTTATCATAAAGATCAATTTCCAATGTAACTTGGTTCATTTGACTATCTCTAATTAGGATCTCTTTCGGTCGAACCTCAATCTGCAGCCTTTCTATCTCCTTTAATAAATTGGCTTGTTGAGTTAATAGTGTAGCTAAAGATCCCTCTGATTTGCGGCTAAGCGCATCTGCTACCACATTGGCTTTTCCAGGGTGATAGTGAATATACAAATCATAATCTTTCATTAGTTCCAACCATCTTCTTTGGCGCATATTCAATTCTTTTTGAGTAAATATATACTTCAGGCTTTTATGGTCTGTATAAATATCACAAGACACACCATATAAATAATGTCGCCAAATTTTTAGAGCAAATATGACTGCAGCCAGCTCCAAATCATGGGTGGGATAGTTCTTCTCATGGTTTTTAAGTTGCCTGGAGGCATAAGCAATTACTCTTCCATGTTGCATTAATACACAACCCAGCCCCGACTTTGATGCATCACTGTAAATAACATATCCTTCAGTCCCTGAGGGCATGGCTAGGATTGGGGCCGAAGTTAGCTTATTCTTCAACTCTTGAAAACTCTCCTCCTGACTTTCCCCCCAAAGAAATTTGAGATTTTTCTTGGTCAATTGTGACAATGGTGCCGCAATCCTGGAAAATCCCTCTACGAACCTTCGATAATACCCAGCCAGTCCTAAGAAACTTCGTACTTCTGAGACATTGGTAGGTCTGGGCCAATTCTCAATTGCTTCTATCTTTGCGGGATCCACAGCTATTCCTTCTTTAGTAATAATATGACCAAGGAATCCAACTTTTTCTAGCCAGAACTCACACTTTTTGAATTTTGCATAAAGTTGCCTTTCCCTCAACAACTGCAAAACTATTCTCAAATGCTCTTCGTGTTCTTCCGAGTTTCTTGAGTAGACTAGAATGTCATCAATGAATACCACCACAAATTTATCCAAATATGGCTGAAAGATTCTATTCATTAGATCCATAAATGCGGCTGGGGCATTGGTCAGTCCAAATGGCATTACCAGAAATTCATAATGCCCATATCTGGTTCTAAAGGCTGTTTTAGGGACATCCTCTGATTTGATTTTCAATTGATGATATCCAGATCTTAAATCCATTTTGGAAAATACACTTGCACCCTGAAGCTGGTCAAAAAGATCATCTATCCTCGGAAGTGGGTATCTATTTTTGATAGTGACTTTATTCAACTCCCTGTAATCTATGCACAGTCTCATACTTCCATCCTTCTTCTTTACAAATAATACAGGAGCACCCCAGGGTGATACACTTGGCCGAATAAATCTCAGGCCTAATAATTCTTCTAATTGTTCCTTTAATTCTTTCATTTCTGCTGGTGCCATTCTATATGGAGCTTTTGATATAGGTCCTGTTCCAGGTAAAAGATCAATAGAGAATTCTACTTCCCTGTCCGGAGGTAAGCCTGGCAATTCTTCAGGAAACACATCAGGGTATTCTCTTACAACAGTTATGTCTTCTATTCTCACTTCCTCTTTCTCCTTGGCTAATACTGTTGCCAAAAATCCTTGACATCCATGTCGTAATAATTTGGTGGCTTTTAAGGCTGAGATCACAGGAATGCTGACCTTATTCCTTGTCCCTTCGAACACATATCCTGGGGTCCCTGGTATTTTGAAAATTATTTTCTTTTGATGGCAGTCTACATGTGCATGATGTGTTGATAACCAATCCATTCCTAAGATGATATCATATTCCATCTCTCCTAATTTGATCAAGTCTGCCTGTGTGTTCATTTCTCCTATGATAATTTCACACCCCTTATAATATACATCAGTAATCAAAGTTGTGCCTACTGGTGTGGATACCGCCATTTGAAAGTTCAAGGATTTGGGTATCTTATTAATTTTTGAGGCAAAAGATGAGGAAATGAACGAATGTGTGGCACCAGAATCAAATAATGCTCGAGCGATTACTCCAGATAAATAAACAGTACCTTCCACCATTGAGTTAGACGCTCGGGCTTCTTGTTGGGTTAAAGCATTCATCCTTCCTTGAACCCTGGGCTGTTGCACTGAAGCCTGCGTCATGGTTGGTCGAAATATGTTGCCAGACCGTCGAAAATTTCCTGATGATCCATTGGTCGGAGCGATGCCTGCGGTCCTCCTGCCTGTTCCTCTAAAAGCACCAGTAGGTCCTCGAAGTGTCGGACAATCCCTCCTCATGTGGCCCATCTGGCCGCAGGCAAAACACTGTTTGTTTACCTGGCAGCTTCCTGTGTGATTACTGTTGCATCTAGGACACCACGTTCCTCCTGCGAAATTTTGACGCGGATAAGATGCATGTGGCGAGTTCTGAAAAGATCCTGCATTCCTGGGCCACGAGTCTGCCATCATTCTTGGAGTTGATGCTGACGAAGATCCAGTTCCTCCTCCGAACCTGAAGTTGGTGGATCCACTCCTTGGTGTGTTGAGATATCGGAAACGTTTGACAGATGGCAACTCTCTGGTTCTTATATCCTGGTTTTCTTGCAGGTCCCTTTCAACTTCTAAAGCCTTCTCCACCGCCTGACTGTAAATCTGAAGTTGAAATGGAATTAGTTGGCTCCTGATTTCCGGCCTCAAACCTCGTACAAATCTTTTTGTCCGGTCTTCCTCTTCAGACACCAACTTACCAGCATACCTTGATAGTTGGGTGTATTTGTTTTCATATTGATTCACCGTCAATAGATTTTGCTTTAATTCTTGGAATTCCATCGCAAGCTTGTCTCTCACTATTCCGGGTATATACTTCTCATTGAACTTTTTGACCAAGAATTTCCAAGAAATTTCTTCTCCTAGGGATTTGGCTCCTGTTTTAACCATTTCCCACCAATGTTCCGCCTCACCTTGGAACATAAAGGAAGTGAATGATACCCTTTGATCTTCGGTACATTCCATCACATCTAATATTTTACAAATTTGACGAAGCCACTCCTCTGCTTGAATTGGGTCTGCTCCTCCTTTGTATGGCGGAGGGTTCAGTTTTTGAAATTGCTCTAGAGCCCTTCTTGGATTGTTCACAGTGGTTAACTGCATTAACCAATCTGGTATCCGGTCTGGGGCTCTCCGATCAGTATTGAATCGATCCATGGAAATCTCCTGATGGGTCGGAGGATGGACACTCCCAACTGTACTGTGGGGTGGGGCATTCTCCTCAGAATTTGTATTTGGCGGAGGAAAGTTTAGATCCATTACTACCTAGAAATTTAACAAAACGAAATTCTTTGAGACACGAAGTTTCATATACAAAATGTTACTACTATAATAATTTCAAAAAGATTTGTTTACAAGATTTACATACAATGCTCATATTCATACAAAAGTACAAGTACACAACTAAGATATGTCCCTGCTGCTCATTTGGTTAAAAAAATACAAAACCTTTCCCAAAAAGAATCCTAAACATGGAAGTCCAAAAATATTTATCCTCCCAAAATGCTATGTCCTAGTCCCCCTAACTTCATGGAGTGATGTTAGAGTCTGAAAAGCTTCTGTCCATACTATCCCTGACTGAGGCTTCCCCTTTATTGACTTCTTCTTCTGGATCTTCTTCTGGATCCTCTTCCTCTGGGTCTTCTTCGGGGTCTTCTTCCTCGGGATCCTCTTCTTCTTCGGGATCCTCTTCTTCCTCGGGATCCTCTTCTGGATTTTCTTCCATTATACTATCATCCCCGCATCTCCAGTTTTCATTATCGTCATAAAGATCCATGTCTTTAATCCAACTTGAATTCCACCAAATACCCCCATAAAACATCCTTCCAGGGGACTCCACTTCATCATCAGTTGCGTCTTCCGGGTCTTCGGTCCTTGACACATTTCTTACAACACTCTCAGCATCTTTGATGGTACTTTCCTTGTTGCGTTCTGCTACTCTCTTCACCCTGGTACTACCTTTGGATCCACCAAAGATAGTCTTTGGATCCGTTTCGTCAGACTCATAGTCCCAGTCCATACTGTTTGCACTCCAACTTTGACTTTCTATCTCTGAGCCATCTGATGACAACTCGGGTGTGCTAGAATCTCCCATCTGAAAGGATAAGGTTTCATATTAGCTTGTTTTCATTTCCCAATCCTCAAAATATAATAGATCAATCACACATATCTATACAAACATATCAATAGAAAAACTTGTAATTATTTTACCACTTTCAGTTACCTTCTAATTGAGTGATCCCTGATTTATCTGATATTTTACTTACTCTCCAGTCTCAGTGTCCCATACCACTGGAGATCCACACAATAGGCCCGCACCTCTCGTAGGATCCGTTCAAATTAGAGTATGCGGGTACCCGAATTGGAACGTAAGAGAACAGGCAAATATCATATATTTCAGGGAACCCATACACTTAAAATTTCAGGGTCTAATAGTAACCTTCCTAGTGCCCCCACTAACAATCATGTAGTGTGCATACAACCCTAAAATTAGTCCATCTTCAATCTAAACCTTTGCTCTGATACCAACTGTAACGGTCCCAGTAATTTCTTATAATACTGAACTAATCCAATAATATTTCTTCTAAATTTCGGCAGCACCTCCCCTAAAATATAGACCATGCCAATATACACCACAACATATATTATCCACAATGGACACAACACCTCCAATAAAACATTTCGGCACAATTTGCCTACTTATCCACATAATTAAAATTCACCCATCAACCACCAAAGGAGTTACAACTTCCTTTCCCACAATGCCTTATACTTACCATAACATTATCCAAGTCTTTCCATATATGAAATCAAGGTTACTTGCACAGTTTATATTCAAATAGCCACACACAGAGTTATACTTACATTCCCACACCCAAAATTTCTTTGCATGCATCAGGTTCCCACATATACATATAATCAGCAGTTACAAAAGTAAACAACACATGAAGTAGATTTTAATCACAAGTTCTACATGAAAGTGGTCGATCACTCCATATCCAAAGGATTTGAGAACTTACATTGGCTTCTTACCCTTGTCCAAACCTGAAATTTACAACATGAATAGACATGAGCTTGAAAGCTCAGTGAGTAAACTATTTAAAATATACTAATCTAATTCCATATGCCAATTGGATTTAAGTTGATACATAAGTTTACTAAATTGGTTTCCACTGTGCTATTACATATCCCCATTTTAAGTTAGATGACTACCATGAAAAATTTAATAAAGCTTCTTATTATCACACTTTAGGACATAATAGAAATAAATATAGTTGTCACCGTCTTCCCCCTTCTGCCGGTTCTCTCTCGGCCCCTTCCTCCAAATAATATATATATATTATATTCATACACATAATATGATTTTCACCGTCTTCCCCCTCCTACCGGTTCGCGCTCGGCCCCTTCCTCCAAATAACATATAAATATACACAAGTACTAAAAATAAAGTTATCACCGTCTTCTCCCACCTACCGGTTCTCACACGGCCCCTTCCTCCAATAATATATACATATATTGCATAAGGCAAATTTCACCGTCTTCCCCCTCCTACCGGTTCGTACACGGCCCCTTCCTCCAATAATATAACAATATATAACACATTCAACTTAACATACAAATTTCACATAACATCTCATATACTTCAAAAAGGAAGCAATTATACGTTTGTAGGAGTTAACGCTTATATAGACATATCCACCTCCTAATGTACCCATTTATGCTTTTATAACGAAGTGTTACACCACACCAAAAATGTACATGTAGTATACACACATAATATTGACATAATTTCCCCTTATGATTCCATGCTACCATAGTCCAATATTGCACATCTATAGTGTCTAGTTAAAATAACGGTATAACATATACATATACAAAAGACTTAGTGCCAATCACCATCATATGTAATTTAAACCATTTCCCGTGTTATGTTAATTCACATAACCAATAATCAAAACGAAAATTATCTCAAGTTCCTCAATATACTAATATGTAATTAATCTAGGTAGCGCATCTTTTATTAATCTCTAATTCATACATACTATGATTTCTCCTACTTTTCCTTTAATTCTACAACATGAAATCTTTTTATTCTTTCATTGTATCTAGCAATTTACATACAAATTTAATTCTAATTTTTCTCTATCAATTCATTAATTTATCCACAACTATGAACTTCAAATTTTAAACTAAATAACATTTTTAGTCTACTCACCTTGCTTGATGGAAGCCCACGCGAAGAATACCGCCTCTTTCACCCACCGAATCAAGCCCTAATTCGATAAAACCCTAAAATTAAACCATGACACAAATTGTAATTTAATCTAGGGGAATTTATAGATTTTTACCTCAATTATAATCTGTTTTCCCCAATTCTTTCTTTGAAAAATTCTGAATCCGATCCAATTCGGAAAATCAATTCGCGGATTTCCCCGGAACCCAACTCGAAACCCTCCTCCTCTCCTTGACACGTCGCTGCCGCGCCTCCCCCAGCGCCGCCGCGCGTCCGTGGATCCTCCGCCGCGGCTCCCTGCCGCTGGCCACGAGCGCCGCCCGTCAGCGAGGCCGCCTGGCCGTCGAGCGCCCTCCAGGCGCCGCCCGCGAGGCTTCCCTGGCCGCCGCGCGCGCCTCCCGCGTCGCCTGCGAGGCCGCCTCCCTTGCTGGCGTCGAGAGAGAGAGAGAGAGAGAGAGAGAGAGATCTGGAAATCAAAGAGAGAGAGAGATGTGGAGGAGGGGTTCTCGTTCACAGCCAGGAGAAAAGGAAGAGGAAATTTTGGGGAAGAAAAAGAGTTTAGTTGTTTTTGGAATTTATTATATTTCCCTAATTGCTATTAACATGACACCTCACCTTACAATTTCCAAGGCATCATAGTTAAAGCCCACCTCACTCCTCATTTGCACAAAATTTTGCCAACACATCCATAATTTAAATATTTTTGGAAATTAATGTATTTAGGTATTTATATTTTGATTAGGTAATTGTATTTACAAGTATTATACTTTTATTACACATGTACCAAATACATAGTCCTAAAAATGTGAAATTGAGAATACTTAAGTGTACATAAATATATATAAATAATTTCTAATATTTTCTAAAAAATTTAGGATTAAGTTTAAACATAATTGATACACCGGTTAAATGAAATTATTTAGGTAATAATCCGGATTTATTTAAGTCGGGTGTTACATTGACTAAAAGTCAAACTTTCAGCCCTGTTTGGTCTGGACTAAACCTTATAATATTAGAGCCGAATAAGGTACAAACAGGGAAAAACAAGGTTTCCAAGAGTAAGGAGAAGTAATACATAGTTTTATATATAATTACTACTAATTAAACTTGTTTCTCGTCTTAATTGGGAAGTTTTACCGAAAGTTAAACTTTCAGCCCCGATTGGCCTGATCTAGGCTTTATAAGAGCCGAATAGGGACCAAACGGGAGGAAAACATGGTTTTCAAGGGCCATGAATGGTATTTCATAGTTACTATGTACAATTACTACTAATTAACTTAGTTTCTAGTGTTAATTGAAAAGTTTAACTAAGAGTTAAACTTTCAGCCCCGATTGGCCTGAGTAAGCCTTGTAAAAGCTGATTAGGGCCCAAACGGGGAGAAAACGAGGTTTCCAAGAGCCGAGAGTAGTATGACATAGTTTTTATGTATAATTACCACTAATTAAACATATTTTTAGTCTTAATTATAAAGTTTGACCAAAAGTTAAACCTTCAGTCTTATTAGCCTGAATTAGAGCAGAATAGGACCAAAACGGTAGAAAACAAGGTTTTCAAGTGCTGAGAGTGGTATTACGTAGTTTTTATGTACAGTTGTACTAATTAACCTTATTTCTAGTGTTAATTGGAAAGTTTGACCAAAAGTCAAACCCCTATCAGCCTGAACTAGGATAAGAGCCGAACAAAGCCCAAACAGGGAGAAAATGAGGTTTTCAAGAGCTGGGAGTAGAATGACATAGTTTTTATGAATAATTACTACTAATTAAACTTATTTCTAAGTTTGACCAAAAGTCAAATTTCATCTCTGATTGGCCTGAACTAAGCCTTATAAGAGCCGAATAGAGACCAAACGGGAGGAAAACATGCTTTTCAAGGACCGTGAATAGTATTACATAGTTTCTACGTACAATTACTACTTATTAATCTTGTTTATAGTGTTAATTGGGAAGTTTGACCAAAAGTCAAACTTTGAGCCCCGATTAGTGTGAACTAGGCCTTATAATAGCTGATTTAGGGCCCAAACGGGGAGAAAATGAGGTTTTCAAGAGCCGAGAGTAGTAATATATAGTTTTTATATATAATTACTACTAATTAAACTAGTTTCAAGTCTTAAATGAGAAGTTTTACTAAAAGTCAAGCTTTCAGCCCCGATTGGCCTGAAGTAGGCCTTATAAGAGCCGAATAGGGACCAAAGGGGAGGAAAATATGATTTTTAAGGGCCGAGAATGGTATTACATAGTTCTACAATTTCTATTGATTAACCTTTTTTCTAGTGTTAATTGGGAAGTTTGATCAA
The DNA here is from genome assembly GCA_038442645.1 of Agave tequilana. Taxonomy (NCBI): domain Eukaryota; kingdom Viridiplantae; phylum Streptophyta; class Magnoliopsida; order Asparagales; family Asparagaceae; genus Agave; species Agave tequilana. The sequence continues at coordinate 217,592 of JAVJIF010001292.1, read as the reverse complement.
AACTGAAACTTTTAGCCCCTATTGGTCTGAAAAGGGCCTTATAAGAGCCTAACAGGGTTCAAACGTGGAGAAAATACAGTTTTCAAAAGTCAGGAGTAGTAATACATAGTTTTTATGCATAACCACTATAAATTAAACTTTTTTCCATTCTTAATTTGGAAGTTCGATCAAAAGTGAAACTTTCAGCCCTGATTGGCCTTATAAGAATCGAAGGGACTAAACGGGAAGAAAACATGGTTTTCAAGGGCCGTGAATGGTATTACATAGTTTTTATGTACAATTACTAGTATTAACCTTGTTTTCAGTGTTAATTGAAAAGTTTGATCAAGAGTCAAACTTTCAGCCCCGATTGGCCAGAACTAGTTCTTATAAGAGCCGAATAGGGACCAAAAGGGAGGAAAACATAGTTTTCAAGGGCTGTGAATGGTATTACATAGTTTATATGTACAATTATGACTAATTAACCTTATTTCTAGTATTAATTGTGAACTTTTAGCCCTGTTTGGTCTGGACTAGACCTTATAATATAAGAGCCGAATAAGGTACAAACGGGGAAAAATAAGGTTTTCAAGAGCAAAGAGAAGTAATATATAGTTTTATGCATAATTACTACTAATTAAACTTGTTTATCATCTTAATTGGGAAGTTGTACCAAAAGTCAAACTTTCAGCCCCGATTGGTCTCAACTAGGCTTTATAAGAGCCGAATAGGGACCAAACGGGAAGAAAACATGATTTTCAAGGGCCATGAATTGTATTACATAGTTTCTATGTACAATTACTACTAATTAATTTTGTTTCTAGTGTTAATTGGAAAGTTTGACCAAGAGTCCAACTTTCAGCCCCGATTGGCCTGAATTGGCCTTATCAGAGCCGATTAGGGCCCAAACAGGGAGAAAATGAGGTTTTCAAGAGCCGGGAGTAGTATGACATAGTTTTTATGTATAATTACTTCTAATTAAACTTGTTTTTAGTCTTAATTATAAAGTTCAATTAAAAGTCAAACCTTCAGTTCTTATTAGACTGAACTAGGCTAATTAGAGCCGAATAGGACCTAAATAGGAGAAAACAAGGTTTTCAAGTGCTGAGAGTGGTATTACATAATTTTATGTACCATTAGTACTAGTTAACCTTATTTCTTGTGTTAATTGGAAAGTTTGACCAAAAGTTAAACTTTCAGCCCCTATTAGCCTGAACTAGGCCTTATAAGAGCCGAATAAAGCCCAAACAGGGAGAAAATGAGGTTTTCAAGATATAGGAGTAGAATAACATAGTTTTTATGTTTAATTACTACTAATTAAACTTATTTCTAAGTTTGACCAAAAGTCAAACTTTCATCCCCGATTGGCCTGGACTAGGCCTTATAAGAGCCGAGTAGGGACCAACGGGAGGAAAACATAGTTTTCAAGGGCTATGAATAGTATTACATAGTTTTTATGTCCAATTACTACTAATTAACCTTGTTTATAGTGTTAATTGAGAAGTTTGATCAAAAGTCAAAATTTCAGCCCCGATTGGCGTGAACTAGGCCTTATAATAGCCAATAATTAGGACCCAAACGGGGAGAAAACGAGGTTTTCAAGAGCTGAGAGTAGTAATATATAATTTTTATGTATAATTATTACTGATTAAACTAGTTTTAGTATTAATTTTGAGAAGTTTTACCAAAAGTTAAATTTTTAGCTCCGATTGACCTGAAGTAGGCCTTATAAGAGCCGAATAGGGACCAAACAGGAGGAAAACATGATTTTCAAGGGCCGAGAATGGTGTTACATAGTTCTATGTACAATTTCTATTGATTAACCTTTTTTCTCGTGTTATTTGAAAAGTTTGACCAGAACTGAAACTTTTAGCCTCTATTGGCCTCAAAAAGGCCTTATAAGAGCCTAATAGGGTCCAAACGGGGAGAAAATATAGTTTTCAAAAGTCAGGAGTAGTAATATATAGTTTTTATGTATAATTACTAATAATTATGCTAGTTTCTAGTCTTAATTGAAAAGTTTTACTAAAAGTCGAACTTTCAGTCCCGATTAGCCTGAACAAGACCTTATAATGGCGGATTAAGGCTCAAACGGGGAAAAAAACGAGTTTTCAAGAGCCGAGAGTAGTAATACATAGTTTTTATGTATAATTACTAAACTAGTTTCTAGTCTTAATTGAGAATTTTTACCTAAAGTCAAACTTTCAGCCCGATTAGCCTGAACTAGACCTTATATGAGCTGAATAGGGCCTAAACGGGAGAAAATCATGATTTTCAAGGGCTGAGAGTGGTATTGCATAGTTTCTACATATAATTATTACTAATTAACCTTGTTTCTAATATTAATTGAAAAGTTTGAGCAAAAGTCAAAGATTAGCCTGAATTAGTCCTTATAAGAGCCAAATAAGGTCCAAACCGGGGAGGCAATACAGTTTTCAAAAGCCAGGAGTAGTAATACATAGTTTTTATATATAATTACTTCTAATTAAACTAGTTTCTAGTGTTAATTGAGAAGTTTGACTGAAAGTTAAACTTTCAGCCTCGATTGGTCTGAACTAGACATCATAAGAGCCGAATAGGGATCAAACGGGAGGAAAATATGATTTTCAAAGGCCGTAAGTGGTGTTACATAGTTTTTATGTACAATTACTGCTAATTAGACTTGTTTTTATTTTTGTTTTGAAAGTCTGACCAAAATTCTAACTTTCTGCCTGATTAGCCAGAACTAGGCCTTATAATAGCCAAATAGGGTCCAAACTTAAGGAAAACATGGTTTTCAAGTGGTGAGAGTGGTATTACATAGTTTTTATATACAATTACTGCTAATAAACCATGTTTCTAGTGTTAATTGGGAAGTTTAAGCTAAAATCAAACTTTCAGCCCAGGTTAGTCTAAACTAAGCATTTTAAGAGCCGAATAGGCTCAAACGGGTGAAAATGCAGTTTTCAAGAGCCCGGAGTAGTGTTTCATAGTTTTTTGTATAATTATTACTAAGTAAACTTGTTTTAAGACTTAATTAGGAAGTTTGACCAAAAGTCAAACCTTATAAGTGCATATTAGGGCCCAAACGGGAAGAAAATACAGTTTCAAGTATTGAGAGTGGTATTACATAGTTTCTATATACAATTACTACTACCTAAACTTATTTGTAGTGTTAATTAGAAAGTTTTAACCAAAAGTCAATCAAACTTCAGCCACGATTAGCATGAATAAGTTATTATATGAGCTGAATAGGACCCAAACGGGGAGTAGTATTACATAGTTTTTAGGTTTAATTACTACTAATTAAACTTGTTTCTAGTCTTAATTGGAAATTTTGGCCAAAGTCAAACTTTCGCCCTGATTGGCCCCAACTAGGCCTTAAAGAGCCGAATAGGGCCAAAAACGGGGAGAAACATGGATTTCAAGAGTCTGGAGTAGTATCACATAGTTTCTTTGTATAACTACTACTAATTAAACTTGAAATATTTTTAATTTGAAAGTTTAACAAAAAGTCAAACTTTTAGGCCCGATTGAGCTGAATTCGGCCATATAAGTGCCAAATAGGGTCCAAACCCTAAGAAAACATGATTTTCAAGAGCTGAGAGGGGTGTTACAAAGTTTCTATGTACAAGTACTACAATTAATCTTGTTTCTAATTCTAATTAGGAAGTTTGACCAAAAGTCAAACCTTCAGCTCTTATTGGTCAGAACTAGGCCTTATAAGAGCTGAATAGGGTCTAAACTAAAGTAAAACATGATTTTCAAAAGTTGAGAGTGGTATAACATAGTTTCTATGTACAATTACTACTAATTAATCTTGTTTCTAGTGTTAATTAGGAAGTTTGACCAAAAGTCAAATTTTAGTCCCGATTGGCCTGAAGTAATCCGTATAATAGGCGAATGCAGCCTAAACGGGGAGCAAATGAGGTTTTCAAGAGCTGGGAGTAGAATTGATAGTTTTTATGTATAATTACTATAAATTAAACTTGTTTTCTATTTTTAATTTGAAAGTTTGATAAAAAGTCAAACTTTCAGCGCTGATTGACCTGTCTAGGCCATGTAAGAGCTGAGTAGGGACTAAACGGGAGGAAAACATAGCTTTCAAGGGCCGTGAATGGTATTACATTGTTTCTATGTACAATTAATACTGATTAACTTTGTTTCTAATGTTAATTAGGAAATTTAACCAAAAGGCAAGTTTTCAGCCCCTATTGGCCTTAGCTAGGCCTTATAAGAGCCGAATATGGTTCAAACTGGGAGAAAATACGATTTTTAATAGCCGAGAGTAGTATTACATAGCTTTTATGTATAAATACTACTAATTAAACTTATTTCTAATCTTAATTAGAAAGTTTTCTTAAAAGTCAAACCTTCTATCCTTATTGGTCTGAACTAGGCCTTATAAGAGCCGAATAAGGCCCAAACTGGAGGAAAACATGGTTTTCAAGATCTGAGAGTGAAATTACATAATTTTTGTGTACAATTGCTACTAATTAACCTTATTTCTAGTATTTATTGAAATTCTTGACCAAAAGCCAAACTTTCAGCCTCGATTGGCCTGAACAAGGAGTTATAAAGAGCCGAATAAGGCACAAACGGGGAGAAAATATGATTTTTAAGAGTCGAGGGTAGTAATACCTAAATTATATATATAATTACTAGTAAACAAACTTATTTTCAAGCCTTAATTGGTAAGTTTTTATCAAAAGTCAAATTTTCAGCCCCGCTTGGCCTCAGCTAAGCCTTATAAGAGCCGAATAGGGACAAAACGGGAGGAAATTATAGTTTTCAAGGACTTTGAATGGTATTATATAGATTTATGTACAATTACTACTAATTAACCATGTTTCTTTGTTAATTAAGAAGTTTGACCAACAGTCAAACTTTCAGCCCCGATTGACCTGAAATAGGTTATAAGAGCCGAATCAAGGCTTAAACGGGGAAAAAAAAAGACTTTCAAGAGCCAGAAGTTGTAATACATAGTTTTTATATATAATTACAACTAATTAACCATGTTTCTAGTGTTAATTGGGAAGTTTGAGCTAAAATCAAACTTTCAGCCCTGGTTAGCCTAAACTAAGCCTTATAAGAGCCGAATAGGTCTCAAACAGGTGAAAATACAGTTTTCAAGAGCCCGGAGTAGTGTTACATAGTTTTTTTTGTATAATTACTACTAAGTAAACTTGTTTTAAGGCTTAATTAGGAAGTTTGACCAAAAGTCAAATCTAATAAGTACATATTAGGGCCCAAACGGGAAGAAAATATGGCTTCAAGTGTTAAGAGTGGTATTATATAGTTTCTATGTAAATTTATACAAATTAATCTTGTTTCTAGTTTTAATTGGGATTTGGCCAAAAGTCAAACTTTCAGCTCTGATTGGCCTGAACTAAGCTTTATATAAGCGAATAGGGTCCAAACAGGGAGAGAATGCTGTTTTCAAGAGCCTTGGGTGGTATTATATAGTGTTTATGTATAATTACTACTAATTAATCTTATTTTTAGTCTTAATTGAGAAGTTTGACAAAAATTCAAACTTTTATCCCCGACTGGCCTTAAGTAGGCCTAATTAGAACCTATTAGAGACCATAAGGGGAGAAAATGAGGTTTTCTAGAGCCGGGAGTATTATTACATAGTTTCTATATATAACTACTACTAATTGAACTTTTTTGTATTCTTAATTTGAAAGTTTGACCAAAAGTCAAACTTTCAGTCGTGATTGGCCTGAACTATGCCATATCAGAGCCGAACAAGGCTCACACGGGAAGAAAACATGATTTTCAAGAGCAAGTGAGCAAAATTACATAGTTTTTATCTACATTTACTACAAATTAACATGGTTTTCAAGTCAAACTTTTAGTTCCGATTCGTCTGAAATACGCCTTATAAGAGCCGAATAGGGCCTAAACAGGGAGAAACCGAGGTTTTCAATAGCCGGGAGTAGAATTACATAGTTTTATGTATAGTTACTACAAATTAAACTTGTTTCTATTCTTAATTAGTAAGTTTGATCAAAAGTTAAACTTTCTGCCTCGATTGCCCTAAACTCGGCTTTATAAGAGTTGAATAGGGTCCAAACAGAGAGAAAACGTGGTTTTTCAAGAGTCGAGAGTACTATTACATAGATTCTATAAACTTTTAATTAACCTTATTTCTAGTCTTAATCTAGAAGTTTGACCAAAAGTCATACTTTCAATCCGATTTACCGGAACTATGCCTTTGAAGAGCCGAATAGGGCCCAAACGGGGAATGAATATGGTCTTCAAGAGCGTTAAGTAGTATTGCATAGTTTTTATGTAAATTTACTATTAATTTAATCTGTTTCTAGTATTAATTGGGAAGTTTGACCAAAAGTAAAACTTTCAGCCCTGATTGGCCTGAACTAGGCCTTGTAAGAGCCGAGTAGAACCAAAACGAGAGGAAGACAAGGTTTTCAAGAGTCATGAGTGGTATTATATAGTTTCTATGTATAAGTGCTACTAATTAACCTTGTTTCTTGCCTTAGTTGAGAAGTTTGACCAAAAGTCAAACTTTCAGCCCCGATTGGCTTGAACTAGGGCCTTATTAGAGTCAAATAGGACTCAAATGGGAGGAAAACAAGGTTTTCAAGAGATGAGAGTGGTATTACATTGTTTCTATGGACAACTACTACTAATTAACCTTATTTCTAGTGTTAATTGGGAAGTTTGACCAAAAGTCAAATTTTCAGCTAATTTGTGTGAACTAGGCCTTATAAGCGCCGAATGGGGCAACAGGGAGAAAATGCAGTTTTCAAGAGCCGATAATTGTATTACATTATTTTAATGTATAATTACTACTAATTAAACTTGTTTCTAGTCTTATTTTGGGAGGTTTGATCAAAACTCAAACTTTCTAGTCTTAGTTTGGAAGTTTGCCCAAATGGGGAGGAAACGAGGTTTTCAAGAGCTGAGAGTAGTAATACATAGTTTTTATGAATAATTACTACTAATTAAACAGTTTCTAGTCTTAATTTTGAGAAGTTTTACAAAAATGCAAACTTTTAGCCCCGATTGGCCTGAAGTAGGCCTTATAATAGCCAAATATAGTCCAAACTTAAGGAAAACATGATTTTCAAGTGGTGATAGTGGTATTACATAGTTTTTATGTACAATTACTGCTAGTGAATCTTGTTTCTAGTGTTAATTGAGAAGTTTGAGTTAAAATCAAACTTAAGCCCTGGTTAGCCTAAACTAAGCCTTATAAGAGCCGAATAGGGCACAAACGGGTGAAAATGTAGTTTTCAAGAGCCCGGAGTAGTGTTACATAGTTTTTTGTATAATTACTACTAAGTAAACTTGTTTTAAAGCTTAATTAGGAAGTTTGACCAAAAGTCAAACCTTATAAGTGCATATTAGGGCCCAATAGGGATGAAAATTTTGGTTTCAAGAGTTGAGAGTGGTACATAGTTTCTATGTAAAATTAATACAAATTAATCTTGTTTCTAGTTTTAATTGAAAATTTTGGCCAAAAGTCAAACTTTCAGCCCTGATTGGCCTGAACTAGGCCATATCAGAGCCGAACAAGGCTCACACGGGAAGAAAACATGGTTTTTAAAAGCAAGTGAGCAAAATTACATAGTTTTTTTTGTACATTTACTACAAATTAACATGATTTTCAAGTCAAACTTTTAGTTCTGATTGGTCTGAAATATGCCTTATAAGAGCCTAATAGGGCATAAACAGGGAGAATCGAGGTTTTCAATAGCCGGGAGTGGAATTACATAGTTTTATGTATAGTTACTACAAATTAAACTTGTTTCTATTCTTAATTAGAAAGTTTCATTAAAAGTCAAACTTTCTGCCTCGATTGCCTTAAACTCGGCTTTATAAGAGCCGAATAAGGCCCAAACAGAAAGAAAACGTGATTTTTCAAGAGCCGATAGTAGTATTACATAAATTCTATGAACTTCTAATTAACCTTATTTATAGTCTTAATCTAGAAGTTTGACCAAAAGTTATACTTTCAACCCGATTTACCTGAACTATGCCTTTGAAGAGCCGAATAGGGCCCAAACGGGGAATAAATATAGTTTTCAAGAGCGTTGAGTAGTATTACATAGTTTTTATGTAAATTTACTATTAATTTAATGTGTTTCTAGTATTAATTGGGAAGTTTGACTAAAACTAAAACTTTCAGCCCCGACTGGCCTGAACTAGGCATTGTAAGAGCCGAATAGAACCCAAACGAGAGGAAGACAAGGTTTTCAAGAGCCATGAATGATATTATATAGTTTTTATGTATAATTACTACTAATTAACCTTGTTTCTCGTCTTAGTTGAGAAGTTTGACCAAAAGTCAAACTTTCAGCCCCGATTGGCTTAAACTAGGGTCTTATTAGAGTCGAATAGGACCAAAATGGGAGGAAAATAAGGTTTTCAAGAGATGTGAGTGGTATTACATTGTTTCTATGGACAACTACTGCTAATGAACCTTGTTTCTAGTGTTGATTGAGAAGTTTGACTAAAGTCAAATTTTCAGCTAATTAGAGTGAACTAGGCCTTATAAGAGTCGAATAGGGCGCAACAGGGAGAAAATGCAGTTTTCAAGAGCCGATAATTGTATTACATAGTTTTAATGTATAATTACTACTAATTAAACTTGTTTCTAGTCTTAGTTGGGAGGTTTGATTAAAACTCAAATTTTTTGCCCCAATTGGCCTGAACAAGGCCTTATAAGGGCCGAATATAACTTAAACGGGAAGAAAACATGGTTTTAAAGAGCCAAGAGTAGTATTGCATACTTTCTATGTTTAATTACTACAAATTAAACTTGTTTTTAGTCTTAATCTGAAAGTTTGACCAAAGGTCAAACTTTTAGCCCCGATTGGCCTTAATTAGGCATTATAAAAGCCAAATAGGGTACAAAAGTAGAGAAAATATGGTTTTCAAGAGCCGGGAGTAGTATCGCATAGTTTTTATATAAAATTACTTCTAATTAAACTTGTTTCTATTCTTAATCGGGAAGTTTGACCAAAAGTCAAACCTTTAGCCCTTATTGGCCTGAACTATACATTATAAGCGCTGATTAGGGCCCAAACCGGAGGAAAACATGATTTTCAAGTGCTGAGAGTGGTATTACATAGTTTTAGATATAATTACTGCTAATTAACCTTATTTCTAGTGTTAATTGAAAGTTTGACAAAAAGTCAAACCTTCAGCCCCGATTGGCCTGAACTGCACATTATAAGAGCTGAATAGGGCCTAAATCGGAGGAAAACATGGTCTTCAAGTGCTGAGAGTGCTATTACATAGTTCTATGTATCATTACTGCTAATAAACTATATTTCTATTGTTAATTGAAAGTTTGACCAAAAGTCAAACTTTCAACCATGATTGACCTGAACTGGGCCTTATAAGCGTTGAATAGGGCCTAAACGGGGAGAAAACGAGATTTTCAAGAGCCAAAAAAAGTATTACATAGTTTTATATATAACAACTATAAATTAAACTTGTTTTTATTCTTAATCTAAAAGTTGACCAAAAGTCAAACTTTCAGATCCGATTGGACTGAACTCGGCCAAATAAGCGCCAAATATGGGCCAAACCAGAGGAAAACATGGTTACAAGAGCTGAGAATGGTATTACATAGTTTCTATGTACAATTACTGCAACTAACCGTGTTTCTAGTATTAATTGAAAAGTTAAACCAAATATCAAACTTTTAATTCCGATTGGTTTGAACTCGATCTTATAAGAGCTAATTGGGCCCAACAAGGAGAAATTACAGTTTTCAAGATCTGGGAGTAGTATTTCATAGTTTTTATTGTTATTACTAATAATTAAACTTGTTTCTAGTTTTAGTTAGAAAGTTTAATCAAAATTTAAACTTTCAGGCCCGATTAGCCTGAACTAAGCCTTATAAGCGCCTAATATGGCCGAAATGGGGCGAAAATATGGTTTAAAGAGCCAAAAATTATATTACATAATTTCTATATACAATTACTACTATCTAGTCTTAATTTGAAAGTCTTAACCAAAAGTCAAACTTTCAGCCACGATTGGCCTGAACTAGTTATTATATGAGCTGAATAGGACCCAAATAGGGAGTAGTATTACATAGTTTTTAGGTATAATTACGACTAATTAAACTTGTTTCTAGTCTTAATTGAAAAGTTTGGCCAAAGTCAAACTTTCTGCCTTGATTGGCCCCAACTAGGCCTTATAAGAGCCGAATAAAAAAATAGGGAGAAAACATGGATTTCAAGAGCCTGTAGTAGTATCACATAGTTTATATGTATAACTACTACTCATTAAACTTGTTTTTATTTTTAATTTGAAAGTTTGACCAAAAGTCAAACTTTCAGCCCCGATTGGGCTGAATTCGGCCATATACGTGCCAAATAGGATCCAAACCCTAGGAAAACATGGTTTTTAGGAGTTGAGAGTGGTATATGTATAATTACTACAATTAACCTTATTTCTTATCATAATTAGGAAGTTTGACCAAAAGTCAAACCTTCAGCCCTTTTTGGCCGGAACTAGGCCTTATAAGAGCCAAATAGGGTCTAAACAAAAGGAAAAACATGGTTTTCAAGAGCTGAGAGTGGTTAACATAGTTTCTATGTACAATTAATACAAATTAACCTTGTTTCTAGTGTTAATCAGAAAGTTTGACCAAAAGTCAAAATTTCAGTCCTTATTAGCCTGAAGTAAGCTGTATAATAAGCGAATATAGTCTAAACGGGGAGAAAATGAGGTTTTCAAGAGCTGGGAGTAGTATTGATAGTTTTTATATATAATTACTATAAATTAAACTTGTTTTCTATTCTTAATTTGAAAGTTTAACAAAAAGTCAGACTTTCAGTCCCGATTGGCTTGTCTAGGCCATGCAAGAGCTGAGTAGGGACTAAACGGGAGGAAAAAATGGCTTTCAAGGGCCGTGAACGGTATTACATAGTTTCTATGTACAATTAATACTGATTAACTTTGTTTCTAGTATTAATTGGGAAGTTTGACCAAAAGGCAAGTTTCCAGCCTCTATTGGCCTAAGGTAGGCCTTATAAGAGCCGAATAGGGTTCAAAATGGGAGAAAATACGATTTTCAATAGCCGGGAGTAGTATTACATGGCTTTTATATATAATTACTACTAATTAAACTTATTTCTAGTCTTAATTAGAAAGTTTTAACAAAAGTCAAACCTTCTGTCCTTATTGACCTGAACTAGGCCTTATAAGAGCCGAATAGGGCCCAAACTGGAGGAAAACATGGTTTTCAAGATCTGAGAGTGAGAGTACATAGTTTTTGTGTACAATTGCTATTAATTAACCTTATTTCTAGTATTTATTGGTAATCTTGACCAAAAGCCAAACTTTCAGCCTCGATTGGCCTGAACAAGGAGTTAAAAGAGCCGAATAAGGCACAAACGGAGAGAAAATATGGTTTTTAAGAGCCGCATAGTAGTATTACCTAAATTATATATATAATTACTAGTAAATAAAATTATTTTCAAGTCTTAATTGGTAAGTTTTAACCAAAAGTCAAACTTTTAGCCCCGATTGGCCTGAGTTAGGCCTTATAAGAGCCGAATAGGGACAAAACGGGAGGAAAATATGGTTTCAAGGGCTGTGAATGGTATTAGCCCTGATTGGCCTGAACTACACATTATAAGAGCTGATTAGGGCCCAATTCGGAGGGAAACATGGTTTTTAAGTGCTGAGAGTGGTATTACTTAGTTTTATGTACAATTACTGCTAATTAATCTTATTTCTAGTGTTAATTGAAAGTTTGACCAAAAGTCAAACCTTAAACCCCGATTGGCCTAAACTGCATATTATAAGAGCTGAATAGGGCCTAAACCGGAGGAAAACATGGTATTCAAGTGTTGAGAGTGGTATTACATAGTTTTAATGTATAATTGCTACTAATTAACCTTATTCTCGTCTTAGTTGGGAAGTTTGACCAAAAGTTAAATTTTCAGCCCCGATTGTCTTGAACTAGGGTCTTATTAGAGTCGAATAGGACCCAAATGGAAGAAAAACAAGATTTTCAAGAGTTGTGAGTGGTATTACATTGTTTTTATGGACAACTACTGCAAATTAATCTTGTTTCTAGTGTTAATTAGGAAGTTTGATCAAAAGTCAAATTTTCTGCTAATTGGCGTGAACTAGGCCTTATGAGAGCCGAATAGGGCAACAGGGAGAAAATGCAGTTTTCAAGAGTCGATAATTGTATTACATAGTTTTAATGTATAATTACTACTAATTAAACTTGTTTCTTGTCTTAGTTGGAAGGTTTGATCTAAACTCAAACTTTCTGCCCCGATTGGCCTGAATAAGGCCTTATAAGGGCTGAATATGACTTAAACGGGAAGAAAATTTGGTTTTAAAGAGCCAAGAGTAGTATTACATACTTTCTATGTTCAGTTACTACAAATTAAACTTGTTTTTAGTTTTAATCTGAAAGTTTGACCAAAGGTCAAACTTTTAGCCTCGATTGGCCTGAATTTATGCATTATAAAAGCTGAATAGGGCACAAAAGTGAAGAAAACATGATTTTCAAGAGCCGAGAGTAGTATCGTATAGTTTTTATGTAAAATTACTACTAATTAACTTGTTTCTATTCTTAATCGGAAAGTTTGACCAAAAGTCAAACCTTTAGCCTGGATTGGCCTGAACTACACATTATAAGAGCTGATTAGGGCCCAAATCAGAGGAAAACATGGTTTTCAAGTGCTGAGAGTGGTATTACAAAGTTTTATGTACAATTACTGCTAATTAACCTTATTTCTAGTGTTAATTGAAAGTTTGACCAAAAGTCAAACCTTCAGCCCCGATTGGCCTGAACTGCACATTATAAGAGTTGGGAGTAGTATTGATAGTTTTTATGTATAATACTATAAATCAAACTTGTTTTCTATTCTTAATTTGAAAGTTTAGCAAAAAGTCAAACTTTCAGCCCCGATTGGCTTGTCTAGGCCATGTAAAAGCTGAGTAGGGACTAAACGGGAGGAAAACATGACTTTCAAGGGCCGTGAATGGTATTATATAGTTTCTATGTACAATACTGATTAACATTGTTTCTAGTGTTAATTGGGAAGTTTAACCAAAAGGCAAGTTTCAGCCCCTATTGGCCTTAGCTAAGCCTTATAAGAGCCGAATAGGGTTCAAACTGGGAGAAAATGTGATTTTCAATAGCTGGGAGTAGTATTACATAGTTTTTATGTATAATTACTACTAATGAAACTTATTTATGGTCTAAATTTGAAAGTTTTAGCAAAAGTCAAACCTTCAGTTCTTATTGGCCTAAACTCGGCCTTATATAAGAGCCGAGTAGGGCCCAAACTGGAGGAAAACATGGTTTTCAAGATCTGAGAGTGAGATTACTTAGTTTTTGTGTAAAAATGCTACTAATTAACCTTATTTCTAGTATTTATTGGAAATCTTGACAAAAGCCAAACTTTCAGCCTCGATTGGCCTGAACAAGGAGTTATAAGAGCCGAATAAGGCACAAACTGGGAGAAAATATGATTTTTAAGAGACGAGAGTAGTAATACCTAAATTATATATATATAATTACTAGTAAATAACTTATTTTCTAGTCTTAATTGGTAAATTTTTTTTAAAAGTTAAATTTTCAGCCCCGATTGGCCTGAGCTAGGCCTTATAAGAGCTGAATAGGGACAAAACGGGAGGAAATTATAATTTTCAAGGGCTTTGAGTGGTATTATATAGATTATTGTACAATTACTACTAATTAACCCTGTTTCTTGTGTTAATTGAGAAGTTTAACCAAAAGTTAAATTTTCAGCCCCGATTGACCTGAACTAGGCTTATAAGAGCTGAATTAAGGCTCAAACGGGGAAAAAAACAAGATTATTAAGAGCCGGGAGTAGTAATACATAGTTTTTATATATAATTACAACTAATTAAACTTGTTTCTAATCTTAATTGGGAAGTTTTAGCAAAAGTCAAAGTTTTAGCTCCTATTGGCCATTACTAGGCCTTATAAGAACCAAATAGAGACCATACGGGAGGAAAACATGGTTTTCAAGAGTCGTGAATGGTATTACATAGTTTTATGTACAATTAGTACTAATTAACTTTGTTTCTAGTGTTAACTCAAACTTTAGCTCCGATTGGCCTGAATTTGGCCTTATAAGAGCCGCTTAGGGGCTAAATGGGGAGAAAATGAGGTTTGCAATAGCCAGGAGTAGTATGACATAGTTTTTTAATGTTTAATTACTACTAATTAAACTTATTTCTAGTCTTAATTCGAAAGTTTAACTAAAAGTCAAACCTTCAGCTCTTATTGGCCTGACTGAACCAGGCCTTATCTGAGCCAAAAAAGGCCCTATCGGGAGAAAACATGATTTTTCAATAGCTGATAGTGGTATTACATAGTTTCTATATAAAATTATTACTAATTACCTTGATTCTAGTATTAATTAAGAAGTTTGATCAAAAGTCAAACTTTCAGCTCCGATTTGCTTAAACTAGGCCAAATAAGAGCTAAATAAGGCCCAAACGGGGAGAAAATGAGGTTTTCAAGAGCCGGGAGTAGTATGACATAGTTTTTATGTATAATTACTACTAACTAAACTTGTTTCTAGTCGTAATTAGAAAGTTTGACCCAAAGTCAAATTTTCAGCCCCGATTGGCCTGAATTAGGCCTTATAAGAGCCGAATAGGGCGAAAACGGGGGGAAACATGTCTTTCAAGAGGTTGGAGTAGTATCACATAGTTTCTATCTATAACTACTACTAATTAAACTTGTTTCTATGCTTAATTTTAAAGTTTGACCGAAAGTCAAATATTTAACCCCGGTTGGCCTGAACTCGGCTATATAAGTGCCAAGTATGGCCCAAACTAGAGGAAAATATGATTTTCAAGAGCTGAGGTCGTATTTCATTATTTCTGTGTACAATTACAGCTAATTAACATTGTCGATTAGCCTGAACTCAGCCTTATAAGAGTCCAATAGGGCCCAAATAGGGAGAAAATATTGTTTTCAAGGGTAGGGGTTTTCAAGAGCCGGGAGTAGTATTACATAGTTTTTTTTTGCATAATTACTACTAATTAAACTTGTTTCTAATCTTAATTGGGAAGTTAAATCAAAAGTCAAACTTTCAGCCCCGATTGGCCTGAATAGGCCTTATAAGAGCCGAATATGGCCAAAATAGGAAGAAAATGTAGTTTTAGAGAGCTAGGAGTTGTATTACGTAGTTCTATATACAATTACTACTACTTAAACTTGTTTTTAGCTTTAATCTTAAAGTTTGACCAAAAGTCAAACTTTCAGCCCCGATTAGCCTGAACTAGGTATTATAAGAGCCGAATAAAACCCAAACGAGGAGATAACGAGATTTTCAAGAGTTGGGAGTGGAATCACATAGTTTCTATGTACATTTACTATTAATTAACTTTGTTCCTAGTCTTAATTGGCAAGTTTGATCAAAAGTCAAATATGCCTTATAAGAGCCGAATAGGGCCCAACCAGGGAAAACTGAGGTTTTCAATAGCCGGGAGTAGAATTACATAGTTTTATGTATAATTACTTAAAATTAAACTTGTTTCTAGTCTTAAGTAGAAAATTTAATTAAAAGTCAAACTTTCAGCCCTGATTGCCCTGAACTGGCTTTATAAGCGCAGAATAAGGGCCAAACGGGGAGAAAACGTGATTTTTTAAGAGCTGGGAGTAGTATTACACAGATTCTATATACAATTACTGCTAATTATTGTTGTTTCAAGTCTTAATCTGAAAGTTTGACCAAAAGTCATACTTTCAGCCCCGATTTAGCTGAAATAGGCCTTAGTCAATGTTTTCCATTAATTTGCAAAAGGGGAAAACTTACAAATAAAAGTTTGAGGAGCTAAATTACAAGTATTCTTAAAAAGATTACAAGTAGATCTCCTCAGAGATTCTGGAGAAGTGTGCCGATAGGAGTCTGGTCAGCGCGCGACCACTTTGTCCCTTTGACGATGCGAGCGATGAGATTCCCTTCTCGCCTGGTTCTGGGAATCAGAGAATAGAGGATTGGTAGAACCCTCTTGCTGCTTCTCAAAATCGCCTTCAATTAGGAATTCCTTCTCGCCTGGTTCCGGAGATTCCTTGAGAAGAAGAACGATGATAGGGTATCAACACCCTGGATAGAGAAAGCAATTCTCTAAAAGGTCTCTGAATTCGAGAACGCACGGTGCGTTATGAAGAAGCCTCTATTGAAGAAGTTGATTGATCGATCCTCGTGATCAGAAGGCGATTGATGGCTCGATCCCTTGATTCCTTTTTCTCCTTGTACCCCTGGCGGGCTATTTATAGGGAGAGCAAGGGTATAATCGTCCCCTTGAAGATATGGAAACAGATTGAACCGAATCTGTTTGAATTTGGAAAGTAGCCTTGCTGCGAGGCTAGAATAGCTTCCGCGGAGCTAGAAAATGGCAAGTCGGTTGATCTTTCCGATTTGTTATGATCCTTTCCATATTGTTGAAGGATTTTCTCTGATCCTCTTACTCGTTTCAAGAGAGTCAAGAGATTGCGGCAATCACCTGCCATATTTGAATCCCAATTGGATTTGATTTGCTTGGATCCGATCTCATCAGGAGATTTGATTGGTCAAAGGTTGACCATAGCAGGCTGATAGCGGAGCTGCCCGCTTTGAAGCTCATAGCGGAGCTAGAGGCAATTCTTGGCGAGGTCCGAAAAGAGGCTTTTCGGCGAAGCTGTCAGTTAGCTTCCTAGCGATGCTCTGGATGATGTTAGCCTCTCAGACGAGGCTATCTCCTTGGGCTAATGTAATGCTAACTGCTAGCATTTTAGACCTGCTGAGGTCTGTTTAGAAATAATCCGGGTTCACTGTTCTGCTTGCTGGATCAGTGGAGTCCAAACCGCTTCCTTGTCCCTTGGAGGTGGGTGAAAACTGGTCTTCAGCTTGCCTGTCCCTTGTCTTTTGTAAATTTCAACAAGTTTAGACATCGTTCGGACCAATGAGAATCTTGTCTTTTTTAAGTGTCAACAAGACCCCCTTCAAAGTTTTCGAGAGTCTGCAATAGCTCAGACTCCGAAATACTTTGAACTGCTGTGATGGTGGTGTGGAGTATGAACATCGCCATGATGGTTGAGTTCGGCTTCGCCTTCAATCCTGCTTTGGGATGGATCCGCCGAAGAATTTGCACTGGTTCGCGAGTCGCTTCGTGTCGGGGTAGCTCCGCATCTGGGCTTCCAAGAAATAAGTTCGCTTTGGAACTCCTGTTGCCTTTTCAAAGCCAATTGCCGTGGGGCGGTTACGAGGAGGTTCATTCCTTCTTTCGCGCCAATCGAGAGAGATGTTCTCCGATTTGTACGTTTCCAAGGGAGGATACTCCCTTTCTTCAAGGCGCCATGAGTGTCTTTTATGAGGGAGACATTTTCTTCCCTTGTACGGTTCCAATGGAAACCGTCCCTGTTATCAAGGCGCAATAAATGCCTTGAATGCGCTCATGCTTTCACGCTTGAGGTGGTTGCGCTCAGGCCATGGGGCCTATAAATAGGACACTTGAGGTCCTCTGAAGAGAAGTGCCTTGCCTTTCTTCTTCTCTTCTCTTGGTTGAGAGAGATACTCAGATCTCTGAATTAGTGGGAAAGCCCACTCTGGTTGTCTAACCGGCCAAGGACCAGTAAGTCTCGATCATTCAAAGACTTCACCGCTTTTAGGGAACTCATCTCCCTTGATTTAGCTTTGGCAGCTCACTTCAGGGATTACTTCCCTTATTCTTCATCTTGCAATTGGCTGCTGCAGAGAAGGATCTCATCATGGCTTTCTGCGAAGCTATCATCTTGGCTTGATCGGTGAAAAATCATTGCTTGTTAAGTCCGCTGCGCAGGCAGGACTTGGGACTTGGCTTCTTCAATAGTTGAGCCAGTCTTGCCATATTGGTGAATGTTGAGACTGTTTCTCACAAGATCAGTCTGACTTTGCCATAGAGGTGAGGCTAGGACTTGGCGTTTGCTGAGCCAGCCCATGGTTGCTGTGCAGGTGGAGCTTGTCCTCTGCTGAAGTCGGATTGCTTTGCCGCCCAAGAATCTGACTTAATATCTTTGCAGCTTTTTTTTTGTGCTTGACTGCTAACTTGCTCCAATTTGCCTTGCAGCGAGCTATGCTTGCCAGTCTGGTGACTTGATGGAAGAAGCCATAAAATTGCCTTATGCTTCCCCGGTTGAAGCTTTACTTTTAAGCAGGAGGAACAATTCGGGGCAGCGTATGCGCGTCCCAGGGGCTGTTGGCAGCCTCTTATCCGAGATGATTCGATCTGAGGTGAGGCTGGCCGCCGCCTTTATCGGAGAGGATCCGCTTCAAGATAATGGGCGTCGCCTGTGGGATCGCCGGCATCATTGCCGACTTTCAACTTTGGTGGCTTTTGGGGGCGATCCACTTCAGGGGAGTGGGCCTCACACCCGTCAGATCCGTGGCATCAAAACTAGTTCCCATTATAGGTGATCTGACGTGTTGGCGGCGATAAGCTTTATTGCCAGGCTTCAACAAAAATGGCCTGGCAAGATCTGCCATTTTTGTGGAGAATAATGACCGTTTCCTTGCGGCACCACTGATTACAGCCTTATGCAGGAGGAAGGCCCTTCCTGTCCCGTTGGTCTGGCCTGGGAGCAGATAAAACCGCTTGTATGCCTTTTATGCAAATGGCCTTGCTAGGCAACTAGGTGTGTTGTATGAAACACAACTTTGATGTAATACCCAATGTATCTTTGCTTTTAAATCAATGAAAGTTCTTTGTCTGATCATTTGATTTTTTGCTTGCTTCACTGAGAGTTCGGCCATTGCTGGGCTAAACTGTGTGCAGAGCTACGGACATAGCCCTTCCTTTGAGTGATCCTCGCGAGACTGTCATGTCAGCGCCTCTTTAGAGGGCTAATTTAAACCTTTCGGTTAAGTCCTTGAAGGATTGCGCGAAGTCCGCACTTTGCTCTTGTGCGGAGTTAACCCTTTAGTGAGATTGAACCGTCGCTCTTTGGGAAAGCGCCTCAGGCGCTTCGGGCACTGTTTCGAATTAATTCGAAACGGCGGCATGTGCCCTTTTTCGAGGCCTCGTTTCAGGCGCTGATTGGCCTATAAAAGCCCGATCGGGCTGAATATGGAAGGGTCTCCCTTTCTTCAGAGAACTTTCTATCTCTCCCTCTTCTTCTTCCCTTTCTCCTTATTCAAGAGTTCACGAACTCCTGTAGTTCTTCAATGGCGCCCAAGAGACGAGCGGGGAAAGAAGTAGCAACTTCTGCAGTGGAGGGCCTTCCTCCTCCGGTCGTCGCGCGACCAGTCACTGGTAAGGAATTTTCCTGTCTGGTTGGAGACCAACGTCTCTTTTCCTTTGGAGCCAGTCATTTGGCTATTTAGGACGATCGAATGAGATCTGTCCTTATTAGGGAATTCATTTCCCTGAACTTCCCTATTTTCCTTGCGCCAGGGAAGTAAGAACTGAACAGTTCTTCTCTTGGGCTTCCATAGGAAGCCATTGCTTGGGCAATCTCCATCCTGTTGAGGAACAGGATATGGGTCGTGTGCCTTCAGTCATGACCACGAAGGATGACTGTTGACCATAACGTCCTTTTGATGACGTCAGCCCTTAGGGCTATGCTACTTCCTGCAAAGATGCAGTCTTATCCGTGAAGTGAAGCTTTTTATCAAAGCTATTGTCCCGCAGTTCCTGCTTGCTGGGCGAGGCTATGCCTTAGCGAATTTTTTATGTCTTCGCATCCATTTGATTGGTGAACTAATCATAGCTCATTTCTGTTTTTGCAGTGCATTACGCCTCCGGCCTCCAGAACAGTCTGTTTGGTGTAACCAGTCGGGCAGGCGGAAACATCAGCTTGCAGTTCATCGGGCAGGCTTCCTTGTTCAGCGAGCCGAGCTCCCCTGTACGGGATACGCTCATTCAGAGCGGTGGCCCGCAGGCCATGCGGAGCATCTTGACTACGGCTCCGTTTGAAGATATCGACCGTCAGGCTCACAGAAAGCCTGACTTCATGTTCGGGGATGCTGCACCTGATCCCGATCGCCAGCTGCAGGCCGGTGAAGGCCAGTGGATCTTCCAGTTGGATGGCGAGAGATTCTATCTCCCGTCCCTTAAGCGGCATTTCGCTTTGTCTTCCTTTGCGAGCGTGACTCAGGCTCGGAAGATGGCGTGGGGCGTGAGCCTAAATGCCGAGTCTATAAGTGTCGGGAGGTTGACATTCCAGACCGGCTATTCGAGGGCGGGCCCTCCTCGTAGCATAATAGGGCTATACCCTGGGAAGGTGTCGCGGGACCTTCCAGTAGGAGAGAATCCAGCTGCGGCGCCGACCTTCGGCACTCAGTTCTGCGAAGCTGACGGGAACTACCCCGCCACCGATTTCAGGGCTCCTGGTTGGGTCCACCCTCCTAGGTCATGGTGGGCGGAGTTGACCAATTATATCCTCAATCATTTTGAGGGGGAATTAGAGAGGTTAAACCTCCATGAAGCCGTCAGGGCGACCTGCTACGGTATTGAGATGAAGGTGGCGTGCTTCTACGCCATTCTTGAGTTGTACTGCCCAGCCTCGGGGACTTTCTTCACCCCGGTCGGTGAATTGGGCATGGCCCTGCACGAGATGCGAGAGATCTCTGCTTTGCCCTTCGGGTCTCTTCCATATGAAGAGTATTTTCCGTGTGAGGCGGAGTTGGCTCTCTTGGAGAAGCAAGAGCCTGCTTTGCTTGAGACATATCGGGAATTGATGTGCCACCTGCACATCTGTTCCAGCATCCACACTGGTGGTAAGGGTAGCTCGAAGAGCTTGAAGAGCTGGGGGAACTACTTGTTCCCGGACATGACTAGTGCGCCCGAGGCAGCTCATTGCGGAGTTGCTGAAGAGGACATCTTGGCAAGGATGGAGGTGCATGCTGAAAAGGACATCGTCGTGACGGAAGATGATGGTCCTTTCGGGAAGGGTGATGTTCTTCGGAGCTTTCACCATCAGGCCCGTCGGCCTATGTCTCGCAAGGCGTTGCTGGCCGGCTTCTTAACCATCTGGTTAAAGAAGTGTGTCGTGCCTTCTTCTTCGGGTGACATTGTCCACCCGAATGTGCTGCTGCCTGCCGTCCGCTTGGTCCATGGCCACCGTCTGGGTCTTCTCCATGCCATGGTGTGTTGTATTCAGAGGGGCCTTCGTGTACTGACGGAGGCTTTCTGCAGGCCAATGGCGTCAAGGCGAGGGAAGGGTGTCGTCCTGCCTTGTGACGGACCCAATCCTAGGGTAGGTTTACCGTACATCTACTTGATGGCGTGGTTCGCCTTGCACTGCCCTACTTTGATTGGAGCTGGGGAGGACCCTCCGCAGGGTGTTCAAACGGCGCTTCTCTGTCGTTTTGAAGGCTGTTTGTGGCAGAAAACTTATGTGGCCGAGGCCCGTAAGTTAGTGCGTCGTTATGACGCTTATAGCCTGTTCCGTTGTTTTCCTCGCCTGCGGGGTGCAGGATACAACGAGGAATTCCATGATGTGGAATCAGGTCGATCTCCCATAAATCGGGGTATTTTCGAGTGGCTGGTCTGTATCCGGCCCTCGCATTTGCTGTACCGGAGTGGGGATACCTGCTACATGGAGCCCTACATCCCGAGCCGGTTCGCCCGCCAATTTGGGTATGACCAGTTGTATGTGGGCAACCCCAATCCGGACCTGGCTTTCTGGGGAGCCTTATTGATGGGGCTCGTGCTTGGTGGTTCTTTACCGCGGATGACACTGGAGCGTGGCTACGCACGCCGTTGAGGGATCCCGGCCTTTGGACGACTCTGTGTTTCTACCAATGGTATGCGGCTTCGAACTCCACACCTGTTGGGTTTAATGCCAACCGTTCGGGTGTGAAGTTAATTTCTCATCGGATGAGGCAGAAGGCTTCTGATAAGATGGAGGGCAAACGAGTCCGTGTTCCTGGCATAGAGGAGTTCATCGCTGTAGATGACAGCGAGGCTTCTGATGCGGGGAGCCCTCGCTTCGAGGCAGAGACAAGGGTTGATGCCCACGAAGCTGATGCTCCTGAAGCCTGGTCTGGTATAGCGGGGGCAGCTCCCCTACAACACGTGGAAGAAGCGGAGGAAGAGAACTCTGAGGTCCACTTCAAAAGGAAGCGTGGGAGTGGATCCCGTAGGAAGTCATCGGCGAAGAAGCCCCGTCGCCAGACTCCTACCATTGTGGTAGAGGGTGAGCTCTCTACTGTGCTTCCTTCTGTTGCTCCATTGGTGGCTGAGCCGTCGGTTGCTGAACCAACTACTGGTAAGATTGGCCCCATCTAATATACCTTTAGCGCACTTTAGATAACTCATCATTTGCTCTTTGTTGCAGGCGCTGAGGCAGTTGGAGAGCAAGGGGAACACTATGATCCCCTGTTCACTTATGGAACTGCAGCTGGTTCCTTTGCTCGCTCGGAGGAGTCTGGAGGTGATGCGGCGACATTGGCCCTTCGGGCGCTGGGACTTCTAAAGGAAGTCCTATGGCATCCAGCTCTATCGGGTGGTCTGCGGAGGAATCGGCGAGCGGGCCGGCTATCCGCGTTGAGTCTGGTAAGAACTTTCCGATGGGACCCTTGGATTCCGATGCGGCTGACGAGGTGACATCGGCCTTCGGTATGACTAAGATCTCTTGGTCTTCGCCTGTTTGCTGCATCTCCTCTTTGACCTTGGTTTTGTTGCAGGTATTCGTCCCCAAGGTGCATCAGCTTCGAAAGAAGCGGAGGGTTTCCCTGAAGGGTCAAGGGGCGATATGAGCGCTTCGACCGGGGCAGACGCTGCTGTGTTGGACGCGCTGTATGGCGACCTGCCTTTTTGTCAGCCCAAATCAGTGGAAGGTCCTGAAGTTGAAGGGGCGGCAGTCCCGGAGGTATCCTCACTTCCATTTACATCAACGAGTGAGGTGCAGACTGTTTTGCCGAATACGGCATTGAGGGTGATTGTGAGCCCTACCTCTCCAACGCTGGTGGTTGAGCCCGCTGCTCAGGAGGTGGTGGCCAGTCCTACCTCCGCGGTGGCTGGCGTGCTGGGTCGCTGAGGACTCCGCCGAGGTCACCTTTGGCTTGCCCTGCTGCTGTCGATGTTCCCGCTTCTTCTTCTGCGGCGGTGTCGACTGGGTTGGTAGATTGCTCTGAGGTTGTCTCAAGGGTTGATGAAGCTGAGAATGACTTTATCGGTAATCTGGTCGACAGCTTCTATAACAGTTTGGAGCAGACTATCGGTCTAGTCTTGAAGGGCTCGCCTGTGCCATTTTCAAAGCTGAAGATGGTCCTCTCCCGTGGCATTGAGTGTATCCGGGACTTTGAGGGGTACCATCAAGCTACTGCTCTGGAGCTCCTGGTAGATGACCTTGAGAAGGACGTGGAGGAATGGCGCCATTTCAATCGTTCCGACGCAGCATCTTTGGCTGATGAACTGCTCACACGTCTTGTCGCCCAGAGGCGCGAGGCTCAGCTCGCCGCTCAAGAGGCTGCTGAGGCTATCTCCTCTGACTTGAGGTCCTTGGAGGCAGAGGAAGCAGAGGTTGGGAGTGCAATTGATGCTTCCAACAGTGCTCTTCTTGATGCTGAAGATAAGGCTAAGAGGGCTGAAGAGATGATCCGAAAGGCAAATCTCCTCTTATCGAAGGCTACACAGATGCGTCATGAAGAGTCTGCGCGGCTTAAGCAGCTCAGGGCTCGAAGTGAGGAACTGGCGGAGCGGAAGTCATCACAGAGGGCGACTTTGGCGGAGGTCGAGGCTCGTCTGGCTCAGGAGGTGGACTTCGATGAGGCTGAGCTAAGATCACAGGCGCTGGCCCAGGCTGCTGATGACAGGAGGACGAGGCTAGCTTCGCTCGGAGATCGGATCCGATCTTATCATGTACGCCTATAGGCTCCTCCATGTATCCCATCCTTCTGGATTTAATAGAAAATTTTTCTTTTGTCGTCTGCTGTTTAGATAATGAGACATGACTGTCTGTTGGTTCAGAGGTCGCAATGACATAACCGAATGGGACGTCGCCAGTCTCGAGGTTAGCCCTTTGTGGGGCTTAAAAAGAAGGGAGATACTTGCCTTTTGTAAATGTCAGCAAGCATCGAGATTGAGACTTAGCTGTCTGCTGGTTCAGAGGTCGCAATGACATAACCAATTGAGACGCCACTAAGCTCAATGATAGATGAAACTTGGCTATCTGCCAGTTCAGAGGTCGCAATGACGTAACTGGTTGAGAAGCCACCAAGCTTCAAAATAGGTGATACTCGTCTTTTGTAAATGTCAACGAGTATCGAGACCTGTCTTTTGTAAATGTCAACAGGGCTCGGGATTGAGACTTAGCTGTCTGCTGGTTCAGAGGTCGCAATGACATAACCAATTGAGACGCCACTAAGCTCAATGGTAGATGAAACTTGGCTATCTGCCAGTTCAGAGGTCGCAATGACGTAACTGGTTGAGAAGCCACCAAGCTTCAAAATAGGTGATACTCGTCTTTTGTAAATGTCAACGAGTATCGAGACCTGTCTTTTGTAAATGTCAACAGGGCTCGGGATCGAGACTTAGCTGTCTGCTGGTTCAGAGGTCGCAATGACATAACCAATTGAGACGCCACTAAGCTCAATAGTAGATGAAACTTGGCTATCTGCCAGTTCAGAGGTCGCAATGACGTAACTGGTTGAGAAGCCACCAAGCTTCAATCAATAGGTGATACTCGTCTTTTGTAAATGTCAACGAGTATCGAGACCTGTCTTTTGTAAATGTCAACAGGGCTCGGGATCGAGACTTAGCTGTCTGCTGGTTCAGAGGTCGCAATGACATAACCAATTGAGACGCCACTAAGCTCAATGGTAGATGAAACTTGGCTATCTGCCAGTTCAGAGGTCGCAATGACGTAACTGGTTGAGAAGCCACCAAGCTTCAATATAGGTGATACTCGTCTTTTGTAAATGTCAACGAGTATCGAGGCCTGTCTTTTGTAAATGTCAACAGGGCTCGGGATCGAGACTTAGCTGTCTGCTGGTTCAGAGGTCGCAATGACATAACCAATTGAGACGCCACTAAGCTCAATGGTAGATGAAACTTGGCTATCTGCCAGTTCAGAGGTCGCAATGACGTAACTGGTTGAGAAGCCACCAAGCTTCAATCAATAGGTGATACTCGTCTTTTGTAAATGTCAACGAGTATCGAGGCCTCGTTTGGACGAGGGGAACCACTGTCATAGGTTTAATGTTAACATAACAGCGGAATATATGTGGTCCTACCATTCTATGGATGAGAATTGGTAGGTGATTTTGGAGGTCTCGTTCTCACGAGGAGAAATGAGAGGACTGCTGTCATAGGTTTAATGTTAACGTAACAGCGGAATATATGTGGTCCTACCATTCTATGGATGAGAATTGGTAGGTGATTTTGGAGAGGGAATCAAATGGGAGCAGGTCCCTTAGGATTTTTTAGCAAACCCCCAGCTATCAACAGATTTGATATGCTTGGAGAAAGAGAGAGGCTCTCTTTGTGCGCATTCCGGACGCGCGGACCTCGATCAGAGGTGTAATGTTAACTTGATCGAGAGCAAGATCCTTGATTAAGGATAGTACTTCTTTAAGAATTTGCCATTGATCGGCATCATGAGTAGGTCGCCACCTGCATTCATAAGGCGGTATGCCCCGTTTGAATAGACTGTTTCTATTACAAACGGTCCTTCCCATTTAGACTGAAATTTGCCTGTGGTCTTGTGCGTCATGATCATCGGTCGTCTGACGGCTAAGACCAGGTCTCCTTTCTGGAAGATTCTCTGCTTGACCTTCTTATTGAAGGCTTTTGACATCCGAGCCTGATATAGCTCGATGTGTTGCTGAGCTTGTAGCCGCTTTTCGTCTAGGGCTTCGAGCTCTTGAAGACGCAGGCGATCATTGTCTTCTGATGTCATCTTAGTAGTCAAGGCTACCCGTAATGATGGCACCTGGATTTCCAATGGGATAACTGCTTCGCACCTATATACCAGGGAAAAAGGCGTATTGCCTGTCGGTGTCCGAACCGTAGTCCGGTAGGCCCAAAGGCATTCACCGAGCTTTTCGTCCCAATCTCGCTTATTCGAGGAGACGAACTTCTTGAGCAGCTTGATGATTGTCTTGTTGAATGCTTCTGCTAAACCATTGGCGGCAGGATTGTAAGCTGTTGAAGCCATATTCTGAATTCGGTATTTATCGCAGAACCGATAGAATCCTTGGCTTATGAATTGGGGACCATTGTCATGGATGATCCGCCTGGGGACACCAAATCGATGGATGACATGGTGTTTAATGAAGCTAACCAGATGGGAGGTTTTGACTTCGGCCAACGGTATGGCCTCTGCCCATTTTGAGAAGTAACGGTTATTGCCAGGATAAACCGGTGACCTCTTGCCGAAGAGGGACTGATTGGCCCTACGACATCAGTTCCCCATGCTTCAAATGGCCATGAAGCAACAGTAGGGTGGAGCAACTCCGAAGGTTGGTGTATGAAGTCTGCATGGACCTGGCACGCCTTACACCTTCGTGCATATTGGGTGGCCTCGGCCATCATGGTCGGCCAGTAGTACCCAAGTCTGTGCAACCTGTCTTTAAGCTTTGGACCCGGCTGGTGAGCTCCGCAAATGCCATCATGTGCTTCTTTAAGCACTTCCTGTGCCTCTGAATGGGAAAGGCAACGGAGGAGGATACCATCATATGAGCGACGGTAGAGTGTCTTCAAAGTGGGATCATAGTAGAAACGGGGCGACCTTCGTCTGACGGACGCCGCTTCTTTGGGATCATCTGGGAGCAGACCGTGCAGAGCATAGTCAATGAGAGGGAAGCGCCAATCCCTCGGCTCAAGATCCACGGAGATATTATGGACTTCTTGGATCCTTAGCATATGCTTGGAGCATACGAGATGCCGGGTTGCGACTGTGAGGTGATACTCGGTGTCGGCCGGTAAGGCTAGCGTTGTCGCTAATGCAGCGAGAGCATCCGCCTTGGTGTTCTGAGATCGAGACACATGCCCGATGTAGAAGCCCTCAAATAAGCTAGCCAATTCGATGGCGGTATGATAGTAAGGCACCAAGTCCTCATGGCGGACTTTATATTCGCCTTTTACCTGGCTAATGATCAGCTTTGAATCGCCATAAGCTTCAAGGTAGCGTACCCCCATTCCCTGGGCGAGCTGGAGACCAATGAGCAGGGCATTGTATTCCGCTACATTGTTAGAGCATGACTCTGTCAAGGAGAATGCCCTGGGAAGGATATGATCCTGTGGGGAGATGAACACAACCCCCACTCCAGCAATAATCTTTCCTTTGGGGCCCATCCGCGATGCTCCGTCAAAGAACATCTGCCATACTTCCTCTACTGAGGTTGCATTAGATTCGAAGACCTCATCAGGGATGTCTTCGTGAAGCTTTGAATGTTCCGGGACTGGATGCGCAGCCAAGAACTCTGCAAGGGCTTGACCTTTAACCGCCTTTTGAGGGGTAAAGGTCATGTCATATTGGGACAATAGCAGTGCCCATTCAGCCAATCTTGAGTTCAACGACCCTGGCTTCGTCATGAGAAGACGTAAAGGGTTTACCCTGGAGATGACATGTATGGTTTGGCCAACCAAATAATGTCGTGTCTTCTGGACAGCGAAGACGAGAGCTAAACACTCTTTTTCAATAGGATTGTAGCGAGATTCCGCTCCTATGAGAGTTTTGCTCAGATAATAAATGGCCTGCTCGTGGCCATTGTCATCCTTTTGAGCGAGGAGAGCACCGAGGGAGTAGTCCAGAGCTTTTACATAAAGCAAGAATGGTTTCCCTGATGTAGGGGCCACCAAGACTGGAGGTTTGTGAGATACCTCTTGATGTCTTCATAAGCTTCTTGACAAGCTTGATCCCATATGAAGGCAGTACCCTTCTTCATTAGTCGGGTAAATGGTTGGCAGCGGCCCGATAGATTTGCTATGAATCTTCTGATGTAGGCTAACCTGCCTTGTAAGCCTCTGAGCTCTCTGAGGTTCCTTAGTGGATGCATGTCCTGGATGGCTTTGACTTTGTCTGGGTCTAGATGGATCCCTTTTGATGTGATGATGAACCCAAGGAATTTGCCGCTGGATACTCCTAAAAAGGATTTTGTCGGGTTCATTTTCAACTGATGAGCCCGCATTATGTCGAACATCGTTCTTAGATCGCGAAGATGTTCGTCTTTGTGGCGACTTTTGACAGCAATGTCGTCAACATAGCACTCCACCATTTTTCGGAGGTGATCGCGGAAGATCATGCTCATCGCCCGCTGGTAGGTTGCTCCGGCGTTCTTCAGTCCGAAGGGCATTACAGTATAGCAGTATACCCCCAATGGCGTTCGGAAAGAAGTATGCTTCTCGTCATCAGGATACATCTTGATCTGGTTGTACCCTGAGAAGCCGTCCATGAAAGACATCCTCTCGAACCCGCATGTGTTGTCAATCATGACGTCGGTGATGGGCAGTGGGAATTCATCTTTGGGACAGGCCGTATTGAGGTCGCGGTAGTCGATGCAGATCCGTATTTTCCCATTCTTCTTGAGGACGGGGACTATGTTAGCCACCCAATCTGAATGTTGTTCCTCCCGGATGAAGCCACAAGCAATGAGCTTATGAACTTCGGCTTCAATAGCCTCCATGATGTTTGGGCGGAACCGACGTTGTTGCTGCTTGACTGGCTTAACGTCGGGCTTGATGTTTAGACGGTGCATAGCGACCTGTGGATCAAGTCCAGGCATGTCTTCGTAGCTCCAGGCGAAGACATCTATATACTCTTTTACGAGCATTATCAATTCTTCCTTTTCAATAAGTGATAGGCTTTCACTTATGAAAATTGGTTTGGGATGATCTTGACTGCCCAAGTTGACCTGCATCACCTTGTCTTCAGTAGGTGGCTCGCGCAGCTCAAACCGCTTTTCCCATTGAAGGCTCAATTGCCGGACCCATGATTCCTCCTCGGCAACCTCTGCGGGTTCTATCTGACTGCTTGAAGTCATGAGGCTTTCGAATATCCCTCCTATGCTGACATCAGAGTCCCATTCGGAGGATGAGGCCGACTGTGAGGGGATCGATCCATCGCCTTTGACCTGAACTGTTGTTGATGATGTGGGTGTGACATACCCTAACCCCCTGCGTGTACTATCATAGTAATTTGCAGGTTTCCCTCTTAGGACGGAGTTACGCATCAAGCTGCGTCTTCCTTTTCCGAAGTTTAGGCCCGCTCCCTGCTTCAGGTTGTAACCCATCTTCTTCATAATATGGCGCGCTGATGGCGCGTAATGAAAGAACTGTGGAGCATCCGACTCTGAGCTTGAGTCTGTAGTTGAGAATCTTTTAAGGACTTCGGCATCCAGGGAAGAGCCTCCCTTAGATCTCTCCGTCTTGGGCGGATCATTGCTGAGGTGTCCCTCCTCGTCATGATTGCTCCCGGTATCATCATCCCGGTTGCTGAGGAGCTGAGCTAGCATCTGTTGGATATTGTCCAGGGCCTCTTGCTGAGTTCTAGAGGTCTGCTCCTGAGCCTCCAAACGCCGACGAATGTCGTCATTGGCGTTCTCGGCCATATTGACCAATGCTTTGTCCGTCCGTATAGAACTGACTGTTGCTGAAGAGGCATACCCGCTGTCTCCATCTTCTCCATCAGATGATTGGGGTGATCGCCTGGACTGTGGCGAGGTCAGGGTCTTTGAGGAAGAAGGTTGCTCATAGTTGTAGGGTATTGCCACCCTAGACCTGGTGTTTCGGAAAACACCTTCTTCACGCACCAAGACTTCACCTAAGCCTGGGCAGTAATCTGGATCTGGGGAGCCGAAAGGGGTATCTTCAGATGTATGACCTCCCCTGCGCAGTTCTCGCCCCCTTCCGGTCATATTGACGGATGCAGAGGCTGGATCTGATGACCCGCTCCTTTTGGGATGCTTCATTGGGATGCGCGCAGACAGTCGATCGAAGACTGATCGCGGGTATGGAGAAGTGGCGAGGGTCGGTTGTAACCGACACTGCATAGAATGGACCATCACCAACCGGCATCCACTTCGCCGACAACAGGAGGAAGTAATCTGATAATGCTTCATTCTCCGCTTGTCCGCCAAGAATTCTCGCAGGTCGGCCCTGTGGGGGTCGGTATATGGGACAACGCATCGTTCCCCTTATTCCTGCGGAAAGGATTAGCACCGAATAGTGCTCTGGTTCTAGCCTCGCGGCTGTAAACCTGATGAGTACGCCGAGGTACAATAGCCTTGCTTGTGAGGACAAGGCTAGCAGTAGGCATTGCTGCTCTAGGCGACGGTATGATTGCGTCTTGACTTTATGGTTGGCAGCATTGTTGGCGCAGGCGGGCATCTTGCCTTTTCCCTCATAAGAGAGGCGCGGATTTGGCGTGGCTACGCCTGAAGCTTCAGCAGAGGACTTTTGTTTAGGCTTCCATATCCGTTTTGGCAGAGGATGCATAGGTTCGCAAGGAACCTGAATAGCCACAAGCGGGGCTGTGGGGTGTTGGCAAAATTCTGCCTCTGGTTTCTGATTTGAAACCTTGGTCATGAAGACCTTCCCGTGCTTCCGTGCTCGAAGCGTCAGGCCACCCCCAGAGAGGACTTCTTCAAATCTTCTTTGATCGACCTGGATAACCAGGTTCTCAAAAGTGCAGGATCTGGGCTGCGGACATGTTTCCTTGTTGCGCCAGAGAACTGCGGCAGGTTTGCAGAGAACCTTTTCCGTCTCCGCAGAGACTTTGCTTGAAGATTTAGCCAGAGAAGATCTGGCTGCACCGGCTTTTCTGAATTCAGAGATAGACCCGAAGGTCTGTTCGTCGCATTGCGACACTTGATTCTCAGCAGAGGAGAATACAGTCCCCAGCGGAGTCGCCATCTTGTTTTCCATTAATTTGCAAAAGGGGAAAACTTACAAATAAAAGTTTGAGGAGCTAAATTACAAGTATTCTTAAAAAGATTACAAGTAGATCTCCTCAGAGATTCTGGAGAAGTGTGCCGATAGGAGTCTGGTCAGCGCGCGACCACTTTGTCCCTTTGACGATGCGAGCGATGAGATTCCCTTCTCGCCTGGTTCCGGGAATCAGAGAATAGAGGATTGGTAGAACCCTCTTGCTGCTTCTCAAAATCGCCTTCAATTAGGAATTCCTTCTCGCCTGGTTCGGAGATTCCTTGAGAAGAAGAACGATGATAGGGTATCAACACCCTGGATAGAGAAAGCAATTCTCTAAAAGGTCTCTGAATTCGAGAACGCACGGTGCATTATGAAGAAGCCTCTGTTGAAGAAGTTGATTGATCGATCCTCGTGATCAGAAGGCGATTGATGGCTCGATCCCTTGATTTCTTTTTCTCCTTGTACCCCTGGCGGGCTATTTATAGGGAGAGCAAGGGTATAATCGTCCCCTTGAAGATATGGAAACAGATTGAACCGAATCTGTTTGAATTTGGAAAGTAGCCTTGCTGCGAGGCTAGAATAGCTTCCGCGGAGCTAGAAATGGCAAGTCGGTTGATCTTTCCGATTTGTTATGATCCTTTCCATATTGTTGAAGGATTTTCTCTGATCCTCTTACTCGTTTCAAGAGAGTCAAGAGATTGCGGCAATCACCTGCCATATTTGAATCCCAATTGGATTTGATTTGCTTGGATCCGATCTCATCAGGAGATTTGATTGGTCAAAGGTTGACCATAGCAGGCTGATAGCGGAGCTGCCCGCTTTGAAGCTCATAGCGGAGCTAGAGGCAATTCTTGGCGAGGTCCGAAAAGAGGCTTTTCGGCGAAGCTGTCAGTTAGCTTCCTGGCGATGCTCTGGATGATGTTAGCCTCTCAGACGAGGCTATCTCCTTGGGCTAATGTAATGCTAACTGCTAGCATTTTAGACCTGCTGAGGTCTGTTTAGAAACAATCCGGGTTCACTGTTCTGCTTGCTGGATCAGTGGAGTCCAAACCGCTTCCTTGTCCCTTGGAGGTGGGTGAAAACTAGTCTTCAGCTTGCCTGTCCCTTGTCTTTTGTAAATGTCAACAAGTTTAGACATCGTTCGGACCAATGAGAATCTTGTCTTTTTTAAGTGTCAACAGTCAAATAGGGTTCAAATGGGGAGAAAACATGTTTTCAAGAATCTTGAGTGGTATTACATAGTTTTTATGTAAATTTACTACTAATTTTATATGTTTCTAGTCTTAATTAGAAAGTTTGACCAAAAGTAAAACTTTCAGCCCTGATTGGGCCTGAACTAGTTATTATATGAGCTGAATAGGACCTAAACGGGGAGTAGTATTACATAGTTTTTAGGTATAATTACTACTAATTAAACTTGTTTCTAGTTTTAATTGAAAAGTTTGGTCAAAGTCAAACTTTCTACCCTGATTGGCCCCAACTAGGCCTTATAAGAGCCGAATAAAAAAATTGGGAGAAAACATAGATTTCAAGAGCCTGCAGTAGTATCACATACTTTCTATGTATAACTACTACTAATTAAACTTGTTTTTATTTTTACTTTGAAAGTTTGACCAAAAGTCAAACTTTCAGCCCCGATTGGGTCAAATTAGGACATATACGTGCCAAATAGGATCCAAACCCTAGGAAAACATGGTTTTCAGGAGCTGAGGGTGGTATTACAAAGTTTCTATATACAATTACTACAATTAACCTTATTTCTTATCATAATTATGAAGTTTGACCAAAAGTCAAATCTTTCGGTCCTTATTGGCCGAAACTAGGCCTTATAAGAGCTAAATAGGGTCTAAACAAAAATAAAAACATAATTTTCAAGAGCTGAGAGTGGTTAACATAGCTTCTATGTACAATTACTACTAATTAGCCTTGTTTCTAGTGTTAATCAGAATGTTTGACCAAAAGTCAAAATTTCAGTCCTTAATGGCCTGAAGTAAGCCGTATAATAAGCGAATACAGCCTAAACGGGGAGAAAATGAGGTTTTCAAGAGCTGCGAGTAGTATTGATAGTTTTTATATATAATTACTATAAATTAAACTTATTTTCTATTCTTAATTTGAAAGTTTGACAAAAAGTCAGACTTTCAGTCCCGATTGGCTTGTCTAGGCCATATAAGAGCTGAGTAGGGACTAAACGGGAGGAAAACATGACTTTTAAGGGCCGTGAACGGTATTACATAGCTTCTATGTACAATTAATACTGATTAACATTGTTTCTAGTGTTAATAGGGAAGTTTGACCAAAAGGCAAGTTTCCAGCCTCTATTGGCCTTAGCTAGGTCTTATAAGAGCCGAATAGGGTTCAAACTGGGAGAAAATGCGATTTTCAATATCCAGGAGTAGTATTACATAGCTTTAATGTATAATTACTACTAATTAAACTTATTCTTAGTCTTAATTAGAAAGTTTTAGAAAAAGTCAAACCTTCTGTCTTTATTGGCCTGAACTAGGCCTTATAAGAGCCGAGTAGAGCCCAAACTAGAGGAAAACATGGTTTTCAAGATCTGAGAGTGAGATTACATAGTTTTTGTGTACAATTGCTACTAATTAACCTTATTTCTAGTATTTATTGGAAATCTTGACCAAAAGCCAAACTTTCAGCCTCGATTGGCCTGAACAAGGAGTTATAAGAGCCGAATAAGGCACAAACGGGGAGAAAATATGGGTTTTAAGAGCCGAGAGTAGTAATTCCTAAATTATATATATAATTACTAGTAAATAAACTTATTTTCAAGTCTTAATTGGTAAGTTTTTACCAAAAGTCAAACTTTCAGCCCCGATTGGCCTGAGTTAGGCCTTATAAGAGCCGAATAGGGACAAAACGGGAAGAAAATATGGTTTTCAAGGGCTGTGAATGGTATTAGCCCTGATTAGGCTGAACTACCCATTATAAGAGCTGATTACGGCCCAAATCGGAGGAAAACATGGTTTTTAAGTGCTGAGAGTGGTATTACTTAGTTTTATGTACAATTACTACTAATAAACCTTATTTCTAGTGTTAATTGAAAGTTCGACCAAAAGTCAAATCTTCATCCCCGATTGGCCTGAACTGCACATTATAAGAGCTGAATATGGCATAAACCGGAGGAAAACATGGTCTTCAAGTACTGAGAGTGGTATTACATAGTTCTATGTACAATTACTGTTAATAAACCTTATTTCTAGTGTTAATTGAAAGTTTGACCAAAAGTCAAACTTTCAACCCTGATTAGCCTGAACTGGGCCTTATAAGAGCTGAATAGGGCCTAAATTTGGAGAAAACGAGACTTTTAAGAGCAAAAAAAAATATTACATAGTTTTATATATAACCACTGTAAATTAAACTTGTTTTTATTCTTAATCTAAAAATTGACCAAAAGTCAAACTTTCAGCCCCGATTGGCCTGACTCGATCAAGTAAGCGCCAAATATGGCTCATACGGAGGAAAACATGGTTTACAAGAGCTGAGAGTGGTGTTTCGTTGTTTCTATGTACAATTACTATAATAAACCGTGTTTCTAGTATTAATTGAAAAGTTAAACTAAATATCAAACTTATAACTCTGATTGGTTTGAACTCGACCTTACAAGAGCTAATAGGGCCTAACGGGGAGAAATTGCAGTTTTCAAGATCGTGGAGTCCTAATTAACCTTGTTTCCAGTATTAATTGGAAAGTTTGACTAAGAGTTAAACTTTCAGGCTTGATTGGCCTGAACTAGGCCTTATAAGAGTTTAATAGGGTCTAAACAGGAAGAAAATGCAGTTTTCAAGAATTGAGAGTAATATTACAGAGTTTTTAATGTAATTACTGCTGATTAAACTTTTTTCTAGTCTTAATTACGAATCACCAAAAGTCAAACCTTTAACCCATATTGCTTGAACTTGCCTTATAAGAGCCGAATAGGGCCAAACGGTAGAAAAACATGATTTTCAAGAGTTGAGAGTGGTATTACATAGTTTTTATGTGCAATTACTACTAATTAACCTTTTTTATGTTAATTGAAAGTTTGACCTAATTCAAACTTTCAGCCCGATTGGCCTGAACTAGGCCGATAATAGTCGATTAGGGCCCCAAACAGGGAGAAAATAAGGTTTTAAAGACTCGGGAGTAGTATAATATAGTTTTTTTTATATAATTACTACTAATTAAACTTGTTTCTAATCTAAATTGGGATGTTTGACCAAAAGTCATACTTCAACACCGATTGGCTGGAACTAAGCCTTATAAGAGCCGAATAGGGCCCAAACAGAGAGAAAACATGATTTTCAAGAGCCAGTGTAGTATCACGTAGTTTCTATGTATAACTACTACTAATTAAACTTGGAAGTTTGAGCAAAGGTCAAACTTCAGCACCGATTGGTTAAATTAGGCCTTATAAGAGCCGAATAAGGCCCAAATGGGAGGAAAACATGATTTTCAAGAGATTACAGTGGCATTACATAGTTTCTATGTGTAATTACTACTAATTAAACTTTTTCTAGTATTAATTGGAAAGTTTGACCGACAGTCAAATTTTCATCCCCGATTCGCCTGAACTAAGCCTTATAATGCCGAATAGGATACAAATAGGAGTAAAACAAAGTTCTAAAGGGCCTTGAATGGTTAAATTAGGCCTTATAAGAGCCGAATATGGCCCAAATAGGGAGAAAATGCTGTTTTCAAGATCCGGGAGTGGTATTACATAGTTTTTATGTATAATTACTTCAAATTAAACTTGTTTCCAGTGTTAATTGGGAAGTTTGATCAAAAGTCAAATTTTCACCCCGATGGCCTGAGAACTAGACCTTATAAGAACTGAATATGGCCTAAACGAGGAGAAATCGTGGTTTTAAAGAGCTCGGAGTAGTATTAAAAAGTTTATACGTGTAATTACTTCTAATTAAACTTGTTTCTAGTCTTAATATGGAAGTTTGACCAAAAGTCAAACTTTTAGCCCTGATTGGCCTAATCCTAGGCATTATAAGAGCCGAATTGGGCCCAAATAGTGAGAAAATAAGGTTTTCAAAAGTTGGGAGTAGTATCACATAGTTTTATGTATAATTACCATTAATTAAACTTGTTCTATTCTTAATTGGGAAGTTTGACTAAAAGTTAAACTTTCAGCCCCGATTGGCTTAAACTAGGCCTTGTAAGAGCCGAATAGGGCCCAAATGAGAGGAAAACATGGCTTTTAAGAGCCAAGAGTGGTATTATATATTCTATAAGCAATTATTAATAATTAACTTTATTTCTAGTATTAATTGGGAAGTTTAACCAAAAGTCAAACTTTCAGCCTCGATAGGTCTGAACTAGGCCTTATTAAGAGCTGAATAGGGCCCAAAAAAGGAGAAATGGATTTTTAAGAGACGAGAGTAGTATTACATAGTCTTTATATTTAATTACTATAAATTAAACTTGTTTCTATTCTTAATTTGAAAGGTTGACCAAAATTTAAACTTTCAGCCCTGATTGGCCTGAACTAGGCCTTATAAGAGCCGAAGAGGGACCAGACGGGAGGAAATTGTGATTTTCAAGGGCCGTGAATGGTATTACATAGTTTTCATGTACAATTACTACTGATTAATCTTCATTCTACTGTTAATTAGGAAGTTTGACCAAATTCAAACTTCCAGCCCCGATTGACCTGAACTAGGCCTTATAAGAGCCAAATATGGTCCAAATGGGGTAGAAAATGCAGTTTTCAAGAGCCGAGAGGAGTATTACATATTTTTTATGTATAATTACTATTAAATAAACTTTTTTTAGTCTTATTTAGGAAGTTTGACTAGCCTGTTTGTTTCGTTGCAAAACGTCGCAAGTCGTAAGTCATAAAATGAGAATGAAAAAAGTGAACTGTAGCAGAGAAATATATTGTGTTTTACGGTGTTTGGTTGGTAAAGTGAAGTGTAAATGGAAAAATATATTGTGTTTTACGGTGTTTGGTTGATAAAGTGAAAGTGTAAATGGTAAAGTATATTGTGTTTTACGGTGTTTGGTTGGTAATGTAAAAGTGTAAGTGGAAAAGTTGACCACAAAATTAACTGTAGCAGTGATTTAAATATTATAAATACTATTAAATTAAATCTACTATTGCTAATTAAATTGTATTAATAAATTTGAGATTAAAAAAATTAATAATCTTAATATTTTATTTATAACAATAATATTAATAAAATATTAGTATAAATAGTAAAATATTACTAAAATATTAACTAAATAAATAATAAAATATAGTTATAATATTATAATATTAAAAATACTTGAAAATTATTATAATATAAATTTTATTATAATATTATTGTAATATTATAGAAATATAAAATTAACAAAGTAAAATATAATTATAATTTAATAATAAATTATCATTATAGTATTATTATACTGAATTATTATTACAATATTAACATAATAAAATATTAATATAATAATAAAATATATTATGATATTAATAAAGTAATTTTTTATATTAAAAATAAATAATTAAATATATAGTAATTTTATATTAAAGTATAATATTGTTATATTAATAAAATATTAACTCTAAATAAAATATTAAAAAATGGAATAAGTATTAATAAAATAATAAAGTATTAAATAAAATATTAAATAAAAATATTAAATTAAAATAGTAAAATATTAAACATTAAAACAATATTAAAAACAATAAAAAATTAAAGATTAAAAATATAAAATAATTAAATAACTAAATAAGAAATTGAACACTATTTAAAATATTAAATATTTAATAATATTAAATTATATATTGATTATCAAGTAACTGTTTTGAACTGTAAATTACTACAAGTGAGAGTTACATGACCACAAAATTAACTGTAGCAACTGCAAGTGGGAAAATATGAGTGTAACAGTGAGATTTACATGACCACAAATTTAACTGTAGCAACTGCAAGTGGGAAAAGAAGAGTTGCATTTTGTAACTTGTTTTTCAGCGAAACAAACAACGGAAAATGGAAAAGAAGTTTTACGACTTGCGTTTTGCGGCGTTTTACGGCGAAACAAACACGCCCTAAAAGTCAAACCTTCAGCTCTTATTGGCCTGAATTAGGCCTTATAAAATCCTAGTAGGGCCCAAATGGGAGAAAACATGGTTTTGAAGATCTGAAAGTGGTATTACATAGTTTCTATATACAATTACTATTAGTTTGTCCTAAAGTCAAAGTTTCAGCCCTGGGCGGCTGAGCTACGCCTTATAAGAGCCGAATAAGACCCAAACGGGGTGAAAATGAGCTTTTCAAGAGCCAGGAGTAGTATTACATAGTTTTTATATTTAATTTCTACTAATTAAATTTGTTTCTAGTCTTAATTGGAAAGTTTTACCAAAAACTCAAACTTTCAATCCCTATTGGCCTGAACCATGACTTATAGAGCCAAATAGGGACCAAAGGGGGAGAAAACATGATTTTCAATAGCCGGGAGTAGTATCACATAGTTTCTATGTGTAATTACTACTAATTAAACTTGTTTTTATTCTTAATTTAGAAGTTTAACCAAAAGTCAAACTTTTAGCCCCGATTAGCCAGAACTAGGCCTTATAAGAGCTAAATAGGGCCCAAACAGGAGGAAACATGATTTTCAAGAGCTGAGAGTGGTATTTAATAGTTTCTATGTAAAATTATTGCTAACTTACCTTGTTTACAGTGCTAATTAGGAAGTTTAACCAAAAAAATAAATTTTCTGCCCATGTTAGCCTAAACTAGGCCTAATAAGAGCCGAATAGGGCCAGAGTAGTATTATATAGTTTTTATATATAATTACTAATAATTAAACTTGTTTTAAATCTTTATTAGTAAGTTGACCAAAAGTCAAAACTTAAGCCCTTATTGGCCTATACTAGCCCTTCTTAGTGCAGAATATGCTAAATGGGAAGAAAATATAGTTTCAAGTGCTGAGAGTGGCATTATATAGTTTCTATGTACAATTATTATAAACTAACCTTATTTCTAGTTTTAATTGGAAATTTGACCAAAAGTCAAACTTTCAGCTCCGATTGGTATGAGTTAGGCTTTATATAAGCCTTATAGGGTTCAATGGGGAGAAAATAAGGTTTTCAAGAGCTGAGAGTATTATTAAATAGTTTCTATGTTTAACTACTAATAATTAAACTTGTTTGTATTCTTAATTTGAAAGTATTACCAAAAGTCAAACTTTCAGCCCCGATTGACTTGAACTAGGCCTTATAAGAGTCGAATGGGACCAAGCGGGAGGAAAACATAATTTTCAAGAGCCGTGAGTTAAATTACATAGTTTCTATATACATTTACTACTAATTAACTTTGTTCTTGCCTTAATTTGCAAGTTTGACCAAAAGTCAAACTTTCAGCCCCGATTGGCCTGACATTGTCTTATAAGAGCCGAGTTGGGTCCAAACGGGGAGAAACTGAGATTTCATGAGCCGTGAGTAGATTTACATTGTTTTTATGTGTAATTACTACTACTTGTTTCTAGTCATAATTAGAAATTTTGATCAAAAGTAAAATTTTCAACCCCGATTGGCCTGAACTAGGCCTTATAAAGATCGAATAGGGTCCAGACTGGGAGAAAATACAGTTTTCAAGAGCCGAGAGCAGTATTACATGGTTTATATGAATAATTACTACTAGTTAAACTTGTTTTTAGTATTAATTGAGAAGTAAGACAAAAAGTCAAACCTTCAGCCCCGTTTGGCCTGAAGTACCTTATAAGAGCCGATTAAGGCCCAAACGGGGAGAAAATGAGGTTTTCAAGAGCCGAGAGTAGTAACACATAGTTTTTATGTATAATTAATACTAATTAAACTTGTTTCTAGTCTTAATTGAGAAGTTTTTTCAAAAGTCAAACTTTCAGCCCTGATTGGCTGCACTAGGCCTTAAATAAGAGCCAAATAGGGATCAAATAGGAGGAAAACATGGTTTATAAGGCCATGAATGGTATTACATAGTTCAATGTACAATTACTACTGATTAACCTTATTTCTAGTGTTAATTGGGAAGTTTTTAACCAAAAATTCAAACTTTCAGCCCTGATTGGCCTAAACTAAACATTATGAGAACTGAATAGGGACCAAACTGGAGGAAAACATAGTTTCCAAGGGCCGTGAATTGTATTACATAGTTTTATGTACAATTACTGCTAATAAACCTTATTTCTAGTATTAATTGAAAGTTTGACCAAAAGTCAAACTTTCAACCTTAATTGGCCTGAACTGGACCTTATAAGAGCTGAATAGGGCCTAAACGGGAGAAAATGAGATTTTTAAGAGCCAAAAAAAGTATTAATAGTTTTATATATAACCACTATAAATTAAACTTGTTTTTATTCTTAATCTAAAAGTTGACCAAAAGTCAAACTTTGAGCGCCGATTGGCCTGAACTCGGCCAAATAAGCGCCAAATATGGCTCAAATCGGAGGAAAACATGGTTTACAGGCGCTGAGAGTGGTATTACGTAGTTTCTATGTACAATTACCGCAATTAACCGTGTTTCTCGTATTAATTGAAAAGTTAACCAAATATTAAACTTTTAGCTCCGATTGGTTTGAACTCAACCTTATGAGAGCAAATAGGGCCCGACGGGGAGAAATTGCGGTTTTCAAGATCTGCGAGTAGTATTTCATAATTTTTATGTTTATTACTACTAATTAAACTTGTTTCTAGTCTTAGTTAGAAAGTTTGATCAAAAATCAAACTTTCAGGCCCGATTAGCCTGAACTAAGCCTTATAAGAGCCGAATATGGTCCAAATGGATAAAACATAGTTTAAAGAGCCAAGAGTTGTATTACATAATTTCTATGTACAATTACTACTACTAAACTTGTTTCTAGTCTTAATTTGAAAGTTTTAACTAAAAGTCAAACTTTCAGCCACGATTGGCCTGAACTAGTTATTATATGAACTGTATAGGACCCAAACGGGGAGTAGTATTACATAGTTTTTAGGTATAATTACTACTAATTAAACTTGTTTCTAGTCTTAATTGGAAAGTTTGGCCAAAGTCAAACTTTCAGCCTTGATTATCCCCAATTAGGCCTTATAAGAGCCGAATATGGCCAAAAACAGGGAGAAAACATGGATTTAAAGAGCCTGCAGTAGTATCACATAGTTTTTATGTATAACTACTACTAATTAAACTTGTTTCTATTTTCAATTTGAAAGTTTGACCAAAAGTTTGGTCAAACTTTCAGCCCCGATTGGCCTGAACTAGGTATTATAAGAGCCGAATAAAACTCAAATGAGGAGATAACGAGATTTTCAAGAGCCGGGAGTGCCATTACATAGTTTCTATATACATTTACTATTAATTAATTTTATTTTTAGTATTAATTGGCAAGTTGATCAAAAGTCAAATTTCAACCCTGATTAGCCTAAAATATATGCCTTATAGGAGCCGAATAGGGCCCAAACAGGGAGAAACCGAGGTTTTCAATAGCCAGGAGTAAAATTACATAGTTTTATGTATAATTTCTTAAAATTAAATTTGTTTCTAGTCTTAGTTAGAAAATTTAATTAAAAGTCAAACTTTCAACCCCGATTGCCCTGAACTCAGCTTTATAAGCGCAGAATAAGGCCAAATGGGGAGAAAACGTGATTTTTCAAGAGCCGCGAGTAGTATTACATAGATTCTATACACAATTACTGCTAATTAATGTAATTTTAAGTCTTAATCTGAAAGTTTAACCAAAAGTCATACCTTCAGCCCCGATTTACCTGAATTAGGCCTTAGTCAAATAGGGTTCAAACGGGGAGAAAACATATTTCAAGAGCCTTGAGTGGTATTACATAGTTTTTATGTAACTTTACTACAAATTTTATGTGTTTGTCTTAATTAGAAAGTTTGACCAAAAGTAAAACTTTCAGCCCTGATTGGCCTGAACTAGGCCTTATAAGAGCCGAATAAGACCCCAAATGGGAGGAAAACAAGGTTTTAAAGAGTCATGAGCAGTATTACATAGTTTTATGTACAATTACTGTTAATTAATATTGTTTCTAGTGTTAATTGGGAAGTTTCATCTAAAGTCAAACTTTCAACCCTAATTGGCATGAAATAGGCCCTAAAAGAGCCAAATGGGCCCAAACGGGGAGAAAATGCGGTTTTCAAGAGTCGTGAGTTGTATTACATAATTT
The DNA here is from genome assembly GCA_038442645.1 of Agave tequilana. Taxonomy (NCBI): domain Eukaryota; kingdom Viridiplantae; phylum Streptophyta; class Magnoliopsida; order Asparagales; family Asparagaceae; genus Agave; species Agave tequilana. Next base: position 175,672 of record JAVJIF010001292.1, on the reverse strand, counting down.
TTATGTATAATTACTACTAATAAACTGGTTCTACTCTTAATTGTGAAGTTTGATCAAAAGTCAAATTTTCAGCCCCGATTGTCCTTAATAAGGCCTTATGTATAATTATTATATAATTATTACTAATTAAACTCGTTTCAATCCCTAATTAGGAAGTTTAACCAAAAGTCAAACCTTCAGCCCCAATTGGCCTGAACTACGCATTATAAGAACCAAATCAGGCCCCAATGAGAGAAAAATATTGTTTTTAAGAGTCGTGAGTGGTATTAAATAGTTTCTATATGCAATTACGACTAATTAACCTTGTTTTTAGTGTTAATTGAAATTTAACCAAAAGACAAACTTTAAATCCTGATTGGCTGAACTAGGCCTTATAAGAGCTGAATATGGTCAAAACAGGGAGAAGACGAAGTTTTTAAGAGCCGAGAGTAGTATTACAAAGTTTTTATGTATAACCACTATAAATTAACCTTATTTCTAGTGTTAATTGTGAAGTTTGACTAAAAATCAAACTTTCAGGCCTGTTTGGTCTGGACTAGACCTTATAATATTATAGTCGAATAAGGAACAAGCAGGGGAAAATAAGGTATCCAAGAGCAAGGAGAAGTAACACATAGTTTTATGTATAATTACTACTAATTAAACTTGTTTCTCATCTTAATTGGGTAGTTTTACCATAAGTCAAATTTTCAGCCCCGATTGGCCTGAGCTAGGCTTTATAAGAGCCGAATAGGGACCAAAATAGGAGGAAAACATGATTTCAAGAGCCATGAATGGTATTATATAGTTTTTATGTACAATTACTACTAATTAACTTTGTTTCTAGTGTTAATTGAAAAGTTTGACCAAGAGTTAAACTTTTCAGCCCCGATTGGCCTGAGTAAGCCTTATAAGAGCCAATTAGGGCTCAAACAGGGAGAAAACGAGGTTTTCAAGAGCCGAGAGTAGTATGACATAGTTTTTATGTATAATTCCCACTAATTAAACTTGTTTTTAGTCTTAATTATAAAGTTTGACCAAAAGTCAAACCTTCAGTCTTATTAGCCTGAACTAGGCCTTATTTAGAGCCGAATAGGACCAAAACGCGAGAAAATAAGGTTTTCAAGTGCTGAGGGTGGTATTACATAGTTTTTATGTACAATTAGTACTGATTAACCTTATTTCTTGTGTTAATTAGAAAGTTTGACCAAAAGTCAAACTTTCAGCCCTTATCAGCCTGACTAGGCCTTATAAGAGCCGAACAAAGCCCAAACAACAGGGAGAAAATGAGGTTTCAAGAGCCGGGAGTAGAATGACATAGTTTTTATGTATAATTACTACTAAATAATCTTATTTCTATGTTTGACCAAAAGTCAAACTTTCGTCTCCGATTACCTGAACTAGGTCTTATAAGAGCCAAATAGAGACCAAACGGGAGGAAAACATGGTTTTCAAGGGCCGTGAATAGTATTACATATTTTCTATGTATAATTACTACTAATTAATCTTGTTTATAGTGTTAATTGGGAAATTTGACCAAAAGTCAAACTTTGAGCTCCGATTGGCGTTAACTATGCCTTTTAATAGCCGATTAAGGCCCAAACGGAGAGAAAACGAGGTTTTCAAGAACCGAGAGTAGTAATACATAGTTTTTATGTATAATTACTACTAATTAAACTAGTTTCTAGTCTTAACTGAGAAGTTTTACTAAATGTCAAGTTTTCAGCCCCGATTGGCCTGAAGTAGGCCTTATAAGAGCCGAATAGGGACGAAACAGGAGGAAAACATGATTTTCAAGGGCCGAGAATGGAATTACATAGTTCTATGGACAATTTCCATTGATTAAACCTTTTTTCTAGTGTTAATTGAGAAGTTTGATCAGAACTGAAACTTTTAGCCCCTATTGGCCTGAAAAGAGCCTTTATAAGAGCCTAATAGGGTCCAAACGGGTAAAAGATACAGTTTTCAAAAGTCAAAAGTAGTAATACATAGTTTTTATGTATTATTACTACTAATTATACTAGTTTCTAGTCTTAATTGAGAAGTTTAACCAAAAGTGAAACTTTCAGTCCCGATTGGCCTGTACAAGACATTATAATGGCCGATTAAGGCCCGAACGGGGAGAAAACGAGGTTTCAAGAGCCGAGAGTAATAATACATAATTTTTATGTATAATTAATAATAATTAAATTAGTTTCTAGTCTTAATTGAGAAGTTTTACCTAGAGTCAAACTTTCAGCCCCGATTAGTCTGAACTAGACCTTATATGAGCCGAATAGGGCCCAAACGGGAGAAAACATGGTTTTCAAGGGCTGAGAGTGGTATTGTTTAGTTTATATATACAATTATTACTAATTAACCTTATTTCTAATATTAAATTGAAAAGTTTGACCAAAAGTCAAACTTTCAGCCCTTATTAGCCTGAACTAGTCCTTATAAGAGCCTAATAAGGTCCAACCGAGGAGAAAATACAGTTTTCAAAAGCCGGAGTAGTAACACATAGTTTTTATGTATAATTACAACTAATTAAACTAGTTTCTAGTCTTAATTGAGAAGTTTGACTAAAAGTCAAACTTTCAGCCCCGATTGGCCTGAATTGGGCCTTATAAGAGCCGAAAAGGGACCAAACGGGAGAAAAACATGGTTTTCAAAGGCTGTGAATGGTGTTACATAGTTTTTATATACAATTACTACTAATTAACCCTGTTTCTAGTGTTAATGAGAAAGTTTGACCAAAAGTCAAACTTTCAGTACCGATTGGCCTAAATTAGGCATTATAATAGCCTATTAGGGCCCAAACAGGGAGAAAACGAGGTTTTCAAAAGTCATTAACAGTAGCATATAGTTTTTATGTATAATTATTACTAATTAAACTAGTTTCTAGTCTTATTTTAAAAGTTTTACTAAAAATCAAACTTTCAGCGTCGAATGGCCTAAACTACACCTTATAAGAGCCGAATAGTGACTAAACGGGAGAAAAATATGGGTTTCAAGGGCCGTAAAACGTATTACATAGTGCTAAGTACAATTACTACTGATTAACCTTATTTCTAGTGTAATTGAGAAGTTTGACTAAAATTGAAACTTTCAGCTCTATTGGCCTGAATTAGGCCTTATTAGAGCCTAATGGGTCCAATCAGAGAGAAAATACAGTTTTTAAAAGTCAAGAGTAGTATTATATAGTTTTTATGTATAATTATTACTAAATAAACTTATTTCTAGTCTTAATTGGAAAGTTTAACCAAAAGTCAAACTTTCAGCCCTTATTGGCCTGAACTAGGCCTTATAGAGCCGAATATGGCCTAAACCGGAAGAAAACATGATTTTCAAGAGCTTAGAGTGGTATTACATAGTTTCTATGTACAATTACTACTAATTTATTTTATTTCTATCGTTAATTGGGATTACTGACCTAAAGTCAAACTTGCATCTCCGATTGGCCTAGTCCGCCATATAAGAGCCGAACAAGGCCCAAACAGGGAGAAATGAGGTTTTCAAGAGTCGGGAGTAGTATTATATAGTTTTTATGTGTAATTACTACTAATTAAACTTTTTTCTAGTCTTAATTGGGAAGTTTTACTAAAAGTTAAAACTTTCAGCCCTGATTGGCCTGAACCAGGTCTTATAAGAGCCGTATAGGGCGCAAACGGGGAGAAATCATGATTTCAGGATTCAGGAGTAGTTCACATAGTTTTCATATATAAACTATAACTAATTAATTTGTAAGTTTGACCAAAAGTCAAACTTTCAGCCCCGATTAGTCAGAACTAGGCCTTATAAGAGCCAAATAGGGCTCAAACAAGAGGAAAACATGATTTTCAAGAGCTAAGAGTGATATTATATAGTTCCATGTACAATTTCTATGAATTAAACCTTGTTTCTAGTGTTAATTGGGAAGTTTGACCAAAAATTAAACTTTAAGCCCTTGATAGCCTAAACTAGGCATTATAAGAGCCGAACAGGACTCAAACAGGTGAAAAGGTGATTTCCCATTTGGGCCCTATACTACTAATTAAAATTGTTTTAAGTTTTAATTAGGAAGTTTGACCAAAAGTCGAACATTAAGCCCTTACTGGCCTGAACTAGGCCTATAACAGCTGAATAGGGCCAAAACAGGGAGAAAATGAGTTATTTAAGAGCCGAGAGTAGTATTACAAAGTTTTTATGCATAACTACTTTAAATTTATCTTTTTTCTATTCTTAATTTAGAAGTTTGATCAAAAGTATAACTTTCAGCCCTGATTGGCCTTATAAGAATCGAAAAGGGACTTAACGGGAAGAAAACATGGTTTCAAGGTCGTGAATGGTATTACATAGTTTTTATGTACAATTACTGCTAATTAACCTTGTTTTCAGTGTTAATTGGTAAGTTTGATTAAGAGGCAAGCTTTCAGCCCTGATTGGCCAGAACTAAGTCTTATAAGAGCCGAATAGGGACCAAAAGGGAGGAAAACATAGTTTTCAAGGGCTGTGAATGGTATTACATAGTTTATATGTACAATTACGACTAATTAACCTTATTTCTAGTGTTAATTGTGAAGTTTGACTAAAAGTCAAACTTTCTACCCTATTCGGTCTGGACTAGACCTTATAATATAAGAGCCGAATAAGGTACAAACGGGAAAAACAAGGTTTCCAAGAGCAAGGATAAGTAATACATAATTTTATGTATAATTTCTACTAATTAAACTTGTTTCTCGTCTTAATTCGAAAGTTTTACCAAAAGGCAAATTTTCAGCCCCGATTGGTCTGAACTAGGCTTTATAAGAGCCGAATAGGGACCAAACGGGAGGTCTAGGGCTATGAATGGTATTACATAGTTTCTACGTACAATTACTACTTATTAACTTTGTTTCTAGTTTAATTAGAAAGTTTGACCAAGAGTCAAAATTTCAGCCCCGATTGGCCTGAATTAGGCCTTACAAGAGCCGATTAGGGTCCAAACGGGGAGAAAATGAGGTTTTCAAGAGCAGAGAGTAGTATGACATAGTTTTTATTTATAATTACTTCTAATTAAACTTGTTTTAGTCTTAATTATAAAGTTTGATCAAAAGTCAAACCTTCAGTTCTTGTTAGCCTGACTAGGCCTTATTAGAGCCGAATAGGATCCAAACGGGAGAAAACAAGGTTTTCAAGTGCTGAGAGTAGTATTACATAGTTTTTATGTACAATTAGTACTAATTACCTTATTTCCAGTGTTAATTAAAAAGTTTGACCAAAAGTCAACTTTCAACCCCTATTAGTCTGAACTAAGCCTTATAAGAGCCGAATAAAGCCCAAACGGGGAGAAAACGAGATTTTCAAGAGATGGGAGTAGAATAACATAGTTTTTATGTATAATTACTACTAATTAAACTTATTTTTAAGTTTGACCAAAAGTCAAACTTTCATCCCCGATTGGCCTGAATTAGGCCTTATAAGAGCCGAATAGGGACCAAACGGGAGGAAAACATGGTTTTCAAGGGCCGTGAATAGTATTACATAGTTTCTATATAAAATTACTGCTAACTAACCTTGTTTATAGTTTTAATTGAGAAGTTTGACCAAAAGTCAAGCTTTCAGCCTCGATTGGCGTGAACTAAGCCTTATAATAGCTGATTAGAGCCCAAACGGGGAGAAAACGAGGTTTTCAAGAGCTGAGAGTAGTAATACATAGTTTTTATGTATAATTACTACTAATTAAACAGTTTCTAGTCTTAATTTTGAGAAGTTTTACCAAAAGTCAAACTTTTAGCCCGATTGGCTTGAAGTAGGCCTTATAATAGCCAAATAGAGTCCAAACTTAAGGAAAACATGATTTTCAAGTGGTGATAGTGGTATTACATAGTTTTTATATACAATTACTATTGATGAACCATGTTTCTAGTGTTAATTGGGAAGTTTGAGCTAAAATCAAACTTTCAGCCCTAGTTAGCCTAAACTAAGCCTTATAAGAGCCGAATAAGGCTCAAACGGGTGAAAATGCAGTTTTCAAGAGCCCAGAGTAATGTTAATGGTTTTTTGTATAATTACTACTAAGGAAACTTATTTTAAGGCTTAATTAGGAAGTTTAATCAAAAATCAAACCTTATATGTGCATATTAGGGCCCAAACGGGAAGAAAATATGGTTTCCAGAGTTGAGAGTGGTATTACATAGTTTCTATATAGAATTAATACAAATTAATCTTGTTCTAGTTTTAATTGAGAAGTTTGGTCAAAAGTCAAACTTTCAGCCCTGATTGGCCTGAACTAGGTCATATCAGCGCCGAACAAGGCTCACACGGAAGAAAACATGGTTTTCAAGAGCAAGTGAGCGAAATTGCATAGTTTTTTTTGTACATTTACTACAAATTAACATGGTTTTCAAGTCAAACTTTTAGTTCTGATTGGTCTGAAATATGCCTTATAAGAGCCAAATAGGGCCTAAACAGGGAGAACCGAGGTTTTCAATAGCCAGGAGTAGAATTACATAGTTTTATGTATAGTTACTACAAATTAAACTTGTTTATATTCTTAATTAGGAAGTTTGATCAAAAGTCAAACTTTCTGCCTCGATTGCCCTGAACTCGGCTTTATAAGAGCCGAATAGGGCCCAAACAGAGAGAAAACATGATTTTCAAGAGCTGAGAGTAGTATTACATAGATTCTATGAACTTCTAATTAACCTTATTTCTTGTCTTAATCTAGAAGTTTGACCAAAACTCATACTTTCAACCCGATTTACCTGAACTATGCCTTTGAAAAGCGGAATAGGGCCAAAATAGGGAATTAATATGGTTTTCAAGAGCGTTGAGTAGTATTAAATAGTTTTTATGTAAATTTAATATTAATTTAATGTGTTTCTAGTATTAATTGGGAAGTTTGACCAAAAGTAAAACTTTCAGCCCCGATTGGCCTGAACTAGGCCTTATAAAAGCCGAATAGAACCCAAACGAGAGGAAGACAAGGTTTTCAAGAGCCATGAGTGGTATTATATAGTTTCTATGTATAATTGTTACTAATTAACCTTATTTCTAGTGTTAATTGAAACTTTGACCAAAAGTCAAACCTTCAGCCCCGATTGGCCTGAACTGCACATTATAATAGCTGAATAGGGCCTAAACCGGAGGAAAACATGGTCTTCAAGTGTTGAGAGTGGTATTACATAGTTCTATGTACAATTACTACTAATAAACCTTATTTCTAGCGCAAATAAACCCTGATTGGCCTGAACTGGGCCTTATAAGAGCTGAATAGGGCCTACACGGGGAGAAAACGAGATTTTCAAGAGCCAAAAAATGTATTACATAGTTTTATATATAACCACTATAAATTAAACTTGTTTTTATTCTTAATCTGAAAGTTGACCAAAAGTCAAACTTTCAGCCACTTAGCTAAATAAGCGCCAAATTTGGTCCAAACCAGAGGAAAACATGGTTTACAAGAGTTGATAGTGGTACTACGTAGTTTTTATGTACAATTACTTCAACTAACTGTGTTTCTAGTATTAATTGAAAAGTTAAACCAAATATCAAACTTTTAGCTCCGATTAGTTTGAACTCGACCTTATAAGAGCTAATAGGGCCCAACAGGGAGAAATTGCGGTTTTCAAGATCCGGGAGTAGTATTTCATAGTTTTTATGTTTATTACTACTAATTAAAGTTTCTACTCTTAGTTGGAAAGTTTGATCAAAAATCAAACTTTCAGACCCGATTAGCCTGAACTAAGCCTTATAAGTGCCGAACATGGCCCAAATGGGGAGAAAACATGGTTTAAAGAGCCAAGTATTGTATTACATAATTTCTATGTATAATTACTACTACCTAAACTTGTTTCTAGTCTTAATTTGGAAGTTTTAACCAAAAGTCAAACTTTCAGCCACGATTGACCTAAACTAGTTATTATATGAGCTGAATAGGACCTAAACGGGGAGTAGTATTACATAGTTTTTGGGTATAATTACTACTAATTAAATTTGTTTGTAGTCTTAATTGTAAATTTTGGCCAAAGTCAAACTTTCAGCCTTAATTGGCCTCTACTAAGCCTTATAAGAGCCGAATAGGGCCAAAAACAGGGAGTATATATGGATTTCAAGAGCTTGCAGTAGTATCACATAGTTTCTATGTATAACTACTACTAATTAAACTTGTTTCTATTTTTAATTTGAAAGTTTGACAAAAAGTCAAACTTTCAGCCCCGATTGGGCTGAATTCGGCCATATATATGCCAAATAGGGTCAAACCCTAGGAAAACATGGTTTTCAAGAGCTAAGAGTGGTATTACAAAATTTCTATGTACAATTACTACAATTAACCTTATTTCTTATCATAATTAGGAAGTTCGACCAAAAGTCAAACCTTCAGCCCTTATTGGCCAGAAGTAGGCTTTATAAGAGCCGAATAGGGTCTAAACAAAAGGAAAAATATGGTTTTCAAGAGCTGAGAGTGGTTAACATAGTTTCTATATACAATTACTACTAATTAATCTTATTTTTAGTGTTAATCAGAAAGTTTGACCAAAAGTCAAAATTTCAGTCCCAATTGGCCTGAAGTAAGCCGTATAATAGGCGAATACAGCCTAAACGGGGGGAAAATGAGGTTTTCAAGAGTTGAGAGTAGTATTGATAGTTTTTATGTATAATTACTATAAATTAAACTTGTTTTCTATTCTTAATTTGAAAGTTTAACGAAAATTCAGACTTTCAATCCCGATTGGCTTGTCTAGGCCATGTAATTGCTGAGCAGGGACTAAACGGGAGGAAAACATGGCTTTCAAGGGCCGTGAATGGTATTACATAGTTTCTATAAACAATTAATACTGATTAACTTTGTTTCTAGTGTTAATTGGAAAGTTTGACCAAAAGGCAAGTTTCCAGCCTCTATTGGCCTTAGTTAGGCCTTATAAGAGTCGAATAGGGTTCAAACTGAGAGAAAATGTGATTTTCAATAGCCAAGAGTAGTATTACATAGCTTTATGTATAATTATTACTAATTAAATTTATTTCTAGTTTTAATTAGAGAGTTTTAGCAAAAGTCAAACCTTCAATCCTTATTAGTCTGAATTAGGCCTTATTAGAGCCAAATAGGGTCCAAACTGGAGGAAAACATGATTTTCAAGATCTGAGAGTGAGATTACATAGTTTTTGTGTACAATTGCTACCAAATAACCTTATTTCTAGTATTTTTGGAAATCTTAATCAAAAGCCAAACTTTCAGCCTCGATTGGCCTGAACAAGGAGTTATAAGAGCCGAATAAGGCACAAACGAGGAGAAAATATGGTTTTAAGAGCCAAGAGTAGTAATACCTAAATTATATATATAATTACAAGTAAATAAACTTATTTTCAAGTCTTAATTGGTAAGTTTTTACCATAAGTCAAACTTTCAATCCCGATTGGCCTGAGCAAGGCCTTATAAGAGCCGAATAAGGACAAAATGGGAGGAAAATATGGTTTTCAAGGGCTGTGAATGGTATTATATAGATTATATATGCAATTACTGCTAATTAACCGTGTTTCTTGTGTTAACTGAGAAGTTTGACCAAAAATTAAACTTTCAGCCTCGATTGACCTGAACTAGGCTTATACGAGCCAAATTAAGGCTCAAAAGGGGAAAAAACAAGATTTTCAAGAGCCAGGAGTAGTAATACATAGTTTTTATGTATAATTACAACTAATTAAACTTGTTTCTAGTCTTATAATTGGAAAGTTTTAGTAAATGTCAAACTTTAAGCTCCTAGTGGCCCGTACTAGGCCTTATGAGAACCGAATAGGGACCAAACGGGAGGAAAACATGGTTTTCAAGAGTCGTGATATTATATAGTTTCTATGTACAATTAGTACTGATTAATTTTGTTTCTAGTGTTAACTCAAACTTCAGCTCTGATTGGTCTGAATTAGGCCTTATAAGAGCCGATTAGGGGCCAAATGGGGAGAAAATGAGATTTGCAAGAGCCAGGAGTAGTATGACATAGTTTTTTATATTTAATTACTACTAATTAAACTTATTTCTAGTCTTAATTAGGAAGTTAACCAAAAGTCAAACCTTCAGCTCTTATTAGCCTGACTGAACTAGGCCTTATCTTAGCCGAATAAGGCCCTATCAGGAGAAAACATGATTTCTCAATAGCTGAGAGTGGTATTACATAGTTTCTATATACAATTATTACTAATTACCTTGATTCTAGTGTTAATTGGGAAGTTTGACCAAAAGTTAAACTTTCAGCCCCGATTGGCCTGAACTAGGCCTAATAAGAGCCGAATAAGGCCCAAACGGGGAGAAAACGAGATTTTCAAAAGCCGGGAGTAGTATGACATAGTTTATATATATAATTACTACTAACTAGACTTGTTTCTAGTCGTAATTGGAAAGTTTGATCAAAAGTCAAATTTTCAGCCCCGATTGGCTTGAATTAGGTCTTATAAAAGCCGAATAGGGTGAAAACAGGGGGAAACATGTCTTTCAAGAGCTTAGAGTAGTATCACATAGTTTCTATGTATTATAACTACTACTAATTAAACTTGTTTCTTTGCTTAATTTAAAGTTTGACCGAAAGTTATTTTTTAACCCTGATTGGCCTGAACTCGGCCATATAAGTGCCAAGTAGGGCCCAAACCGGAGGAAAATATTATTTTCAAGAGCTGAGAGTCGTATTACATTATTTCTGTGTACAATTACAGCTAATCAACATTGTCGATTAGCCTGAACTCGGCCTTATAAGAGCCCAATAGGGCCTAAACGGGGAGAAAATGTTGTTTTCAAGAGTCGGGGTTTTCAAGAGCCGGGAGTAGTATTACATAGTTTTTTTTGTATAATTACTACTAATTAAACTTGTCTCTAGTCTTTATTGGGAAGTTAAATTAAAAGTCAAACTTTCAGCCCCGATTGGCCTGAATAGGCCTTAATAGAGCCGAATATGGCCTAAATAGGGAGAAAACGTGGTTTTAAAGAGCCAGGAGTTGTATTACATAATTCTATGTACAATTACTGCTACTTAAACTTGTTTCTAGTCTTAATCTGGAAGTTTGACCAAAAGTCAAACTTTTGCCCCAATTGGCCTGAACTAGGTATTATAAGAGCCGAATAAAACCAAAATGAGGAGATAACAAGATTTTCAAGAGCCGGGAGTAGAATTACATAGTTTCTATGTACATTTACTACTAATTAACTTTGTTCTAGTCTTAATTGTCAAGTTTGATCAAAAGTCAAATTTCAGCCCTGATTAGCCTCAAATATGCCTTATAAGAGACGAATAGGGCCCAAATAGGGAGAAACCGAGGTTTTCAATAGCCGGGAGTAGAATTACATAGTTTAATGTATAATTTCTACAAATTAAACTTATTCTTAGTCTTAGTTAGAAAATTTGATTAAAAGTTTAACTTTCAGGCCCGATTACCCTGAACTCGGCTTTATAATCGTAGAATAGGGGCCAAACGGGGAGAAAACGGGATTTTTCAAGAGCCGGGAGTAGTATTATATAGATTTTATACACAGTTACTGCTAATTAATGTTGTTTCAAATCTTAATCTAAAAGTTTGACTAAAAGTCATACTATCAGCCCCGATTTACCTGAATTAGGCCTTAGTCGAATAGGGTTCAAACGGGGAGAAAACATGTTTTTAAGAGCCTTGAGTGGTGTTACATAGTTTTTATGTAAATTTACTACTAATTCTTGTGTTTCCATATCTTAATTTGGAAGTTTGACCAAAAATAAAATTTCAGCCTGATTGGCCTGAGCTAGGCCTTATAAGAGCCGAATAAGACCCAAATAGGAGGAAAACAAGTTTTTCAAGAGCTGTGAGTAGTATTACATAGTTTTTATGTACAATTAATGCTAATTAACTTTGTTTCTTGTATTAATTAGAAAGTTTGATTTAAAGTCAAAATTTCAGCCCCAATTGACCCAAATTAGGCCCTATAAGAGCCAAATAGGGCCCAAATAGGGATAAATGCGGTTTTCAAAGGTCATGAGTTTATTACATAATTTTTACGTATAATTACTAGTAATTAAACTAGTTCTACTCTTAATTGTGAAGTTTGATCAAAAGTCAAACTTTCAATAACGATTGGCCTGTACAAGCCTTATAAGAGCTGAATATGGCCCAAACGAGAAGAAAATGTGGTTTTAAAGAGCTGATAATACTATTACATAATTTCTATGTTCAATTACTACAAATTAAACTTGTTTCTCATCTTAATCTGGAAGTTTGACGAAAAGTTAAATTTTAGCCCCGATTGGCCTGAATTTGGTATTGTAAGAGCCGAATAGGCCACAAACAGGGAGAAAGCATGATTTTTCAAGTGCCGAGAATAGTATCACATATTTTTTATGTATAATTATTACTAATTAAACTTGTTTCTATTCCTAATCGGGAAGTTTGACCAAAAGTCAAACCTTCAGCCCCAATTTGCCTAAACTACACACTATAAGAACCAAATCGGGCCCAAACAAGAGGATAACATGATTTTCAAGAGCCGTGAGTGGTATTAAATATTTTCAAGAGCTAGGCCTTTTAAAGACCTGAAAGTAGTATTTCAAAATTTTTATGTAATATTAATTAAGCTTGTTTCTAGTCTTAATTAGAAAGTTTGATCAAAAGTCAAACTTTTTATCTCCGTTTGGCATGACCTTGGTCTTATAAAAGATGATAGTGCCATTTTAGGGAGAAAATGTAATTTTTAAGACCCAGGAGTAGTATTGCATGTGTTCAATGGACAATTACTACTAATTAACCTTATTTTCTACTCAAAATTGGGAAGATTAACTAAAAGTCAAGCTTTCAGCCTATATTGGCCTGAACTTGGCCTTATTAGAGCCGAATAAGCTCAAATAGGGGGAAATATAGTTTTCAAGAGCCGAGAGTAGTATTCCATAGTTTCTATGTTCAATTACTGCTAATTAACCTTATTTAGTCTTAAGTAGAATATTTAAGCAAAAGCCAAACTTTCAGCCACGATTAGTCTGAACTAGGATAGGAACCAAATAGGGTCGAAACGAAAAGAAAATGTAGTTTTCAAGAGGCTGGAGTAGTATTACATAGTTTTATGTATAGTTACAACTAATTAACCTTGTTTATAGTCTTAATTTGAAAGTTTAACCAAAAGTCAAACTTTCAGCCCTGATTGGCCTGAACATTACTTATTAGATAGCCGAATGGGGTCCAAATAGGGGAAAATCTGATTTTCAAGAGCCGATAGTAGTCTTAAATAACTTTTATACTCAATTATTGCTAATTAACCTTGTTTCTAGTCCTAATTGGGTTATTTAAGAAAAAGCCAAACTTTCAGCCGCGATTAGTCTGAACTAGGATAGGAACCGAATCGATTTCAAATTGGGAGAAAACGTGGTTTCCAAGAGGCTGGAGTAGTATTACATAGTTTCTATGTACAGTTACAATTAATTAACCTTGTTTATAATCTTAGTTTGAAAGTTTGACCAAAAATCAAACTTTCAACTACCATTGGCTTGGACTTGGTCTTACAAGAGCCGAATAAGGCCCAAACAAGGGGAAAACATGGTTATGATAGCTGGGAGTAATATCACATAGTTTCTGTATACAAAACAAATACAACAAATTAACCCTTTTTGGTCTTAATAGCAAAGTTCGACCAAAAGTCAACCTTTCAAACTTGGTTCGCCTGGACGCGATCTTATAAGGGCCTAATTAGGCCCAAACAGGGAGAAAATGCGGTTTTTGAGAGTCGAGAGTAGTATTATATTATTTCTATATACAATTACTACTATTTAACCTTATTTCTCATCTTAATTATGAAGTTTGACCAAAAGTCAAATTTTCTGCGCTGATTGGTTTGAACTAGGCTTTATAAGAGCCGAATAGGGTCCAATGGGAAAGAAAATATGGTTTTCAGGAGCCAGAAGAAGTTTTACCTATTCAGAGCAAGGAGGAGTTTTATCTTACCTGTTTAGTGTATAATTACAACTAATTAACCTTATTTCTGCTCTAAATTGAGAAGTTTGACCAAAAGTCAAACTTTCAGCCTCGATTGACCTGAACTAGGACTTATAAGAGTCGAATAGAGCCCAAACAGGGAGAAAACGTAGTTTCCAAGAGCCAAGAGTAGTATAACATAGTTTTTATGTACAATTATTATTAATTAACTTTAAGCCCCATTGGCCTAAAATCGGCGTTATAAGAGCCGAATAGGGCTCAAATTGGGAAAAAACTTGATTTTTAAGAGCCTGGAGTAGTAATACATAGTTTCAAAATACAATTACTACTAATTAACCTTATTTCTAGTAAGTTTGTCCAAAAGCCAAACTTTTAGCCCTTATTGGGCCTGAACTTGGCTTTATAAGAGCTGAATAGGGTACAAACAGAAAGATAACGTGGTTCTCAAGAGCCAAGAGTAGTATTACATAGTTTCTATGTATAAATATTACTAATATACCTTATTTCTAGTTTTAATTGGGAAGTTCAATCAAAAGTCAAACTTACAGCCTCAATTGGCCAGATCTGGGCTTTATACGAGTCGAAATAGGGCCCAAACAGGGGGGAACGGGATTTTTAAGAGCCGAAAGTAGTATTACATAATTTTTATGTTCAATTACTACTAATTAATCTGGATTCTAGTCTTAATTGGAATATTTTTTAGTAAAAGCAAAACTTTCAGCCGCGTTGGTCTGAACTAGGCCTTATAAGACTGAATAGGGTCCAAATGAGGAGAAAACGTGATTTTTAAAAGGCTAGAGTAGTATTACATAGTTTTTATATACAATTATTACTATTTAATCTTGTTTATAATCTTAATTGAGAAGTTTAACCAAAAGTCAAACGTTCAACCCCGATTGGCTTGGACTTGGCCTTATAAGAGCCGAATAGGGCCTAAACTGGGGGAAAACATGATTTTTTAACAGCTGAGAGTAGTATTACATAGTTTTTATCTACAATTAATGCTAATTAGCCATATTTTTAGTCTTAATTATAAAGTTTGACCAAAAGTCTAACTTTCAACCCCTATTATCCTAACCGAGGCCTTATAAGAATTGAATAAGGCCCAAAAAGGGGGAAAATATGATTTTTCAAGAGCCGGGAGTAGTATTTCATAGTTTTTATGTATAATTAATATAATTAACCTTATTTTTAATCTTAATTGTGAAGTTTGACCAAAAGTCTAACTTTTAGCCCCTATTATCCTAATCGAGGCCTTATAAGAGCCAATAGGGCCCAAAAAATGAGAAAATATGGTTTTTCAAGATTCGAGAGTAGCATTACATAGTTTTTATGTATAATTAATACTAATTAGCCTTATTTTAATCTTAATTGTGAAGTTTTATCAAAAGTCTAACTTTCAGCATCTATTATCCTAACCTAAGCCTTAAAAGAGCCGAATAGGGCCAGAATATGGTTTTCAAGAGCCGGAAGTAGTACTACATAGGATCAGTGAATAATTATTACTAATTAACCTTATTCTACTCTAAATTGAGAAGTTTAACAAAAAAGTCAATTTTTCATCCCCGATTGGCCTAAATACTAGGCCTTATAAAAGGCAAATAGGGATCAAAAAGGTGAAAAACATGGTTTTCAAAGTATTGCATAGTTTCTTTGTATAATTACTTCTAGTTAATCTTGTTTCTAATCTTAATTGGAAAATTTTACCAAATGTAAAACTTTCAGTCCTCTTTGGCTTGAACAAAGCCTTATTATAAGAGCAGAGAAGAGCCAAACAAGGAGAAAACATGATTTTCAAGGGTCGTGAGTAGTATATTACATAATTTCTATGAACAGATACTACGAAATAATCTTATTTCTATTCTTAATTAGGAAGTTTGACCAGAAGCCAAACTTTCAGCCCCAATTGGTGTAATATAGGGCTTATAATAGCCGAATAAGGCCCAAACAGGCAGAAAATATGGTTTTCAAGAGCCGGGAGTAGTAGTATTCCATAATTTTATGTACTATTTCTACGAATTAACCTTGTTTCTAGTCTTAATTAGAATGTTTGACCAAAATCAAACTTTCAAGCCCCGATTGGTCTGACCTTGGCCTTATAAGGGCCGAATAGGGCCCAAATAGGGAGAAAATATAATTTTCAAGTGCCAGGAAAAGTATTACATAGGTTCAATGTACAGTTACTATTAATTAACCCTAGTCTAAATTGGAAAGATTAACTAAAAGTCAAAATTTCAGCCTTAATTGAGTAGAACTGGGATCATAAGAGTCAAATTGAGCCCAAATAGGAAGTAAAGTGGTTTCCTTGAGCTGGGATTGGATTACATAATTTCGATGTGCAATTACTATTAATTAAGCTTGTTTTTAGTTATAATTGGGAAGTTTGACCAAAAGTTAAGCTTATAAGAGTCGAATAGGCCCTAAACAGGGGGAAACATGATTTTCATGAGTAGAGTGCAATATTACATAGTTTTTATATAAAATTACTAAGAATTAATCTTGCTTGAGTTTTAATAGGAAAGTTTGATCAAAAATCAAACTTTCAGCCTCGATTGGACTAAATTAGGCCTTATAAGAGCCGAATAAGGCCCAAACAAGGAGAAACTTGGTTCTCAAGAGCTGGGGACTAGTATTACATAGTTACTATATACAAATCTACTAATAAACCTTATTTCTAGTCTTAATTGGAAAGTTTAATAAATAATCAAACCTTCAGCCTTGATTGGCCATATCTGGGCCTTATACGAGCCAAATAGGTCCCAAACAAGGGAAAAACGTGATTTTCAAGAGCCAAGAGTAGTATTATAGAGTTTCAATGTTCAATTACTACTATTTAACCTTTTTTCTAGTATTAATTGGGATATTTAAGCAAAAGCCTTGTTTTCAGCCACGATTAGTCTGCACTAGGCCTTATAAGAACCAAATAGGGCCTAAACGGTGAGAAAATGTGATTTCCCAAGAGGATAGAGAAGTATTACATAGTTTCTATGTAAATTTACTAATAATTAACCTGGTTTATAGTCTTAATTGGGAAGTTTGACTAAAACTCAAACTTTCAGCTATGATTGGCTTGGACTTGGCCTTATAAGAGCCGAGTGGGACACAAATAGGGAGAAACATGGTTTTCAAGAGCCGAAAGTAGTATTACATAGTTTTTGTAGACAAATAATACTAATTGACCTTATTTTTAGTCTTAATTGTGAAGTTTGACAAAAAAATCTAATTTTCAACCCCGACTATCCTGACATAGGCCTATAAGAGTCGAATGGGGCCTATACATGATTTTCGAGAGGCGAAAGTTGTATTACATAGGTTCAATGAATAGTTACTGCTAATTTACCTTATTTCTGCTCTAAATTGAGAAGTTTAACCAAAAGTCAAATTTTCAGCCCCGATTTGGCCTGAACATTAGGCCTAATAATGCCAAATGGGGCCAAAAAGGTGAAAAATGTAGTTTTCAAAAGCCGAGAGAAGTAATACATAGTATCTATTTAAAATTACTACTAATTAATCTTGTTTGTAGTTTAATTAGGAATTTTGTCCAAAAATCAAACTTTCAGCCTGAAGTAGGCCTTATAAGAATAGAATTGGGAACAAATAAGGAAAAACATGGTTTTCATCAGCCGAAAAAAGTATTACATAGTTTATATGTAAAATTATAACTAATAATCTTATTTCTAATCCAAATTGGGAAGTATGATCAAAAGTCAGACTTTTATTCCTGATTAGCTCGAAACAGGAGGTAAATGTAATTTAAATAGCCAAGAGTAGATTACATAGTTTTTACATATAATTACTTCTAATTTACCTTGTTTCTATTCTTAATTGGGAAGTTTGACCAAAAGTAAACTTTCAGTCCTCATTGGTTTAAACTAGGCCTTATTATAAGAGCCGAAAAGGGACCAAATAGGGAGAAAACATGATTTTCAAGAGTTGTGAGTAGTATTACATAGTCTTTATGAACAAATACTTTGAATTAATCTTATTACTATTCTTAATTTGAAAGTTTGACTAAAAGCTAAATTTTCAGCCCCGATTGGCTAAATATATAAGAGCCGAATAGGCCAAACAGGGGGAAAAAAACGTGATTATTAAGAGATGGGAATAGTATTACATAGTTTTTATGTACTATTACTATTAGTTAAGCCTGTTTCTGGTCTAAATTAAAAAGTTTGACCAAAAGTCAAACTTTTAGCCCCGATTGGCCTGATCTAGGCCTTTATAAGAGCCGAATTAGGGCTCAAATAGGGAAAAATGTGGTATCAAGAGACGGGAGTAGTATTACATAGGTTCAATATATAATTGTTACTAATTAACCTAATTTTCTATTTTAAATTGGGAAGATTAACCAAAAGTCAAACTTTCAGCCCCGATTAGCTTGAACTTAGCCTTATTACAGTCGAATATGACCCAAACAGGGGGAAATGTGGTTTTCCAGAGAAACGAGTAATATTACATAGTTTCTATATTCAATTACTAATAATTAACCTTATTTCTACTCTTAATTGGATATTTAAGTAAAAACCAAACTTTCAGTCGCGATTGGTTTAAACTAGGATAGGAACCGAATAGGGTCCAAACAGAAAGAAAACGTGATTTCCAAGAGGCTGGAGTAGTATTACATAGTTTTTATGTATATTTATGACTAATTTGCATTGTTTATAGTTTTAAATTAAAATTTGACCAAAAGTCAAACTTTCAGACCGATTGGCGTGGAGTTAGCCTTATAAGAGCCGAATAGGGCCCAAATAGGGAAAAAACATGGTTTAAAGAGAATGGAGTAATATTACAAGTTTCTATATATAATTACTACTAATTAACCTTATTTCGAGCCTTAAATGAGAAGTTTGACCAAAAGTCAAACTTTCTGCCATGATTGGCCTGAACTAGATCTTATAAGAGCAGATAGGGCCAAAACAGAGATAAAACATGGTTTTCAGTAGTTGTGCGTAGTATTACATAGTTTCTATCAACAAATACTATATTTTTAGTTTTAATTGAAAAGTTTGACAAAAAATCAAACTTTCAGCCCCGATTGCCCTGAACTAGTCTTTATAAAAGTCGAATACGGCCCAAACAAGGGGAAATATAATTTTCAAGAGTCGGGAGTAGTATTTTATTATTTATATATACAATTAATATGAATTAACTTTATTTTTAGTCTTAATTCTGAATTTTGACCAAAAGTCTGACTTTCAGCCCCGATTTGCCTGAGATCTTATAAGGCCCACTCGGGCCCAAACTGGTAAAAATATTTTTTTAAGAGCCGTGAGTGGTATTACATAATTTTTAGATATAATTACAATTAATTAACCTTATTTCTACTCTTCATTATAAAGTTTGAGCAAAAGCCAAACTTTCAGCCTCGATTGACATGATTTAGGTTTTATAAGAGCTGAATAGGGCCCAAATAGGGGTAAATGTGATTTTTAAGAGCCAAAAGTTGTACTACAATTTTTCTATATTACTAAGAATTAACCTTGTTTCTAGTCTTAATTAGGAAGTTTGACCCAAATCAAACTTTCAGTCCCGATTGACCTAACCTATGCTTTATAAGAGCCTAATAGGGCCCAAATAGAAAGAAAACGTGATTTTTAAGAGCCAGGAGGAATATTACATAGGTTCAATGTACAATTACTACTAATTAACCTTATTTTCTACTCTAAATTCAGAAGATTAACTAAAAGTCAAATTTTCAGCCCAAACTTGGCCTTATTAGAGCCGAGTAGGGCCCAAACGGAGAGAAAACATGGTTTTCAAGAGACTGGAGTTATATTAAATAGTTTCATTGTACAATTAGTAATAATCAACCATATTTCTAGTCTTAACTGGAGAGTTTGACCAAAAGTCTAACTTTCATCCCCGATTGGCCTGAACTATACCTTAATAAGAACTGAATCGAGCCCAAATTGGTAGAAAATGTTGTTTTAAAAGTCGTGAGTCGTAAACATAGTTTCTATGTACAATTACAACTAATTAACCTTATTTTTGGTCTTAATTGAAAATTTTAACCAAATGGTAAATTTTCAGGTCCGATTTGCCAGAACTACCCTTATAATAGCCGAATAGGTCCTCAATGGGGAGAAAATATGGTTTTCAAGAGCCGAAAGTAGAATTCCATAGTTTCTATGTACAATCACTGCTAATTAACTTTATTTTTAGTCTTAATTAGGAAGTTTGACCTCTGGTCAAACTTCCAGTCCCGATGGCTTGATTAGGCCTTACAAGAGCTGAAAAGGCCAAACAGAAGAAATATAGTTTTCAAGAACCAAGAGTAGTGTAGTTTCTATTTATAATTACTACTAAATAATGATTTTTCATGTCTTAGTTTGAAAGTTTGCTCAAAAGCCAAACTTTCAGCCCCGATTGATCTGAACAAGGCCTTATCAGAGTCTGAAGTAGGGCCCAAATAAGGAGAAAATATGGTTTTCATGAGCCAGAAGTAGTATTATGTAGTTTCTATTTACAATTACAACTAAATAACTTTTCTTCTTATCTTAATTTGAAAGTTTGACCAAAAATCAAACTTTCAACCCCGATTGGTTTGAACTTGGCTTTATAAAAGCTGAATAGGGCAATAGGTAGAAAACGTGGTTTTAAAGAGTAGAGGGTAATATTACATAGTTTCTACGTATAATTACTACTAATTAATCTTGTTTCAATTTTTAATTGGGAAGTTTGACCAACTATCAAGCTTCCAGCTTTGATTGGCCTGAACTAGGTATTCTAAGAGCCAAATAGTACCCAAATAGGGAGAAAAATATGATTTTCAAGATTCGGGAGTAGTATTATATAGTTTATATATATAGTTTCTGCTAATTAATCTTGTTTCTAGTCTTAATTAGAAAATTTGTCTAAAAGGAAAACTTTCAGCCCCGATTAGCCTGAACTTTGCCTTATAAGAGCCGAATAGGGCCCAAACTGGGGAAAGCATGGTTTTCAAGAGCCTTGAAAAGTATTACATATTTCTTTGTACAAATACAACAAATAAATGATATTTCTTGTCTTAGTTGGTAAGTTTGACTAATAGTCAATCTTTCAGCCTAGATTGGTCTGAACTAGGCCTTATAAGAACCAGATAGTGACAAAACAGGGAGAAAACATATTTTTTTGAGTGCCGAGAGTAGCATTATAGGTTTCTATGTACATTGCTACAGAATAACCTTGTTTCTAGTCTTAATTGGAAAGTATCACCAAAAATTAAACTTTCAGCAACGATTGGTCTGAACGCCTTATATGATACGAATACGGTCCAAATAACGGGAAAACATAGTTTTCAAGAGCCGGAAGTAGTATTACATAATCCTTATGTACAATTACTACTAATTAAACTTGTTCCTAATCTTTATTTGGGACGTTTATCTAAAAGTTAAACTTTTTGCTCCAATTGGTTTGAACTAGGCCTTATAAGAGCCGAATAGGGTTCGAAGGGGAGAAAATGTGGTTTTCAAGAGCCGAAAGGAGTACTACATGGTTTAATATATAATTACTACTAATTATCCTTATTTCTTCTCTAATTAGGATGTTCAACCAAGAGTCTGAAAAACACCTAGAGGGGGGGTGAATAGGTGTAAATGCTAATCTAACAATCTTTTTAAAATTATGATGGATGAATGATGCAACAATCTCTCAAAACAAGACTAAGAGCCGAATACCCCGTGAAGGGTTCTGAACTCCTTCCTCCTGATTCCCCTTGAATGGGTTAGAGGTGCGCAATGCAACCTTGTTGTATGAGAATTGATCGAACAAAGAATGAATGCAATGATGAAGTGCACGCAAGATATATCACAAGTACCACAAACTAGAAGCAATAACACAAGGAAAGAAAACTAGATCTCAAGCAAGTAATTGAAAGCAATAGAGTGCAAGAGAAATTTAAAGCAAAATGGACACTAGGCAATCGCAAACACAAGATGTTTGTTTCGAGGTTCGAGCCACCGCTCTACTCCCCGCCTTCACCTCCGTGAAGGGTTTCCACTATCCACCGAGGACGCTTACAACGGTCTACCAAAGACCCGAGCACCGAGATCACCAATTACAATGACCTCTACCGAAGAGGTGTCTCCACAAGTTGAAGAAGAACACAAGGAACCAAGTGATCACAACAAGATCACTAAACTCTTTACAAACTCTCACTCTTTTACAACTTCCTTATAGAATGAGTAAGGGAATTTTGGCTTTATGAAGTGTAGTGAGAAAAAGTTCAGTTGTAGAATGATATTTGCTAACAAACACAACTGAAAAACAAGCTCAAGAAAGATTGCAAATTTGAGAGCTTAAACACTTTTCTTTTTCTTTTGAAAACTATGAAAACTTGAGGATTTTTCTTAGTCAGAATACAAGAGGCTATACTCCTCTATTTATAGGGAGAAGAAAGGGTTAAAAACAATTTATTTTAAGTTTATTTGACCTGAAAAAGTTCTCCAAAACCTCAGGAAAGTCTGCAAAAACAGATTAAGAAAACAGTTTTTAGAATTACACAAAAGAGGAAAGAGCCGTTGGGCTTTTGCAGGCTTGGCGGTCGACCGGTCCGGTCGGCCGCCCGCCTAGCTGGCAGTAGCCGTTGGGCTCGGGTCGACCGGTCGGGTCGATCGTCCTCTAAATAGAAACACAGGTTTCTGAAGGCGATCGACCGTCCGGTCGACCCAGAAAACCCGAGAGCAAACCTGCAGTCAGTCGGTCGACCAGGGCGGTCGGCCGACAGACATGCACAAGCGTGCATGTCCAGTACTGTCGCCGGTCGACCGGGCCGGTCGGCCGGTTTCGCCTGAAACAGAAAAACAGCAGCAGGACAGAACTGGGGAATTTTCTTTTTGTAAAAGTGTTTTGAAGTAAAGAAAACTAAGTATCATGCTAGAAGGAGTATACATGATTTTAAACATGATATTATACCTTTGTAAAACTTAGAGTCATGTAAATTTGTTAAAGCATGAAACTTAGAAACACAAAGTATTAAACACAAAAACTTGTATACCAAAAATGTGTGTGTGCATCCTAGAGCCAATTTCCAAAACTCAAACTTTAACAATCTATTTCTTACATTGGTTCTAAGTACTACAAGTGCTTCAAGAGGGCTTCATCATGTGATCTTCAAAACTTGATTCTTGAGCCCAAATGGAGTTAACTTGAGATCAAAACACCTTCCTTTAGGGAAGAAGCCATCTAGTTGAGTTAGAACCCTGAAACACACTAAAACAATAAACATGATTAGTACAAATAACGAATATGTTTTGTAATCATCAAAACACACTAAAACGGGTGATTGTAACCTTGGGCCAACAATCTCCCCCTTTTTGATGATGACAAAACATATAAGTTATTTAAACAAAAATGGAAGAAGAGCTTGGAAAGCTCCCCCTCAAATAATGCTATGTATAAAGAATGACTATGAAAAGGCTAAATACATAAAGCATTGAAAACACATAGTTTTGTCAAAAACTCAAATAAACAAACCATAACAAATAATCAAACAATAAACAACCAATAATCAAAACCATTTTTCTTTTTCTCCCCCTTTTTTGTCATACATCAAAAAGGGTTAAAAACAAAACACACAAAGCATTAAAGAAAGATTTATCTTTAAGAATCCATAATGCAAACATTCAACTCACCACAAATAAAAGAGAATCTAGCATAGTCTAATGGTTTAGTAAAAATATCGACAAGTTAAAAATCGGTAGAAACATAATCAATATCGATATCACCTTTCTCATAATGATCTCTAAGAAAGTGATACCTAATGTCTATGTGCTTAGTTTTACTATGTTGATTTGCATTCTTTGTCATATGAATTGTACTAGTATTATCACAAAATATTTTAATATGATCAAAATGCAAATCATAGTCAAGGAGAGTATGTTTCATCCAAAGAACTTGTGCACAACAAGCTCCGGCCGCAACATACTCCGCCTCGGCGGTTGAAAGGGCTACCGAATTTTACTTTTTGGAAGACCAAGATACAAGACAATTACCTAAGAATTGACATGTTCCACTTGTACTCTTCCTATCTACCCTACAACCCGCATAGTCGGCATCCGAAAAACTCGTCATTGAAAATTGGCCGATTTTCGGATACCACAAACCCATTTCAATAGTGCCCTTAAGGTATCTAATTATGCGTTTAACCGCAATTATGTGAGACTCTTTAGGACAAGATTGAAAACGTGCACAAAGACAAACGGAAAACATAATATCCGGCCTACTAGCCGTCAAATACAATAAACTACCTATCATGCTACGATAAAGTTTAATGTCTACACTTTTACCTTGTTCATCCTTATCAAGCTCGGTAGTTGTTGCCATGGGAGTTTTGCTCACTTTAGATCCTTCAAGCCCGAGCCTTTTGATTAGTTCCTTTGTGTACTTGGCTTGATTGATGAAGATCCCATCCTTCCTTTGCTTGATTTGGAGTCCAAGGAAATAGTTGAGCTCCCCCATCATAGACATTTCAAATTCATCCTTCATGCATGACTCAAAAGCTTGGCAAAGAGATTCATTAGTAGAACCAAAAATAATATCATCAACATAAATTTGCACAATAAGAATATCATTTTCTACATGTTTTGTAAACAATGTTATGTCAATTTTTCCTTTCTTAAAACCATTTGAAATTAAAAATGAAGAAAGTCTTTCATACCAAGCCCTAGGGGCTTGGTTTAAACCATAAAAAGCTTTATCTAATTTAAACACAAAATCCGGATGTGTAGGATCAACAAAACCGGGGGTTGTTCAACATACACCTCCTCTTCAATAAAACCATTTAGAAAAGCACTTTTAACATCCATTTGAAACAATTTAAAATCTTTATATGAGGCAAATGCTAGTGTCATCCGTATGGCTTCAAGCCGTGCTACGGGTGCAAAGGTTTCTTCAAAATCGATTCCTTCGATTTGAGTGTAACCTTGGGCAACTAATCTAGCTTTATTTCTAACAACGTTACCCGATTCATCTAACTTGTTCTTAAAGATCTACTTAGTATCAATTGTTGGTCTATCGTGGGGCCTAGGAACAAGGTGCCAAACTTGGTTGCGCTCAAATTGATTGAGTTCCTCTTGCATGGCAAGCAACCAATATGAATCGGCCTCGGCTTCGAGGACGCTCTTGGGTTCATCATGAGAAATAAATGCATAATGACCACAAAAGTCATGAAGTTTAGAGCGAGTGGTTACCCCTTTTGATACTTCACCTATGACGAGGTCCTTGGGATGATGAGGATTGTATCTCCAACCCTTTGGAAGTTGTTGAGTAGGCTCCACTTCAATTGATTGAATTTCATTTTCTTGAGCCTCTTCTACTTTAGCTTCTTCATCATCCTTTGGCTTGTCTCCCATAGTAGGTGTATCCTCCAAGGTCACTTTCCCCAAGCCTTCATCCAATGCATCTATTTCTACAACATTCTTAACAAACAAGTTAGATTCTGTAAACTTAACATGTATAGATTCCTCAATAGTCAAAGATGATCTATTGAAGATTCTATAAGCCTTACTAGTGTTAGAATAACCAACAAAAATAGCCTCATAAGATCTAGCATCAAACTTTCCTAAATTATCTTTTGTATTTAAAACAAAACATTTGCATCCAAAAACTCTAAAATATGAAACATTTGGTTTTCTAGAAAAGTACATTTCAAAAGAAGTTTTTGAAGTATTTTTACATAAGAAAACACGATTTGATATATAGCATGATGTATGAACGGCCTCGGCCCACAAATAATGTGGTAGACCATATTCACTAAGCATTGTCCTAGCCATCTCTTGTAAAGTTCGATTTTTTCGTTCAACTACTCCATTTTGTTGTGGAGTTCTAGGACAAGATAGTTCTTACTTTATTCCATGTTCTTCACAAAAAGTGGTAAAGGGTAGGTTAATGAACTCACCTCCTCTATCACTTCTTATTCTTAAAATTGAAGTATCTTTTTCCTTTTCAACTCTTTTCTTAAAGGCTTGAAAATGTAAAAAGGCTTGATTTTTATGTTCAAGAAAGAAAACCCAAGTAAAACGTGAAAAGTCATCAACCAAAACAAATGCAAAACGATTCCCACTTAGACTTTTGGTTTGAGTAGGACCAAATAAATCCATATGGATCAGCTCCAAAGGACGTGATGTCATGATATCCTTAATTGACTTGAAAGAAGACTTAGTTTGTTTCCCAAATTGACATGCGTCACAAACTCGGTCCTTTTCAAAATTCAAGTAAGGAATACCTTTCACCATTTCCTTTGTGTTTAACCTAGATATATGGTCAAAAGAAATGTGGCCTAATCTTCTATGCCACAACCAAGAGTCATCATCAAGGGCTTTTAAACAAGCAATATTACAAGACATATTTAACATATCAATCATATAAACATTACTTTCACGAAAACCGTAAAACACACAAACATTAGAAGTTCTATCAATTACTTTACAACTACATTATCAAAAACTACATCAAAACCTTTATCACAAAGTTGACTAACACTCAAGAGATTATGCTTGAGGCCATCAACTAAAACTACATTCTCAATTAAAGGGGATGTGCCAAGTTTTACATTACCGATACCGATGATTTTACCCTTGGCGTCATCTCCGAAGGTGACGGTGCCACCTTCATGGTATCTTGATAGGGTTGCAAAGTTGTTGATGTCCCAAGTCATGTGCCTTGAGCAACCACTATCAAGATACCACAATCCTCTACGTCGTTGGGCCTTGGAAGGTACCTATATCATTTAACAAATTTGTTGATTTTGGTACCCAAATTTTCTTGGGTCCTTGAAAGTTAGTGTTTCGAACCCAAACATTATGACGAGATGCATTTAGCCTATCATAGCAAAAATTGGCTAAGTGCCCTTTCCGCCCACAATGTGAACATGAGAACACTCTTTCATACATGAATGCATGATGTGTGTGTGTGAAGTGTGAGCATGTTTTGGGGGTTTGCCACGATGTAAAGGTTGTGTGGTATGAACATGAGCATGAGCATGGTAAACATTTTTCTTAGGGGCTTGTTTCTTAGGAAACATGGCCTCTATCTTCTTCTTATCAAACTCACAATTTTTCAAAATAATTCCTAATGAGACTATTCTTTCTTTAAGCATGGTAAACTCATTTGAATCAACTAGTGGGGACTTGCCTTTACAAGAAATCTTATACTTGTCAAAGTCATTTTTAGTAGTAACTAAAGTAGAGAGCAAGTCATTCTTTTCTTTAGAAAGATTAAATACTTGAAGATTAAGAGATTCATTTTCCTTTTTCATTTTTATATACTTTTTCTTTAAGAGATCATAGTTATGAGAAAGTTCTACAAATGCTTCTCCTAGTTCATCCATGGAGAGTTCTTCATCAAAAGAAGTGGAAGGAGTTATACCTTGCTTGTGCTTTCATTAGCCATAAAGCACATGTTGGCGGTGTCGATTTCCTCTTCGGATTCGCTTTCGGAATCCCATGTTGCCTTCATTGCTTTCTTCTTGAAGGGGGCTTCTTAGAGGTGGATGGCTTTACTTTGTCCGGACACTCCGCAACAATGTGTCCCGGTCTTTGGCAATTAAAGCATATAATTTTTCTTTCTTCTTTGCCTCCTTGCCATCTCCTTCTTCCTTGAAATTTCGCCTTGTTATACATCCTCCGGACGTTCTTCATAAGAAGTGAGAGCTCTTCGTCATCTTCTTCTTCATCGTCTTCGTCGGAGTGAGTGGATTGACTTTTGAAGGCTATAGTCTTCTTCTTAGAAGGAGCCATATCCTCCCTTGCTTTCCTCTCCATCTCATGGGTTTTGAGATTCCCAATGAGACCAATTAGCTCCATCTCCTCCTTGTCGTTGAGTTCCTTCAAGGTAGTAGCTTTTACTTCCCAAGAAGGTGGAAGAGCCCGGATGATCTTTCTTACTCTTTGGTCATTGTCAATAGCATCACCTAGAGAAGAAAGTCCATTAGTAATCTTGGTAAATCTTGTAACCATATCATCTATGGTTTCATTTTCTTGCATACAAAAGTTCTCATATTGGGACCGAAGAAGGTCTATCTTAGCCCTCTTCACTTGTGAAGTCCCTCATGTGTAACTAGCAAATGTGTCCAAATTTCATATGCGGATTTGCAATGAATAACTCTAGCTATATCATCATCATTAAGGGCTTGAAGTAGTGCATAGTGAGCCCTAGCATTGGCATCAAACTCCTTAGTCTCAATTTCGGACCAAGTAGATTCATCACCGGGGGGTGCACTAAAGGGTTTGGTCACGGCCTTTGCAACTCGACTACCTAGAGATTGCAAGAAAACGGTCATCTTAACCTTCCATATGGGAAAGTTAAGTCCATCAAACTTAGGGGGTGTCTTGATACCATCGGCCATCTTTACTAAGTGAGTATGAATGAAATGATTAGCAAAATTAGGATCTCTCTAAGGTTGTTAAGCCAAGAGCCTAGAGTCCAAGCTCTGATACCAATTGAAAAACACCTAGAGGGGGGTGAATAGGTGTAAATGCTAATCTAACAATCTTTTTAAAATTATGATGGATGAATGATGCAACGATCTCTCAAAACAAGACTAAGAGCCGAATACCCCGTGAAGGGTTCTGAACTCCTTCCTCCTGATTCCCCTTGAATGGGTTAGAGGTGCGCAATGCAACCTTGTTGTATGAGAATTGATCGAACAAAGAATGAATGCAATGATGAAGTGCACGCAAGATATATCACAAGTACCACAAACTAGAAGCAATAACACAAGGAAAGAAAACTAGATCTCAAGCAAGTAATTGAAAGCAATAGAGTGCAAGAGAAATTTAAAGCAAAATGGACACAAGACAATCGCAAACACAAGATGTTTGTTTCGAGGTTCGAGCCACCGCTCTACTCCCCGCCTTCACCTCTGTGAAGGGTTTCCACTATCCACCGAGGACGCTTACAACAGTCTACCAAAGACCCGAGCACCGAGCTCCACCAATTACAATGACCTCTACCGAAGAGGTGTCTCCACAAGTTGGAGAAGAACACAAGGACCAAGTGATCACAACAAGATCACTAAACTCTTTACAAACTCTCACTCTTTTACAACTTCCTTATAGAATGAGTAAGGGAATTTTGGCTCTATGAAGTGTAGTGAGAAAAAGTTCAGTTGTAGAATGATATTTGCTAACAAACACAACTGAAAAACAAGCTCAAGAAAGATTACAAATTTGAGAGCTTAAACACTTTTCTTTTTCTTTTGAAAACTATGAAAACTTGAGGATTTTTCTTGGTCAGAATACAAGAGGCTATACTCCTCTATTTATAGGGAGAAGAAAGGGTTAAAAACAATTTATTTTAAGTTTATTTGACCTGAAAAAGTTCTCCAAAACCTCAGGAAAAGTCTGCAAAAACAGATTAAGAAAACAGTTTTCAGAATTACACAAAAGAGGAAAGAGCCGTTGGGCTTTTGCAGGCTTGGCGGTCGACCGGTCCGGTCGGCCGCCCGCCTAGCTGGCAGTAGCCGTTGGGCTCGGGTCGACCGGTCGGGTCGACCGTCCTCTAAATAGAAACACAGGTTTCTGAAGGCGGTCGACCGTCCGGTCGACCCAGAAAACCCGAGAGCAAACCTGCAGTCAGTCGGTCGACCGGGGCGGTCAACCGACAGACATGCACAAGCGTGCATGTCCAGTACTGTCGCCGGTCGACCGGGCCGGTCGGCCGGTTTTGCCTGAAACAGAAAAATAGCAGCAGGACAGAACTGGGGAATTTTCTTTTTGTAAAAGTGTTTTGAAGTAAAGAAAACTAAGTATCATGCTAGAAGGAGTATACATGATTTTAAACATGATATTATACCTTTGTAAAACTTAGAGTCATGTAAATTTGTTAAAGCATGAAACTTAGAAACACAAAGTATTAAACACAAAAACTTGTATACCAAAAATGTGTGTGTGCATCCTAGAGCCAATTTCCAAAACTCAAACTTTAACAATCTATTTCTTACATTGGTTCTAAGTACTACAAGTGCTTCAAGAGGGCTTCATCATGTGATCTTCAAAACTTGATTCTTGAGCCCAAATGGAGTTAACTTGAGATCAAAACACCTTCCTTTAGGGAAGAAGCCATCTAGTTGAGTTAGAACCCTGAAACACACTAAAACAATAAACATGATTAGTACAAATAACGAATATGTTTTGTAATCATCAAAACACACTAAAACGGGTGATTGTAACATTAGGCCAACAATCTCCCCCTTTTTGATGATGACAAAACATATAAGTTATTTAAACAAAAATGGAAGAAGAGCTTGGAAAGCTCCCCCTCAAATAATGCTATGTATAAAGAATGACTATGAAAAGGCTAAATACATAAAGCATTGAAAACACATAGTTTTGTCAAAAACTCAAATAAACAAACCATAACAAATAATCAAACAATAAACAACCAATAATCAAAACCATTTTTGTTTTTCTCCCCCTTTTTTGTCATACATCAAAAAGGGTTAAAAACAAAACACACAAAGCATTAAAGAAAGATTTATCTTTAAGAATCCATAATGCAAACATTCAACTCACCACAAATAAAAGAGAATCTAGCATAGTCTAATGGTTTAGTAAAAATATCGACAAGTTGAAAATCGGTAGAAACATAATCAATATCGATATCACCTTTCTCATAATGATCTCTAAGAAAGTGATACCTAATGTCTATGTGCTTAGTTTTACTATGTTGATTTGCATTCTTTGTCATATGAATTGTACTAGTATTATCACAAAATATTTTAATATGATCAAAACGCAAATCATAGTCAAGGAGAGTATGTTTCATCCAAAGAACTTGTGCACAACAAGCTCCGGCCGCAACATACTCCGCCTCGGCGGTTGAAAGGGCTACCGAATTTTGCTTTTTGGAAGACCAAGATACAAGACAATTACCTAAGAATTGACATGTTCCACTTGTGCTCTTCCTATCTACCCTACAACCCGCATAGTCGGCATCCGAAAAACTCGTCATTGAAAATTGGCCAGTTTTCGGATACCACAAACCCATTTCAATAGTGCCCTTAAGGTATCTAATTATGCGTTTAACCGCAATTATGTGAGACTCTTTAGGACAAGATTGAAAACGTGCACAAAGACAAACGGAAAACATAATATCCGGCCTACTAGCCATCAAATACAATAAACTACCTATCATGCTACGATAAAGTTTAATGTCTACACTTTTACCTTGTTCATCCTTATCAAGCTTGGTAGTTGTTGCCATGGGAGTTTTGCTCACTTTAGATCCTTCAAGCCCGAGCCTTTTGATTAGTTCCTTTGTGTACTTGGCTTGATTGATGAAGATCCCATCCTTCCTTTGCTTGATTTGGAGTCCAAGGAAATAGTTGAGCTCCCCCATCATAGACATTTCAAATTCATCCTTCATGCATGACTCAAAAGCTTGGCAAAGAGATTCATTAGTAGAACCAAAAATAATATCATCAACATAAATTTACACAATAAGAATATCATTTTCTACATGTTTTGTAAACAATGTTGTGTCAATTTTTCCTTTCTTAAAACCATTTGAAATTAAAAATGAAGAAAGTCTTGCAGTCTTAATTGACCTGAACTAGGACTTATAAGAGTAGAACAGAAACCAAACAGGGAGAAAACATGGTTTCCAAGAGATAAAATTAGTATTACATAGTTTCTATGTACAATTACTATTAGTTAACTTTATTTCTAGTCTTAATTGGGAAGCTTGATGAATAGTCAAAATTTCAATACCAACTGGCCTGAACTCGGTGTTATAAGAGCCGAATAGGGCCTTAATTGGGAAAAATTATTGCTTTTCAGAGCCTAGAGTTAATACATAGTTTCTAAGTATAATTATAACTAATTAACATTATTTTGTCTTAATTAGAAAGTTTGACCAAAAGCAAAATTTTTAGCCCTTATTGGGCCTGAACTATGCCTTATAAGAGCCGATTAGGGCCCAAAAGGGGAGAAAACGTGATCCTCAAGAGCCGAGATAGTATTATATAGTTTTCATATACAAATACTACTATACTAATAAACCAAATTTCTGGCCTTAACCGGAAGTTCGATCAAAATCAAACTTTCAACCTCGATTGGTTAGATTTGGGCCTTATACGTGCCGACTATGGACCAAACAGGGGGAAATGGGATTTTTAAGAGACGAGAGTAGTATTACATAGTTTATTTTCTCAATTACTGCTAATTAGCCTTATTTCTAATAAAAGTCAAATAGGGCCAAAAAGGTAGAAAAGTGGTTTTCAAAAGCCGAGAGTAGTATTACATAGTATCTATTTATAATTACAACTAATTAACCTTGTTTGCAGGTAATTGGGAATTTTAATCAAAAGTCAAACTTACAGCCTTGAGTTGGCCTGAACTAAGACTAATAAGAGCAGAATGGGAAACAAACAAGTGAAAAACATAGTTTCATCAGCCGGGAGAAGTATTACATAGTTTTTATATAAAATTACTACTAAATAACCTTGTTTCTGGTCTAAATTGGAAAGTTTGACCAAAAGTTAGACTTTCAGCCCCGATTGGCCTGAAATAGGGGAAAAAATGATTTTCAATAGCCAGTAGTAGTATTCAGAGTTTCTACATACAATTACTTCTAATTAACTTTGTTAAAAAAATCTTAATTAAGAAGTCTGACCAAAAGTCAAACTTTCAGTCCTCATTTGCCTAAACTAGGCCTTATTATAATAGCCAAAAGGGCCCAAACGGGGAGAAAACATGATTTTTAAGAGTCGTGAGTAGTATTATATAGTTTTTATGAACAAATTATTTGAATTAAACTTATTTCTAGTCTTAATCTAAATTTTAACAAAAATTCAAACTTTTAGCCAAGATTGGCCTAACCCTAGCCATTATAAGAGCCGAATAGGGCCCAAACAGGGAGAAAACATGGTTTTCATGAGTAGGAAGTAGTATTACATAGTTTTTGTATAAAATTACTATGAATTAATCTTGCTTCTAGTCTTAATAGCGAAGTTTAACGAAAATCCAAACTTTCAGTCTCGATTGGACTGAACTAGGCCTTATAAGAGCTGAATAGGGCCCAAACGGGGAGAAAACATGGTTCTTAAGAGTTAGGAGTAGTATTAGATAGTTTCTATATACAAACCGCATTAATTAGCCTTATTTCTAGCCTTAATTGGGAAGTTTGATCAAAAGTCAAACTTTCAGCCCTAGTTTGCCAGATCTAGGACTTATACGAGTCGAATAGGGCCCAAACACGAGGAAACAAGGTTTTCAAGAGCCGGGAGTGTTATTACATATGAATAATTTATACTAATTAACCTTATTACTAGTATTTATTAGGAACTTTGACCTAAAGTCAAACTATCAGCCCCGATAAGCCTGAATTAGAGCTTATAAAAGCTGAATTGGGCCTAAACGGAGATAAAACATGTTTTCAAGAGCTATGAGTTGTATTACATATTTTCTATATACAAATATTACTAATTAATCTTATTTCATGTCTTAATTGAGAAGTTTGAGCAAAAGTCAAACTGTCAGCACCAATTGGCCTAAACTAGTTCTGTTAAAACTAATAATAGGGCCCAAACAAGGGAAAAACATAGTTTTCAAGAGCCGAAAGTAGTATTACATAATTTAAATGTATAATTACTAATAATTAACCTTTTTCTAGTATAAATTGAAAAGTTTGACCAAAAGTTAAAACTTTTAGCCCAGATTGGCTTGAACAAGGTTTTAAAACTTGCCGGGTCGGACCCAAACTGGGAAAAAAATGTGGTTTTCAAGAGTTGAGAGTAGTATTACATAGTTTCTATATATCATAACTACTAATTAACTTTATTTCCACTCTAAATTTAGAAGTTTGATTAAAAGGCAGACTTCAGCTCGATTGACCTTATTAGAGCCAAAAAGGGCCTAAAGAGGGAGAAGCCATGGTTTTCAATAGCTGAAAATAGTATTACTTAGTTTCCATGTATAATACTTTTAATTAACCTTTTTTCTGATTTTAATTGGGAAGTTTGACAGAAAGTCAAACTTTCAACCTTGATTGGCCTGAACAAAGACTTAAAAGAGCCAATAGGGCCCTGAGAAAATGTTGTTTTCAAGAGTCGAGTGTGGTATTACATAGTTTCTATTTATAATTTCTTCCCTTATGTCTAGTCTTAATTGAAAAGTTTGACCAAAAGCCAAACTTTCAACCTCGATTGGACTGAACTAGGCGTTATAAGAGCCGAATATGGTCCAAACAGGGAAAAAGGCAGTTTTTAAGAGTCGAAAGTAGTATACATAGTTTCAAATGTACAATTATTACTAATTAACTTTGTTTCTAGCCTTAATTAAAAATTTTGACTAAAAGAAAAACTTTCAGCCCCGATTGGCTGGACCTGGCCTTATAAGGCCATATAGGGTCCAAATGGAGAAAAATGTGATTTTCAAGAGCTGTGAGTGGTATTACGCAGTTTCTATGTACAATTACTACTAGTTAACCTTATTTATAAGTCTTAATTGGGTAGTTAGATGAAAAGTGAAACTGTCTGCCCCGATTGGCCTCCTCATAAGAGCCGAAAAGGGCCAAAACAGGGGGAAACATTGTTTTCAAAACCGAGAATTGTATTCAGTGTTCTAAAAATCGGTTTCATTATTCGTGTGGTCCAACACTGAATAATGATTAATCAGAGATTAATTGGGGTTTAATCGTTTTTAAAAATTTTATATATTTAATTATATTTATACACAACTACATATGAATATATACAATTAATTATTGAAAATACCTAAATATTACACAAGACAATATCTAGATGTGAAGTTATAAACCATGATATGATGAACAAGACAATATGAATAAATAGTAAAAAGAAGAAGTAAAAGAACTTATCTCTTCACATTAGTGATCCAAGATTTCAAATTTTGCAACATAAATATAAATCAAAGAACTTACTTGCAAAATAAGATAAATTAAAAAAATTAGTCAATTTATCAATCAAAATAAAAAACTTTAAACAATAATGGAGAAATATTGCTAAATAAGTTAATTTGAAAAATAATCAAAAATAATAAAACATAAGTATCACTTTATGCAAAATATACAATAATAAAATATCATAATTCATCTACTATTTAATAAATAACAATTCATCTACTATTTAATAAAAGAACATTATCAAATCATCAATATTACAACATAAACTACTTAGCGATCCAGCACACACAAAATGAAGTTTTTCAAATAAAAAACATATGAAATACCTAAATGATTAATCGGGGATTAATCGGATTAATCGGGCATTAATCGGGGATTAATCGTTTTGGACCCGATTATTAATTGGGATATTTGATCAAAAGCCAAACTTTCATCCCCGGTTAGCCTGAACTTTATCAAATAGGGCCCAAACAGAGGAAAAATTAGAGTTTTCATCAAACTTCCAAATTAAGGCCTCAAACTAGGTTAATTAGTATTAATTATACATAAAAACTATGTAATATTACTCCCGGCACTCGAAAACCATGTTTTCTCTCCGTTAGGGCTATATTCGGCTTTAATAAGGCCGAGTTCAGTTCAACCGGGGCTGAAAATTTGACTTTTAGGGAATTTTTCCTATTTAGAAATAAGGTTAATTAGTAGTAACTATACATTGAATAAATGTATTACTACTCTCGGCTCTTGAAAACCATATTTTCTTCCTATTTGGGCCCTATTTAGCTCTTATAAGGCCTATGTCAGGCAAATGAGGGCTGAAAGTTTGACTTATGGTTAAACTTCCTATTTAAAGACTAGAAAAAAGGTTAATTAATAGTAATTATATATAAAAATTATGTAATACTACTCTCGGCTCTTGAAAACCACGTTTTCTCCCTATTTGGGCCCTATTCAGCTCTTATAAGGCCTAATTTGGGCCAATCAGGGTTGGAAGTTTGATTTTTGTCAAACCACTGGATTAAGACGAAAAAAGTTAATTTGTAATATTTATACATAAAAACTATGTAATAATACTTCTGGCTTTTAAAAACCATATTTTCTCTCTTTTTAGACCCTATTCGGCTCTTTAAAGGCCTAGTTCAAACCAATCGGGGCTGAAAGTTTAGTTTTTGGTCAAACTTCTTAATTAAGACTAGAAATAAAGTGAATTAGTAGTACTTGTACTTGAAACTATATAATACTACTCTCGGCTTTTGAAAACTAAGTTTTCCTTTGTTGGGGCCCTATTCAACTCTTATAAGGCCTAGTTCAGGCCATCGGGCTGAAGTTTTGATTTTTGGTCAAACTTCCTCAATAAGACTATAAATAAGATGAATTAGTAGTATTTGTACATAAAAACTATAAAAACTACTCAAGCCTCTTGAAACCTAATGTTTCATATCCCTTTAAGCCCAATTCAGTTTTTATAAGGCCTAGTTCAGGCCAATCAGGGCTGAAAGTTTGACTTTTGGTCAAACTTCTTAATTAAGACTAAAAACAAAGTTGATTAATAGTAATTATACATATAAACTATATAATATTACTTTCAACTCTTAAAAACCATGTTTCCCACCTGTTTGGGCCCTATTCGGCTCATATAAGGCCTAGATTTGGCCAATCGGAGATGAAAGTTTGACTTTGATCAACCTTCCCAATTAAGACTAGAAATAAGATTAATTAGTCGTATTTGTATATAAAAATAGTGTAGTACTACCTTGGCTCTTGAAAAACATGTTCTCTCCCTATTTGGGACTTATTCGGCTCTTATAAGGCCTAGTTCAGGCCAATTGGGGCTCAAACTATGGGCTTTGGTAAAACTTCTCAATTAAAAAATAACGTTAATAAGTTGTAATATATACATAAACTATGTTATACTACACATAGCTCCTGAAAATCACGTTTTCCCCAATTTGAGACTCATTCAGCTCTTATAAAGGCTAGTTTTGATCACTCGGGGCTGAAAGTTTGTCTTATGGTGAAACTTCTGACTTAAATCTAGAAACAAAATTAGTAGTAACTGTACATATAAACTATGTAATACTACTCTCGGCTCTTGAAAATCACGTTTTCTTTTCTAATTGAGCCTTATTCAGATCTTATAAGTAAGGCCTAGTTAAAGCCAATTTAGTTTGAAAGTTTGACTTTTGGTCAAACTTTCCAATTAAGATTAGAAATAAGGTTAATTAGTAGTAGTTATATATAAAAATAATGTAATACTACTCCTGACTCTTGTTCAACCATATTTTCTTTATGTTTGGGCTCTATTCAGCTCTTATAAGTCCTAGTTCAAGCTAATCAAGGCTGAAAGTTTGACTTTTAGAAAACTTCTCAATTGAGAGTAGAAATTAAGTCAATTAGTAGTAATATACATTAAATCCATGTAATACTACTTTCGGCTCTTGAAAATCACGTTTTCTTCCCTTTTGGACACTACTTGACTCTTATAAGGCCTAGTTCAAACCAATCGGGGCATAAAGTTTATCTTTTGGTAAACTTCCTAATTAAAACTAGAAATAAGGTTAGTTAAAAGTAATTATACATAGAAACTATGTAATACTCCAGACTCTTGAAAAGCACGTTCCCCCCTATTTGGGCGTATTCGGCTCTTATAAGGCCTAGTTCAGGCTAATCGAGGCTGTAAGTTTGACTTTTACTCAAACTTCCAAATTAAGACTAGAAATAAGATTTATTAGTAGTAATTATATATAGAAACTATGTAATTCGACTCCCGGCACTTAAAAAATATATTTTCTCCCCATTTGGGATCTTTTTAGCTTTTATAAGGCCTAAGTTCAGGTCAATCGGGGCTAAAAGGTTGACTTATAGTCTAACTTCCCAATTTAAAGTAGAAACAAGTTAATTAGTAGTAGTTGTAGAAACAATATCATACCACTCTCGGTTCTTGTAAAGAGATAAAGAATGAGGAGGAAAGAGAAAGAGAGCATACAGGTGAGAGAGGGAGGAAGGCTGCAACTAGAGTCCGGCCAGGCTGGCGGTTAAGCCTGGCCGACGACGAGCTAGTTGGTGTACGGAGAGGAAGGGGAAACGAGGGGTCAAAAAGAGAGTTTTATAGAGAGGAGGCAGCCTTGGTTAGCCTGAACTATGCCTTATAAGAGCTGAATCAGGCCCAAACTGGTAGAAAATATTTTTTAAGATCCGTGAGTGGTATTACATAGTTTTGATATTCAATTACTACTAATTATCTAGTTTAAATTGAGAAATATGACTAAAAGCTAAACTCTAAGCCCTGATTGGCGTGAACTAAGCCTTATAAGAGCCGAACAGGACCTAAACAGGGGGAAAATATGGTGTTTAATAGCGAGGAGAAGTATTAC
Organism: Agave tequilana; assembly: GCA_038442645.1. Classification (NCBI taxonomy): domain Eukaryota; kingdom Viridiplantae; phylum Streptophyta; class Magnoliopsida; order Asparagales; family Asparagaceae; genus Agave; species Agave tequilana. Next base: position 137,612 of record JAVJIF010001292.1, on the reverse strand, counting down.
ATAGTTTCAATATAGTATTACTATTAATTAACATTATTTCTAGTCTTAATTCAAGGTTAACCAAAACTCAAACTTTCAGCCCAGGTTGGCCTGAACTAGGCCTTATAAGAGCCGAATATGATTTTCAAGAGTCGTGAGTAGTATTATATAGTTTTTGGTGTAATTACTACTAGTTAAACTTATTTTATTTTAAATTTAGAAGTTTGATCAAAATTCAAACTTTCAGTCCTGATTGGTCTGAATTAGGCGTTATTAGAGCCGAATAGAGCCCTAACAGGGAGAAAACATGATTTTCAAGAGTCATGAGTGGTATTACATAATTTCTACATGTAATTTCTATTAATTAAACTTGTTTCTAGTTGTAATTGGGAAGTTTGATCAAAAGGCAAACTTTCAGCTTTGGTTGGCTTGAAATAGGCTATAATAAGAGCCGAATAAGGCGCAAATAAAAGGAAAACTTTATTTTTAGGAGCCAGGTGTAGTATTACATAGTTTCTACATACAATTACTACTAATTAACCTTGTTTTAGTGTTAATAAAAATTTTGACCAAAAATCAAACTTTTATCCCTGGTTGGCCTGAATTATGCCTTATAAGAGCCGAATAAGGCACAAACAGGTAAAAAAATGTTGTTTCTAAGAGCCATGAGTAGTATTACATAATTTTTATGTATAATTACTACTAATTAATCTTGTTTCTAGTCTTCATTTGGAAGTTTAACCAAAAGTCAGACTTTTAGACCCAAGTTGGCATGAACTGGGCATTATAAGAGCCGAATATGGCCTAAATTAGGAGAAAACGTGATTTTCAAGAGCCAGAGTAGTATAAAATAGTTTCCATTTAAAATTATTACTAATTAGCCTTGTTTCTAGTCTTAATTGGGTAGTTTGATTAAAAGTCAAATTTTCAGTCCTGATGACCTGAGTTAGTCCTTACAAGAGCCGAATGGGGCCCAAAGAGGGGGAAACATGGTTTTTAAGAACTGAGTTATTATTACTTAGTATTTATGTATAATTACTACAAACTAATCTTGTTTCTAGTTTTAATTAGGAAGTTTGATAAAAGTTAAACTTTCAGGCTCGATTGGCTTGAATTAAGCTTTATAATAGCCAAATAGGCCCCAAACGGATAGAAAATATGATTTCCAAGAGCCGTGGGTAGTATTATATAGTTTCTATGCACAAATACTACAAATAAATATTTTTTAGTCTTAGTTGGAAAGTTTGACTAATAGTCAAACTTTTAACCCCTTTGGCTTGAATTAGGCCTTATTTGATCTGAATAGAGCCGAAATAGGCGGAAAACATGATTTTCAAGAGCTGAGAGTAGTATTAAATAGTTTCTATGTACAATTACTACTAATTAACCTTATTTTTAGTCTTAATTAGGAAGTTTGACTAAAAGCCAAACTTTCTGTCTCGATTGGCCTGAACTAGGCCCCATAAGAGCCGAGTAGGGGCCAAAAAAGGGGAAAACATTATTTTCAAGAGCTGGAGGTATTATTACATAGTATTTTTATACAATTACTACAAATTAACCTTGTTTCTATTCTAAATTGAAAAGTTTGACCAAAAGTCAAGCTTTCAATCCTAATTGGCCTGAACTAGGCTCTAAAATAGTCGAATAGGACCCAAACAAGTAGAAGAAGTAGTTTTCAATAGCCCTGAGTATATAGTTTCTACGTATAAGTACAACAAATAAATGGTATTTCTAGTCTAAGTTGGTAATTTTGACCAATAGTCAAAGTTTCAGCTCTGTTGGTCTGAACTTGTCATATAATAGCCAATAGAGCCCAAATAAGGGCAAAAACATTGTTTTCAATAGCCGGGAACAGTATTACATAGTATCTATGTATAATGACTACTAATTAACCTTATTTCTAGTATTAATTAGGAAGTTTGACCAAAAGTCAAACTTTTAACCCTAATTGGCCTGAACTAGGCCTTACAAGAAGTGCCCAAACTAAGAGAAAACATGATTTTCTAGAGCCGTAAGTAGTATTACATAATTTCTTTGTACAAACACTGCTAATTAACCTAATTTTTAATCTTAATTGTGAAGTTTAACAAAAAGCCAAACTTTGAGCCCTATTAGCCTGAACTAGGCCATATAGAGCCGAATAAGGCCCAAATAGGAAGAAAACGTGTTTTCCAAGAGCCAGAAGTAGTATCACATAGTTTCTATGTACAAATACTACTAATTAACATTATATCTAGCCTTAATTTGTAAGAATTATCAAAACTCAAAATTTCAGCCCTAATTGGCCTGATGCCTTCATAAGTGCCCAATGCGCCTCGAACAGGGGAAAACATAGTTTTCATGAGCTAGGAGAAGTATTACATAGTTTCTATATATAATTAATACTAATTAACCTTATCTCTAGTATTAACTAGGAAATTTGACTGAAATTTAATTTAAACTTTCAGCCTCTATTGGCCTAAAGTAGTTTATAAGAGCCAAATAGGCACCAAAGAAGGAGAAAACGTGGTTTTCAAGAGTCAGGAGTAGTATTACATAGTATTTATATACAATTACTAATAATTATCCTTATTTCTAGTCTTTATTAGAACGTTTGTCCAAAAGTCAACTTTCAGCCTCAATTGGCCTGAATTAGGCCTTAAAATAGCCGAATAAAGCCCAAAAAAGGGGAAACATGATTTTTAAGAGCCGAAAGTAGTATGACATTGTTTTTATGTATAATTTCTACTAATTAACCTTTTTTCTAGTATTAATTTGCAAGTTTTATCAAAAGTCAAATATTCAGGCCCGATTAGCCTGAAATAGGGCCTATGAGAGCCAAATAAGGCCCAAATGAAGGAAAATAAGATTTTCAAGAGTCAAGAGTAGTATTACATAGTTTTTACATATAATTACTACTAATTAACCTTTTTTCTAATTTTAATTGGGAATACTTGACTAAAAGCCAAACTTCAACCCTAATTGGCCTGAACTAGGACTTATAAGAACTGAATAAGGCTCAAACATGGAGAAATCGTGGTTCTCAGTAGCCGAAAGTAGTATTACATAGTTTTTATGTAAAAGTACTATAAATTGACTTTATTTTTAGTCTAAAGTCAAAATATTAGCCCCGATTGACCAAATCTAGGCATTATAAGAGCTGAATAGGCCCAAACAGGAGAAATGTGATTTTCAAGGCCCGGAAGTAGTATTATGTAATTTCTATATATAATTACTATTAATTAACCTTATTTTTAGTTTTAATTCAGAAGTTTGACCAAAAGCCAAATTTCAGCCCTTGTTGGCTTGAACTAGGCCTTATGAAAGCTTAATAGGGCCTAAACAGGGGAAAATGTGATTTTCAAGAGCCGAGAGTAGTATGACATAGTTACTATGAATAGTTACTTAACCTTATTTATAGTCTTAAATTGAAAGTTTGATCAAAAGCCAAACTTTTAGTCCTAATAGGCCTAAACTAGCAATATAAGAGTCGAATAAGGCCCCGAATAGGGCCCAAACAGAGAGAAAACAAATTTTTCGAGTGCCGAGAGTAGTATTATTACTAATTAATCTTATTTCTCTTAGTTAAAAAGTTTGATTAAAAGTTAAACTTTCAGCCCCGATTGGCCTGAAATAGGCCTTAATATGCGCCAAATAGGGCCCAAATAGGGAGAAAATGTAGTGTTCAAGAGCCAGAAGTAGTATAATATAGTTTCTATGTACAATTATTACTAATTAATTATATTTCTAATCTTAATTGAAAATTTTGACCAAAATTAAACTTTCAGCCACGATTGGCCTGAACTAGCCTTATAAGAAAAAAATAAAGCCCAGAAAAGGGAAAAACGTGGTTTTCAAGAGCTATGAATGGTATTATATAGTTTCTATGTGTAATTACTACTAATTAAATATTTTTCTAGTCTTAATTTGGCAAGTTTGACCAAAAGCCAAACTTCCAGTCCCGATTGGTCAGAACTGGGCCTTGAAGAGCCGAATAGTGCCCAAACAGGGAGAAAACGTGGTTCCCAAGTGACGGGAGTAGTATTACATAGTTTATATATACCAATACTACTAATTAACCCTATTTCTAGTCTTAATTGAAAATTTGGATCAAAATTCAAAATTTCAGCCCCGATTGACTTGAACTAGGCTATATAAAAGTTGAAAAAGGGCCCAACCAGGGACAAAATATGGTTTTCAAGTGTCAGGAGTAGTATTACATAGTTTGTTAGTTTAATTAGTACTAATTAATCTTGTTTCAAGTCTTAATTGGGAAGGTTGACTAAAAGTCAAACTTTCACCCCAGGTTGGCTTAAACATGCGCCACAAGAGCCGAATAGGGCCCAAATAAGGGGAAAGCGAGGTTTTCAAGAGCCGTGAGTGATGTTGCATTATTTCTATGCAAAATAACTAGTAGTTAACATCTTTCTAGTCTTGATTGAAAAGTTTGATCAAAAGTCAAATTCTCAGCCCCGATTGGCCTGAACTAAGCCTTATAAGAGTTAAATAGGGCTGAAAAGGGGAGAACACGTGGTTATTAAGAGCCGTGAGTGGTATTATATAGTTTATTGGTCCAAATAATGCTAATTAACCTTATTTCTAGCCTTAATTGGGATATTTGATCAAAAATCAAACTTTCTACCCTGATTGGCATAAACTAGGCCTTATAAGAGCATAGAGCCCAAATAGGAAGAAAACTTGATTATCAAGAGCCGGGAGTAGTATTAAATAGTTTTCATATATAATTACTACTAATTAATCTTGTTTCTAGTCTTAATTCTGAAGTTTGACTAAAAGTCAAACTTTCTGCCGTGGTTGGCATGAACTAGGTTTTATAAAAGAATTAGGGGAAACATGGTTTTCAAGAGCCGAGAGTAGAATTATATATTTTTATATACAGTTACAACTAATTAACCTTATTTCTAGTCTTAATTGAAAAGTTTTAATAAAAGTCAAACTTTCATCCCTGATTCGCCTGAACTAGATCTTATAAGAGTCAAATAGGGCCCAAACAAGGAGAAAAATATGGTTTTGAAGATCCGGGAGTAGTATTACATAGTTTTCATTTTTAATTATTACTAATTAATCTTGTTCTTCTCTTAATTGGGAAGTTTGATCAAAAGTCAGACTTTCAGGCCTTATTGGTCTAAACTTGGATTTATAAGAGTTGAATAGGGCCAGGAGTTTAAACATAAGGGGAAAACATAGTTTTCAATAGCCAGGAGTAAATTACATAGTTTTGATGTACAACTACTTCATTTAATCTTGTTTCTAGTCTTAATTGGGAAGTTTGACCAAAAGTTGAACTTTCCGCAATAATTTGCCGAAGTAGGCCTTATTATAAGAGCCGAATCGAGCCCAAACTGGGAGAAAACATGATTTTGAAGAGTCGTGAGTTATATTACATAGTTTCTATGTACGTATACTACTAATTTATCTTATTTCTAGTCTTAATTGGGAAGTTTAATCAAAAGTCAAACTTTCAGCCCTGATGGCCTGAACTAGACCTTATAAGCGCCGAATAGGGCCCAAACAAGGGGAAAATATTGTTTTCATAAGCTAGAAGCAGTATTACAAAGTTTCTATGTAAATTACCAAGAGTTAATTTTTCTTCTAGTCTTAATTGGGAAATTTGACCAAAAATTAAACTTTCTGCCCCGATTGGCTTGACTACGCCTTATAAGAGCCAAATATAAACAGGGAGAACACGTGGTTCTCAAGAGTCGAGAGTCATATTACATAGTTTCTATACACAAATACTATTAATTAACCTTATGTTTAGTCTTAATGGGAAGTTTGATTAGAAATAAAACTTTTAGCCCCGATTGGCCTGATCTAAGTCTTATACGAGCCGAACAGGGCCCAAATTTGGGGAAAACATGGTTTCAAGAGTTAGGAGTAGTATTACATAATTTCGATGTACAATTACTACTAATTAACCTTATTTCTAGTCTTAATTAGGAAATTTGACCAAAAGTCAAACTTTCAACTCCGATTGGCCTGACTAGGCCTTATAAAATTTGGATTGGGCCCAAACGGAGATAAAACAGGGTTTTTCAAGAGCAGTGAGTACTATTACATAATTTTTGTGTACAGATACTAAGAATTATCCTTAATTTCTAGTCTTAGTTAGAAACTTTGCCTAAAATCCAAACTTTCAGCCCTAGTTGGCATGAACTAGGCTTTTAAGAGCTGAATAGACCTAAAAAGAGGGAAACATGGTTTTCAAGAGTAAACAATAGTATTAAATTATTTCCATATATAATTGCTATTAATTAATATTGTTTCTAGTCTTAATGGGAAGTTTAGTCGAAGTCAAACTTTCAGCCTCATTTGGCCTGAATTAGGCTACATAGTGCCAATATGGCCTAAACGGGGAGAAAACATGATTTTCAAGAGCCAAGAGTAGTACTACATAGTTTATATGTAAAATTACTACTAATTAACTTCTTTCTAGTCTCAATTGGAAAGTTTGAATAAAAGTCAAACTTTCAGCCCGGTTGACATGAACTAGACCTTTAAGAGATGAATGAGCCCAAACAGGAGGAAACATAGGTTTTAAGAGTCGAGAGTAGTATTACGTAGATTCTTTGTACAATTACTATTAATTAATCTTGTGAAGTCTTCAATGGAAAGTTTGATCAAAGGTTAAACTTTCAACCGAATTAGCCTGAACTAGGCCTTATAAGAACTGAATAGGGCATTAACAGGGAAAAACGTTGTTCTCAAAAGCCAAGAGTAGTATTACATAGTTTCTTTGTACAATTACTACTAATTAATCTTGTTTCTAGTCTAAATTAGAAAGTTTGATTAAAAGTCAACTTTCATCCCCAGTTTGCCTGAACTAGGCCTTATACGAGTCGAATAGGACCCAAACGGGAAGAAAATGTGGCTTTCAAGAGCTAAGAGTAGTATAATATAGTTTCTATGTACAATTACCACCAATTGGTCTTATTTCTAGTCTTAATTGGAAAATTTGACCAAAATCAAACTTTCAGCTCCGATTAGCCTGAACTAGCCTTTATAAGAACCAAATAAGGACAAGACAAGGGAAAATGTGATTTCCAAGAGCCGTGAGTGGTATTACATAGTTTTATGTACAATTAGTACTAATTAAACTTATTTTAGTTTTAATTGGCAAGTTTGATTAAAAGCCAAACTTTCAGCACCGATTGGCCAAGATAGGCTTTATAAGAGCCGAATAGGCCCAAACGGGAAGAAAACGTAGTTCTCAAGAGCCAGGGTAGTATTACATAACTTATATGTGCCATTACTACTAATTAACCCTATTTATAGTTTTAATTGGGAAGTTTGATCAAAATTCAGACTTTCAGCCCTGGTTGACTTGAATGAGGCCATATAAGAGTCGAAAAAGGGCCCAATAGGGGAGAACACATGATTTCATAAGCCGAGAGTAGTATTACAAAGTTTCTATGTGCAATTAGTACTAATTAATCTTGTTTCTAATCTTAATTAGAAAGTTTGATCAAAAGTCAAACTTTCAGCCCTCATTGGTATGAAGACGGCCTTATAAGAGCCGATAGGGCCCAAACAAGTGAAAAACGAGGCTATTTCTAATCTTAATTCGAAAGTTTGACCAAAAGTCAAACTTTCAGCTACGATTGGCCTAAACTAGGCCTTATCAGAGCGGAATAAGGCCCAAACTGGGGAAAAATGTGGTTTTCAAGGGATGAGAGTTGTACTACATAGTTTTTATGTACAATTCTACTAATTAATTTTGTTTCTACTTTTACTTTGGAAGTTTAACCAAAAACCAAACTTGAAATCACCTAGAGGGGGGGTGAATAGGTGATATGGCTAATCTAGAAACTAAATGCGGAAGCTAAAAACTATTTTGCAACACACTTAATACAACACACAAGTGTAGTCGAATTCCCCGTGAAGGGCTCTGGACTAACTCCTCTTGATTCCCCTAGATATGGGTTGAGGTGCTATATGAAGCTCTTGTGGTTAAGTACTAGTGAGGCACACACAAGCAAGCCAAGCATATAAGGATAAGCAATATGAATCAAATGAACGGACAACATAAGCATACAAGATATGGCAATATGAATAATGCACAACACAAATAAAGGAGAGAGAGTTTAGAGGCAATGGATCAAATGCAAACAACAAGATGTGTTTCGAGGTTCGAGCCCCTAGCTCTACGTCCCCGCCTTCACCGAGAAGGATTTCTAATCCACTAAAGGAGTACCGAACTCCTCTCTCAACCTTACAATGCCACCGAGGAAATACACTACAATCCACCTCTACCGAAAAGGGATTAGGCCCGTAGCCACACAACCAAACTCAATCACCTCTACCGAAGAGGGATACAAACCAATACCACTCCGATCAACCTCTACCAAAGAGGGATACAACAAAATAAGGAGGGTTTACAACTTGGAGGCTTAATCAACCTCAAACACTTCTCTTTTCCACAAAATAAAGATCCTAATAGATTAGGATAGAAGATATAGCTCAAGTGGAAATCAAGGTGTATTTGGAAATCAAATAACAAAGAAATCAAATCAAATAACAAATAATGCTCAGTCTCACCCACACAGTTTCAATCGTAATTCACCGAATTTTCATCCATATCAAAGTCCACCACAATCTTATCAGAGTCCACCACACTACCAAACACACTTCCAGTCTCAATACCACCAACATCCACCCCAGAATGCTTCACTATCAAGGTTAGAAAAGATGATAGAAACCCTAACAAAGATTCATCAACAGGATATGACCAAAGTACAGGCCCAGATTGGACAACTGACTAATTCTTTCAATGATACACAAAAAGGAATGTTTCCAAGTCAGCCAATGCCCAATCCTAAAAATCACTTCCCTTTGCATGAAGTAGAAGACATGGGCCCCAGTCATTGTAATGCTATTCATATCCTGAGATCTAGCAAACAGGTAGATAATAGGGTTTCTACTCAACCATCCCATCCAGTTCTAAAATCTACCCCTCCAGTTCCAAAGTCAACACCTCCAGTTCCAGTACAACCAACTTCTGACATTCCATCTTCTAGTTCTGAGCCATCAAAAGCCAAGGGAAAAGAGAAAATCGATGAGCAACCTTATAAGCCTAAGGCACCATTTCCAAATAGGCTTACAAATCACAAATTGAATGCTCATATGGAGAAGATAAGAGAAATGTTCAACAAGGTCCAAATCAATGTCCCTCTTCTTGATGCCATACAACAAGTGCCATCATATGCAAAATTCTTAAAAGAAATGTGCACCAAGAAGAGGAAAACACAAGTCCCTAAGAAAGTCTTCCTGGCATCACACATCAGCGAGTTGTTCACTGGGCCCATTCCTGTGAAATACAAGGACCCAGGGAGCCCGACCATATCTTGCGTCATAGGACAGACTACCATCAATAGGGCACTATTTGATTTGGGGGCCAGTATCAATCTCCTACCTTTTTCTGTGTATCAACAATTAGGGTTAGGTGATCTCCGCCCGACCCAAATGACGATACAACTGGCTGATCGCTCTGTCAAGAGACCTAAGGGGGAAATTCACGATGTCCTTGTCAGAGTTGGGGAGTTCATTTACCCTGTAGATTTTGTAGTTCTTGAGACACAACCTGTGTCTAATACCAATCATAGGGCTCAGACTCCTGTCATCTTGGGACGACCATTCCTAGCTACTGCAAATGCCATCATCAATTGTAGGAATGGGTCAATGAGGATAACTTTTGGGGATATGACGAGAGAATTGAATTTCTTCAGCATGCAACCTCGTAGGATTAAAGACCAAACATTCGAGGTTAACTTTGTCAGAAACAATTGTGAGGAAACAAGAAAAGATGAGTCGCAAGTTTGCGATTCTCTTCAACTGGAAAATCCTGTTATCCGAGTACCCTTTCAAAAGGGGAAAGTTGATTTGGATATCTTCACTTTCAGAGAGCCAACAGTGAATGTATCCCATATGGATATGATTCAAGATCCTCCAATTGATATAGCTTTTGAAGACCTCTTCGCTGATGAAATCATGTGTCTGGATGAGCCAACCCGGGGTCAGTTAACTACTTGTACAACTCTGAAGGAAAATGTTGACCTCAGTTTTGAAGAGTTGTATGAAGAAGAGCTGGAATTTCTTAATACTGGGAGTGAAGAAGTTCAGAGTGAAAAATGTGGTGAGGAAGAAATTTTCAGTGAACCTTGAGGTGAAATAAGGACGAATAATAATAAACAATTGAAACTGAAATCGCCTAAAGCTCAGAAAATAATTGCATTTGTTTCCCAACTGAGCCCGCGCAAGCAAACACACTGGAACGACGGGAAACGGGCTAGAGGGAAACGACCAAAGAAAAGCCTAGGCGATGGACACACTTGTACATATTCCTTGTAAATAGTTTTTTATACACTTTTGTAAATAAATAAAAAATATATATATGATGAGGGATTTTTGTGTTAATTCACAACAAGAGTTCTACAACTTTCAAAATTTCAAATTCTTAGGTTTCTACATCTCTTCCCTAGAGTCAAACTCCTTTTCAAAATTCCTCAAGTCCCTAGGTTTCTTCATAACTCTTTTTCCTAGAGTCAAACTCCTTTTTTCAAAACTTCAAATCCCTAGGTTGTAAATACCTTTTTACTTAGGGATAAAAGTGGTACTCTCATTTTTTTCTCTCCCTATAAATAATCTCTCTACCCTACCCTTCCTCTCTCAAACGAAAAAATCATCTCAGATCTGAAATCCCTCTCAAAGTGCCACCTTCTGCAACTTTTCCGCTCCTCTGCTTCTCCCAGAAAGTCGCGACTCAGCGACCAGAGCCGCAGATCCGCGGCAAACTTGGCTTTTCTGGAGCGCCGCCAAAGTCTTCACCGATCGATTTCTTCCCCTGGTGGCCGATCTGCTGTCACATCTTCCCGAGCCTATCTCCTGTGCTCTCTGCAAGATCGAGATTTGTTTTCCCCCCACGAATTCCGGGGGCGGTTTGAATCTTGATCTTTCATTTTACTGCTTTGATTTCAATTGATAGCATGACACCTATGATATTTGCTGAGAAAGACTTTGGGAAAATCTTATGTGACACCAATGGATATGGCCATATGTTTTTAGATAGAATTAGGGCTTGGGATTGGTATACGTTAGTGTACGACAACTCTGAGAACGATACCTTTTATTGTCCCGAATTGGTGACAATGTTCTACACTCACATTGACCAAGCATCTGTTGACACACAAACTTAACAATTCACTGTGCACATGCCCATGGGTGACTGGTTCATCACTCTTCCTCTTCTTGAGGAACACACACATGTCCCCATTCATCAACAACATAGCGATCCCCTCCCACTGATCGATTATATGACACTCATGGAGGCTCGCTGCACTGAGCAGGACCGTGGGCTTAAGGCCAGCACTACCTTTAGGAATGTACATTGCGTTGGACGCTGGATCCAACGTAACATTTTAGGGCTGGACCACACGACTTCCTTCAACCGCCCGGTGTTGCAAATAATCCACGATTTAATGACCAGGCAACACACGGTCTGCTTAAATAAGGTCATCTTCCACACTATCATAGCTAACTCTTCACGCACTCGAGGTGCCAAACACTCTCACCCTATTCTGATCAAGCGTCTTTGTAGGACCTTCCTACCAGACGCCGTATTCGATTCATTTGACCGAGTGTTTGTTGCACCTGAGCGACCCACCAGTTCTTATAATAGCTGTCTGCACGCGGTTTGGACTCCTAGTGTCCAACCCGAAGATATACCGGTGGAGTCCTCCTCTGAGGAGAGTCTTGAGGAGGAAGATGAGCCTGAGTTTTGGCGTCATGATCCCCCAGCAGAATCACGTGCCTTCATGTCCACCATCTGGAAGGGCATGAAGAAAATTTTTAGGGGGCAGGTCAGGCTTAGGAAGAAGGTAGAGGAGCAATCCTCGAGGTTGGACCGCATTGAGGCGGGGCTCAGACGATCACAGTCGGCTAGACCTAGCACCACTGCGGGTCCAAAATGGCGGAGGGAGTGATTTTTATACCTTTTACCTATTTCATGCATCTTTTTATCTTGCATACATTGAGGACAATGAATGAGATAGGTATGGGGGGGTAGATTCTGACCTAGGATTTTTATTTTCTTTTTAGTTTTTTATTTTTATTTGTAGGATTTTCATTTTCTTTTAGGTTTTTATTTTATTTTAGATTTTACCTTTCTTTGTAGATTTTTATTTTCTTTTAGATTTTACTCTTTCTTTTAGAAAAAAATAATAATAATAAAATATATATATTAAAAAAAGAGGAATTTTCGATCCATGTTTAAAGAATCAAACTTGAATTTAGGGATTAAGGAAGCTCTTAACTAAGATTTCTAATTATAAGTTGAAAAGAGGAGTTTTGTAGGATTTTTAGGTTAAGTAATAAAGGAAAGAAAGATTATTAGATTTTAATTCTTTCTTTAGGATATATACATTGAACATATTGAAGGATTAATCATAGACTTTGTGACTTTATTTACAAATATATATAATAAAAAAAAGAAAAAAAAGAAAAAGAAGAAATATATATATATATATATATATATATATATATATATGTAAATAACTAAATAAACACTTAGCCACTAATTAAACTGGTTAGTAGTGCCTCAAGAAGCATTACCAATCACGCCTAAAGGTGGTTAAGTCCTTAACCCCTTCGTGGCCTAGTTTACTCGAGTCCTCAAACCCGAGGGATGTTTCTCATCTGGTGCCCTAGGACTATCTGGTTTGGGAGTCATCGGTTAGAGGCTCATTACAAGGGTAAATTAGAAAGCCTAAGGAAGTTAAGGAAATGTAAATAAATAAATATTGTAAATATAAATAAAAGAAAAAAATGTGTTATATATATTAGTAAATAAATGAACTTAGTCTAAGAAAGATCCTTCATATTTATAGATGTATATATACTAGGATTGATGCAAAATCTAGTTTTTGAACTTTTCCTTAAAAACTTAACCTAAATTGGAAACGAAACTCTAAATAGACGCTTATAAGAGGAATGACTAGTTTAGGGTAACCTGAAACCTATAACTCAAGTTAGAATCTTTAAAACATGGATCAAAAATTTCACTAACACTTTTCTTTTGCTTTATGGATTTTGTGGGTGCAATCCGCTGAAAACCCTCAGGAGACAACACTCCTCCTCTAGGGTAACCTAGAGGTTTAACGGCTTGTTGCACGTGCTAAGTGCAATCGTGTCACCTACGAAAGTGGTGTAATAATCTAGATAGGATTTTCTTTTTCTTTCTTTTTTGCTCGGGGACGAGCAAAAGCTAGGTATGGGGGTGTGATTGTAGTTCATTTTTGCATCATCTTCCACCTCTATACTATGCATAATATCAATAAAAATCTATTTTTTATTCTTTTTCTCTCTATTTTTGCAGGTACATATTTTAATGGAGAGAGGCCCACAAATCCATGCAATTATCAAGAATAAAAGGGGATTAATTCAAAGCCCAAAAGAGAGCCCAAGAGTTGAGCCCAGGATCTGGAATTACCCACGCATCCAGTCAGCAATCTAAAAGATCCACGTGGCTAACAACCTGCAACAAACTCGCAACAGAAATCGTTGGCGCAACGGCCAAGATTCTGCCGCGGAAACGCGGCTCTGGCCGCGTTTCCGCGGCCGTTATCTGGCCGTTGAGCCAGCGATTGATCCCCAGCTGTCTGATTCTGGAGCCTTCTTCTCCTAAGGCCTATAAATAGACCATCAGGGCCAGTGCAAAAAGGGAGGAGAGAATAGAGGAAAGAGCTTGTATTTTGTAGGTTTTTCTCTAGGTTTTATTTCTCTTAGTCTTCTTCTTCCTCCTAGAAATTCTGCAAGAGAGAGATAGTGAGAGAGTGAGAGCTTGTACTCAAGGTGTGACAACTTGAAGCAAAGCAAGGATTAATCAAATCTACTTTCTCTTCTTTTGCAATTTTTAGTGCCTTTCATTACTTGCTTTATTTCATTCAAGCTTTATTTTCATAGCATGATGTCTTGTTGTTTTCTCTTTGTTGTAATGGATAGCTAGCTTCTTCTAACATGACTAGCTAACAACTAATCTTGCTAACTTCTAACTCGTGCGTGAATGCTAATTCTTAATCTTGCAAATGTTGAGTCTTCTTCATCCCCGATGGGTTACTTTCATTCTTGGCAATCTCTTGTTGTAATTCTCCATATGATTCATGTGTGCCTCATTTAGAGCCTTGTCTTAGAACAAGTGCCTTGATGGAACATGGAGATGGAACACCAAACATATGCTATTTGCTGTACAACTTTCTTACTTCAATGCTAACTTGTTGTATGGCCTTGAATGTCTAATGAATTTTGTATCTTCTTCCTTAGCATCCCTTGAGTGACACTCCCCGATTCCACCATGAAATTCTATCTTGAGAGCTGATGAAATCAATGAGGCTGCAAGACAAGTCCAAGATGATCACCCATCCATCAAAGGGGAAAGTAACTTGACCAACAAGCAAGACAAACACTTGCCGATGAATCAACATGAGGCACGCTTCACCCTAACGGAGATTAGTAAGTTAGCAAGTTAGTGAGGTCAGCTAGTCGTGGCTTTTTCCATTCTAAAAGTCTTTACAAGTTTTCTCTACTTTAGTTTTCTTTCTAGAAGCAATTCTTGTTTTCGAATTCTTTCCATCTTCTTTCCATTGTTTTTATTTTCATGTACAAAACTACCACCAATTCTTTCACCTATTTTTCCATGTCTTTTTCATTCTTTTGAAACAAAGAAGAACTTTCGTTTGTCTTTCTTCAACATCAAACTGTAAAGCTTCCATCGTGAGCTCTCCTTGTGGATTCGACCCGTATAGCTTATGCTACTACGGTGATTTGGAAAGGAGTACATTACACATTGTGAATACACTTCGGAGTGATTAAGCACCTAAGGTTGACTCTAAATCTTCTCTCTTTTGTTGAATATCTGTGCAATTCTACTCCACTATTCCCTTTCCTTATCATATGCATGGGGGCAGTAAGGGAACCTCCTGTAGCTTGAAGAGCTGGGGAGATTACTTATTCCCGGATATGGAGAATACTCCTGAAGCGGCTCACTGTGGAGTTGCTGATGAAGACATCTTTGACCAGATGCAAAAGCACTTCCAAGGGGATCTAGTTGTGAAGGAAGACGATGGTCCCTATGAGAAGGGTGATGTCCTTCGGAGTTTCCATCATCAGGCTCGCCGGCCGATGTCCCGGAAGGCACTACTGGCTGGTTTCTTAACAGTCTGGCTGAAGAGGTACGTGATGCCGTCTTCTTCGGGTGACGTCGTTCATCCGAATATTTTGCTGCCCGCTGTTCGTTTGGTTCATGGTCGTCCTCTGGGACTTCTTCCGGCCATGGTGTGTTGATAGCGTGGTTCGCCCTGCATTGTCCTTCTTTGATTGAAGCTGGAGAGGACCCCCCACAAGGTGTTCGAATGACGCTTCTCCGCCGATTCGAAGGATGCTCATGGCAGAAGACTTACGTGGCTGAGGCCCGTAAATTAGTGCGTCGCTATGACGTCTATAGTCTCTTCTGTTGTTTTTCCCGTATTCGGGATGCAGGTTATGAGGAAGAGTTCAAAGATGCGGGGGAGGGGCAGTCGTCCCTGAGCCGGGGAGTTTTTGAATGGCTGGTCAGCATCCGGCCCTCACATTTATTATACAGAAGTGGGGATACCTTCTACTTGGAGCCTTATGTTCCAAGTCGGTTCGCTCGACAGTTTGGATATGACCAACTGTATGTGGGTAACCCAAATCTCAATCTGGCTTTCATGGGAAGTCTCATTGATGGAGCCCGTGCCTGGCGATTCTTCATTACAGGCTATACTGGGGCGCGACTGCGTACGCCGTTGAGGACTCCCAATCTTCTAATGACCCTGTGCTTCTGCCAGTGGTATGCAACTTCCAACTCCACACCCCTTGGATTCAAGGCTAACAGCTCTGGTGTGAAGTTAATTTCTCAGCGGCTGAAGCGAAAGGTCTCTGAGAAAGGGAAGGTAAGAGGGTTCGCGTCCCAGGCATGGAGGAATTCATTGCTGTGGATGACAGCGAAGCCTCGGATGCAGAAAGCCCTCACTTTGAAGCGGAGACAGGTGCCGGGACTCCTGCAGCCAGTTCTGGCGTGATGGGGACAGTTCCCCCAAGACATGTAGAAGAAGAGGAGGAGGAGAATCCCGACGTTCCTCTTAAGCACAAATGGACAGGTGGGTCTCGTAGGAAGCAGTCGGTGAAGAAGCCCCGTCGCCAAGCTCCTACAATTGTCGTAGAGGGTGAACCCTCTGTAGCGTTTCCTCCTCTTGCCCCATTAGTAGTTGAACCGTCGGTTGCTGGACCGATTACTGGTGAAGTTGCTCCGGACTTAGGTAAGATCAGCTTCGTCTTTGTAATATATCTTCTATGTGCTCCGGACCGCTTATTATCTGCTTCGTGATGTAGGAGCTGAGGCGGTGACGAGCCTGAGAGCTGAGGCCGTCGAAGAACATGGGGAACATTATGATCCTCTATTCGCTTACAACGAGGGTCCTGAGGCCAGCTATTTTGCCGTCACGGAAGAATCCGGAGGTGATGCAGCTGACGTTGGTCCTGCGGGCGTCGGGACTTTCAAAGGAAGTCCTGTAGCGTCAAGCTCTTTTGGGTGGTCCACGGAAGATTCGGCAAACGAAAGCGGGCCGACCATTCATGTTGACTCCGCAAAGGACTTTCCAATGGGGCCCGTAGAGACTGATGCAGCTGTCAAGATGTTTGAGGCGACATCATCCTTTGGTATTGTTCTGACCTTTTGGCTTTTACTATTTATTGTATCTTGCCTAAACACAATTTTGTTGCAGGTGTTCCGCCTCAGGGTGCGTCAACTTCGAGGGAACTAGACGATCTTCCCGAGGGGTCGAGGGGTGACATGAGCACTTCGACCGCGGCGGAGGCTGCTGTGTTGGACGCGCTGTATGGTGATCTGCCCTCTTATCGGCCTGAGCTAGCCGAAGGAACAGAGGTTGAAGGGGTGGTAGTCCCGGAGGTGTCCTCACTCCCAACTATATCAACGAGTGAGGCACCGTCAGTTGTGTCAGGTGCAGAGCTGAAAGTGATTACAAGCCCTACTTCCCCAACCCTGGTGGTTGAGCCTGCTATTCAGGAGATGGTCACTAGTCCTACCTCAGCGGTGGCTAGTGTACTGGTTTCAATGAAGACTCCACCGAGATCACTGATGACCTGTCATGCTGCTGTAGCCAGTGTTCCCGCCGTTCCTTCCACAGTAGCGTCAACCAGGCTGGTGGATTTTTCTGAGGCTGTCCGTCTACCAGAAGTGGCCGAGGTTGAAAATGATTTTATAGGTGACATAGTTGATAGCTTTTATAAAGGCTTAGGGCGATCCATCGATCTGGTCTTGAAAGGTTCGACTATGTCGTTCTCAACTTTAAAGGTGGTCCTCTCCCGCAGTATTGAAAGTATTCGGGATTTGAAGGGTATAACCAGGTCATTGCCTTGGAACTCCTGGTAGATCAATTTGAGAGGGACGTAGAGGAATGACGTCGTCTTAGCCGCTCAGACCTAGAGTCTTCGGTTGATGAGCAGCTTGCACATCTTGTCGCTCAAATGCATGAAGCCCGTCTTGCTGCTCAAGAAGTTGCTAAGGTTATTTCTTCTGATTTGAAATCCTTGGAAACAAGGCAAGCAGAGGTTGGGAATGCCATTGATGCCTCCACCAGTGCTCTTCTTGACGCTGAAGATAAAATTGGTAAGGTCAAGGAGATGATCAGGAAGGCAAATCTTCTCTTATCCAGGGCTGAACCAGTGCGTCTTGAAGAGACTGCGCGACTTGAGCAGCTTAAGGCTCAGAGTGACGAACTCTCGCGGCAGGAGTTAGCTTAGAGGGCAACCTTGGTTGAGGTCGAAGCTCGTTTGGCCCAGGCGACGAACTTTAATGAGGCTGAGCTGAGGTCGCAGGCGCTTGTCCGGGCTGCTAATGATAGGAGGACGAGGCTGGCTTCCCTTGAAGAGCGGATCAGATCTTATGATGTACGCCCGTAGGTCATAATATATGTGCCTCCATGTATCCCATCCTTTTGGAATCAATGAAAATAATAATTTTTTGTTTTGAATCCCTGTCGAATCTCCAAATTGTTCCACTTTCTGAATTGTCGGTTCCAAATTGTATTGCAGCCGTTTGGGAACATGGTCTTTGTTAGATTGAATACTAAGACTTGGCTGTCTGTCAGTTCAGAGGTCGCGATGACATAACTGGTTGAGAAGCCACCAAGCTTCAAGGTTGGTGATACTTGTCTTTTGTAAATGTCAACAAGTATCGAGACCTGTCTTTTGTAAATGTCAACAAGGCTCGGGGTTGAGACTTGGCTATCTGCTGGTTCAGAGGTCGCAATGACATAACCGATTGAGAAGTCACCAAGCTCAAAGTTGGTGATACTTGTCTTTTGTAAATGTCAACAAGTATCGAGACCTGTCTTTTGTAAATGTCAACAGGGTCCGGGGTTGAGACTTGGCTGTCTGCTGGTTCAGAGGTCACAATGACATAACCGATTGAGACGCCACCAAGTCAAGGTTGGTGATACTTGTCTTTTGTAAATGTCAACAAGTATCGAGACCTGTCTTTTGTAAATGTCAACAGGGCTCGGGGTTGAGACTTGGCTGTCTGCTGGTTCAGAGATCGTGATGACATAACCAATTGAGACGCCACCAAGCTTAAGGTTGGTGATACTTGTCTTTTGTAAATGTCAACAAGTATCGAGACCTGTCTTTTGTAAATGTCAACAGGGCTCGGGGTTGAGACTTGGCTATCTGCTGGTTCAGAGGTCGCAATGACATAACCGATTGAGACGCCACCAAGTTCAAAGTTGGTGATACTTGTCTTTTGTAAATGTCAACAAGTATCGAGACCTGTCTTTTGTAAATGTCAACAGGGCTCGGGGTTGAGACTTGGCTGTCTGCTGGTTCAGAGGTCGCAATGACATAACCGATTGAGACGCCACCAAGCTCAAGGTTGGTGATACTTGTCTTTTGTAAATGTCAACAAGTATCGAGACCTGTCTTTTGTAAATGTCAACAGGGCTCGGGGTTGAGACTTGGCTGTCTGCTGGTTCAGAGGTCGCGATGACATAACTGATTGAGACGTCACCAAGTTCAAGGTTGGTGATACTTGTCTTTTGTAAATGTCAACAAGTATCGAGACCTGTCTTTTGTAAATGTCAACAGGGCTCGGGGTTGAGACTTGGCTGTCTGCTGGTTCAGAGGTCGCGATGACATAACTGATTGAGACGCCACCAAGCTTCAAGGTTGGTGATACTTGTCTTTTGTAAATGTCAATAAGTATCGAGACCTGTCTTTTGTAAATGTCAACAGGGCTCGGGGTTGAGACTTGGCTGTCTGTTGGTTCAGAGGTCGTAATGACATAACCGATTGAGACGTTACCAAGCTCAAAGTTGGTGATACTTGTCTTTTGTAAATGTCAACAAGTATCGAGACCTGTCTTTTGTAAATGTCAACAGGGCTCGGGGTTGAGACTTGGCTGTTTGCTGGTTCAGAGGTCGTGATGACATAACTGATTGAGACGCCACCAAGCTCAAAGTTGGTGATACTTGTCTTTTGTAAATGTCAACAAGTATCGAGACCTGTCTTTAAGCTTTGGACCTGGCTAATGAGCTCCACAAATGCCGTCGTGTGCTTCTTTAAGCACTTCCTGTGCCTCTGAATGAGAAAGGCAACGGAGGAGGACACCGTCATATGAACGACGGTAAAGGGTCTCCAGAGTTGGATCGTAGTAGAAACGGAGAGACCTTCGTCTGATAGATGCCGCTTCTTTAGGATCGTCTGGAAGCAGACCGTGCAAAGCATAGTCAATGAGAGGAAAGCGCCAATCTCTCGGCTCAAAATCGGTGGAGACATTATAGACTTCTCGGGTTCTTAACATATGCTTAGAGCATAGAAGATGTCGAGTTGCGACTGTGAGGTGATACTCGGTGTCGGCTGGCAAGGCTAGTGTTGTTGCTAATGCAGCAAGAGCGTCTGCCTTGGTATTTTGAGATCGAGACACGTGCCCGATGTAGAAGCCTTCAAATAGATTAGCCAATTCGATGGTTGTATGGTAATAAGGCACCAAGTCTTCGTGGCGGACCTCATATTCGCCTTTAACCCGATTGATAATCAGTTTTGAATCGCCGTAGGCTTCAAGGTAGCGTTCCCCCATTCCGTGGGCAAGCTGAAGACCAATGAGCAGGGCATTATATTCTGGTACATTGTTGGAGCATGATTCCGTCAGAGAAAATGCTCTGGGCAGGACATGATTCTGTGGGGAGATAAACACAACCCCCACTCCGGCAATAATCTTGCCTTTAGGGCCCATTCGCGATGCTCCATCGAAGAACATCTGCCACACTTCCTCCTCTGAGGTTACATTGGAGTCGAAGACTTCATCTGGAATATCCTCGTGAAGTTTTGAATGTTCCGGAACTGGATGGGCAGCCAAGAACTCTGCAAGGGCCTGACCTTTAACCGCCTTCTGAGGGGTAAAGATCATGTCGTATTGAGACAAAAGAAGTGCCCATTTAGCCAATCTTGAATTCAGTGATCCTGGCTTTGTCATAAGGAGAAGCAATAAGTTCACTCTGGAGATGACATGTATGGTTTGGCCGACCAAATAATGTCGCGTCTTCTGAATAGCAAAGACGAGAGCTAAACACTCTTTCTCGATAGGATTATAGCGAGATTCCGCCCCTATCAGAGTCCTGCTTAGATAATAAATGGTTTGCTCGTGACCATTATCGTCCTTTTGAGCGAGGAGGGCACCGAGAGAATAGTCTATAGCTTTTACATAAAGCAAGAATGGTTTCCCTGATGTAGGGGCCACTAAGACTGGAGACTTTGTGAGGTATCTCTTGATGTCTTCATAAGCTTCCTGGCAAGCTTGATCCCATACAAAGGAAGCACCCTTTTTCATGAGTCGGGTGAACGGTTGACAGCGGCCTGAGAGATTTGCGATGAATCTTCTGATATAAGCCAGTCTACCTTGCAAGCCTCTAAACTCTTTGAGATTTCTTGGTGGATGCATGCTCTGAATGGCTTTGACTTTGTCTGGGTCAAGATGAATCCCTTTTGATGTAACAATAAACCCAAGGAACTTGCCACTTGACACTCCCAAGAAGGATTTTGTCGGGTTCATTTTCAACTGATGAGCCCGCATTATGTCGAACATCATTCTTAGGTCGCTAAGATGATCATCCTTGTTGCGGCTTTTGACAGCAATGTCGTCGACATAACATTCTACCGTTTTTCGAAGATGATCGCGGAAGATTGTGTTCATTGCCCGCTGATAGGTTGCTCCGGCGTTCTTTAGCCCGAAGGGCATCACGGTGTAGCAGTATACCCCCAAGGGTGTTCGGAACGAAGTATGCTTCTCATCGTCGGGATACATCTTAATCTGGTTGTACCCTGAAAAGCCGTCCATGAATGACATCCTTTCGAATCCACATGTGTTGTCGATCATGACATCGGTGATGGGTAGCGGGAATTCGTCTTTAGGACAGGCCGTATTGAGATCACGGTAGTCGATGTAGATCCGTATTTTTCCGTTCTTCTTGAGGACAGGGACGATGTTAGCTACCCAGTCTGGATGTTGTTCCTCCTGGATGAAGCCACATGCAATGAGCTTGTGAACTTCGGCTTCAATAGCTTCCATAATGTTCGGGCGAAACCGACGTTGTTGCTGCTTGACTGGCTTGGCGTCGGGTCTGATATTCAGACGATGCATGGCGACTTGCGGATCAAGTCCGGGCATGTCTTCGTAGCTCCATGCGAAGACGTCTATATACTCTTTTACGAGTATTATCAATTCTTCCCTTTCTGTAAGTGATAGGCTTTCACTTATAAAGATGGGCTTAGGGTAGTCTTGACTACCCAGGTTGACCTGCATCACCTTGTCTCCAGTAGGTGGTTCGCGCAGTTCGAAACGCTTTTCCCATTGGAGGTCTAAATGCTGGGCCCATGGTTCCTCATCAACAGCTTCTGCGGGCTCCAATTAACTGCTTGAAGTCATATTAACAGTGAGGTTTTTGAACATTCCTCCTACACTGACATCTGAGTCCCACTCAGAGGATGAGGCTGAATGTGATAGAATTGGTTCATCGTCTTTGAATTGAACCGTTGCTGACGATGTGGGTGTAACATATCCCAACCCCCTGCGTGTACTATCATAGTAATTTGCAGGCTTCCCTTTAGGCACAAAGTTACGCGTCAAACTGCGCCTTCCTTTTCCAAAATTCAGGCCCGCTCCATGCTTCAAGTCGTATCCCATTTTCTTCATAATATGGCGCGCCGGCCGCGCGTAATGAAAGAACTGTGGAGTGTCTGAGTCTGAACTTGAATCTGCGGCCATGGGTCCCCGTGGTTGGGTTCTACCGAAAATTATCGATAACTGACCTTCTTTGGATGGCGGGATCACCAAAACGGCTCCTTCTGCGGATTCCATGGGCGTATTGGACGCACTCGGCTTATGTAAAGGCATGTGCAGAGAGCTATCCGTAATGGATTCAAACAGCCTAACACTCGCAGGATAATCAAAAGAAATATTATCATTAATTACCCATTCACCTTCATCCTCTGAAGGAGTATTACATAGGGGATTATTGAGACATGCTATACTTGGTCACCAATTAGAATGGCTGGTATGCCTGCTTCGGATTCTGAATCCGCCTCATTGCCACTTTCATCATCGTCCCGCAATGGTTCTTTAGGTGTTCCACCGGCCTCTTGATACAGGAGAGCGTCATTGAAGTAATTTTTCAGCCCTTTGAATGGTTGCTTCTCAGCAAAGACAGTTTGTACTGTCGCGTCATCTTCAACATATTTGAAGCATTGGTGCAGAGTAGAGGGAACGATCCAGTTTGCATGAATCCATGGTCGTCCTAGCAGCAGGTTATATGACGTGTCAGCGTCAATGACATAGCATGTCACTTCTGACTTCAGGCTCCCGATTCTGCAACGAAGTCGAATTTTCTCAAGTGGGTGACTGCTCCCGGCATTGAAACCGTATATTATAGTGGTGGTTGCGGACAACCTATACAGCGGTATGCCGAGGAAGTAGAGAAGCCTTTTGGGGATGATGCTGAGTGCGGACCCCAGATCGACTTGTATTCTTTCAATGCACGTTGAACCGATATACCCGGTGTAGTATAGAGGTCGATCGTGCTTGTTGTCTTTGAGAAGCATATCTTCCGCCGTGAATGTAATGGCGGGCACCTTTGATTGTGTGTGGTGACATTCTGGGCAAGGAGACTGAACGTCATCGTTAGGGACCTCTGGCATGCATGTCAGAGAGGATTCTGAATTGGCTAGCGCATCCCTGAGTGCTTCTCTTGTCTCTTTTGAGAGACGAAGGAGCTCGTGTATTGTGATACGAGCCGGGATATTAGCCAGCTGGGCCAATATGTCAAAACGAAAGGGCGTATCCAACCCTTGGCCTGATGGTTTCTTCAACATTTGATCGAACCGTACCTCCTTAGGCTTTTCTTTTCCCTTGGCTGGAACTCGAGCGGATGCTGGTATTTGTACTGACGTCGTTTGTTGTTGTATCTCGTCAGTAGCCTTCTTATACTGCCTTAAGTATGATTTTTCGGATCGGGTGCCTGTCTGCTGAGGCGCATCGGCTTGCGTCGCACAAGCATGCTTTTCTCCTTCTGAATCGCTGAGGGAAGCCGATGTAAGGTTGTCATCGTCTGGTAGGACAGAGATGACATTGCAAGATTTGCCCTTTGAGTTGGGCTTCTTTGAGTCCCGCTGTACGTCTTGGACGAGGTCTGGGTGTATCCACATGACTTCCCCTGTCTCCAATGTTAAGGGAATGAGACCCTTATTATCTTGAGTTTTAGCGGAGGATGCTTGACTTCCAACCATGGTGCAGGGGCTGGATAGGTCCCGTCAGGAACTGTGACCTTTGGGGTTTTGCCAAACTCGAGGGTCACCATGTTAGCAGTGACTTTCTTCTGCTCTGACTTTAGCGTCAGGACTCCGGCGTCGACCAAGGCTTGAATTCTGTCTTTGAGGATATAACACTTGTCGGTAGGATGGTGAATCATCCTGTGATAGAGGCAGTATTTGGGGTCGTTTGTGCGTCCTATCTCATTGGGACGCCGAGCATCTGGTAGCTTCATTTTATTCCCTTTGTGGAGCAGATGGAATATCGTAACCACATGATCATCTTTGAAGGAGTACTGTTTTGGAGGGAACTTAGGCTCCTGATTGTTGAAGCCGCTCTTCTTGGCCTTCGACTGCACGTCTCCGGACAATTCCACAGACATAGTCTCTTTCCCTTTGGCTTGAGAAGACTGCGGTAGGTCGCTACGTCCTTTACTGTTCATACCCAATTTGCCTCTAGGGGTGGATGGTTCGAACTTTTAGTCGACTTTTCGGTTATCTCAGCTTGTTCGACCAATTCTTTCCAAGTGTGGGCCTTGACAGCCCCCATGCGAACTTCTACTTGGTCCAGGAAGTTGTGCCTACATGTTTGTAAGAGCATGGGTAGTGGCATCCCTGCTGGGCACATCAAGGATAAGTTTCTGAACCGTTCAATGTAGTCACGGACAGATTCGCCCTTCTTCTGTATGGTGGAGAGGAGCTTGTCCATGGTCACTTCGGTATCGTCCTCATAGAAACGAGAGAGGAACCGGGTTTTCAGGTCGATCCAGGAATTGATAGAGCCCGGAGGGAGACTTCGGAACCAGTCAAATGCCACCCCTTTAAGGTGCCAATGAACAGCCTAGCCATGATGGCGTCGTTGCTTATAACATTACCAGTCTGAGACCGGAAGTAGTAGATGTACTGATTTGGTGAACTCTTACCATCATACGTATGCAACGTTGGTGGTTTAAACTTCGGTGGATATGGCACCGAATCCCACTCCAATGGGTAAGGATGGACTGCCCCTACTTTCTTTAATTCATCCCTCTGAGATAGGGATGCGATTTGAGCTTGGAGGCCTTTAAGGACTTCAGCGTCCAAAGAAGAACCCTCTCTGGACTTCTCCGTCTTTGGGTATTCATTGCTAAGATGTTATTCCTCGTCGTGATTGCTCCCGGCATCATTGTCATTCCGATTGCTGAGGAGTTAAGTAAGCATCTGTTGAATGTTGTCCAGAGCTTCTTGTTGGGTCTTGGAAGTTTGCTCCTGAGCTTCCAAACGCCGACGGAGGTCGTCGTTAGCGTTATCAGCCATGTTGACTGATACTCTGTCTGTTCGCACTGAGCTAACTGTCGCCGAAGAGGTGTACCCACTGTCTTCGTCTTCTTCATCCGATGGCTGGAGTGATTTCCTGGGCTCTGGCGAGGCTAGGGCCGTTGAGGAGGAAGGCTGTTCATAACTGTAGGGTACGCCTGATTGTTACACATATTTGCATATTTTATCGCTTCCATACCATGCATATTGCAAATAAAAATATAATTTTTACTCATATTCTCTCTATTTTTTGCAGGTCCACATCTGAAATGAGAAAAGGCCCAAAATCTCTTTAATTAGCAATAATTAAAGGGAATTAATTCAAAGCCCAAAAGAACCCAATTTTGAACCCAGGATCTGGAGAATTCTACGCACCAACTCAAGATTCTGGAAGGTCCACGTGGCTAACAACTTCGTAACAAACTCACAACAGAAAGCTGTTAGCCAACTGTTTCCAAACGGCCGCACCTTGCCGCGCGCGCGGCAGTTACAGGGCCGTTGGGCGCCAGATTCTGCCAACTGTTTTGGGATCTGGATCCTTCTCTCTGAGCCTATAAATACAGCACCAGGGCCTGTACAAACGAGCTTAGAGAAGAGAAATTAGGGGAAAGTCTTATATTTTGTTTTAGCATTCTCTAGGTTTTAGTCCCCCTCTTCTTCCTCCTAGAGATTTTGTCAAAGAGAGAAACTAGAGTGCTGTTGAAAGCTTGTGAGCAAGGAGGTGACATTACTTGTAAGCAAGGATTAATCAAAGCTCCATTCTTCTCTTTACAATCTCTAGTACGTTGCTTTACTTTGCTTTACTTTCTTGTTTTACTTCTAGTGCATTTCTATTGCTTTACTTCTATTGCTTTACATCATGAATTGTTGTTTTATTTCTTGTGCAATGGATAGCTAAATCTCTTTTACATAGCTAGCTAACAACTTACCTAGCTAACTTCTATCTCTTTGGGTGATTGCTACTTTCTATACTTGCATTGTTAGAATCTCTTTTGCTTTTCAAGGAAGTAGAGTTGCTTTCACTTGGTAAATGCTTGTTCAAACTCCATATGACTCATGTGTGCCTCATTTAGAGCCTTGTCTAGAACAAGTGCCTTGATGGAACATGGAGATGGATCACCAACATATGCTACTTGTAGAACAACTTCTTTACTTCAAGCTAATTTGTTGTTATGTCTTGAATGCTAATTGAATGTTGTATCTTCTCCCTTAGCATCTTTTGAGTGTCACTCCTAGAGTTCATCATTGATAATCTATCTTGAGAGCCAATGAATCAACATGAGGCTACAAGCTAAGACCTAAAGGAACACTCATCTTCAAAACGGTAAAGTACTTGAACAAACAAGCAAAGTGATCTCTATTGCCAATGAATCAACATGAGGCAATCAAGCATCACCATTGAGCTTAGTAAGTTAGCGAAGTGGTAAAGTTAGCTAGCCATGGTCTTTCTCATCCAAAGTTTTCTTCCAAGATTTCTTCAATAGCTTTTTTTCTTAGCAATACAATTTTCTTTAGTTCTTTTGATTCTTTTTCCATTATGCACAAATACACAACTTCTTCCATTTCCTTTTCCATGCTTTTTGCTTTTGCTTAAGAACAAAGAAGATACTTCGTTTTCTTGCTTCACTACGAACCGTAACGCTTCCATCGCAAGCTCTCCCGGAGAATCGACCCGGTATAGCCTTTGCTATAACGGAGATTGGAAAGGATACATTAACCACTTGAAATACATTTGTGGAATGATCAAGCACTAAGGTTGATTCTAAACCTTATCTCTTTTACATAATATCTGTGCAATCTACCTCACTATTCTTTCCCAATCAAAATTTTTGGCGCCGTTGCCGGGGAGAGCAACGGTTTTTGGTTTAAAGTGAAGAACTAAACGAATTCTCTTCTCTGTTTCAGGTTACAGGTGAAGAAAACAGGAAAATTTGCATTGCAGAAACATATAAGTGGCTCTGGGCTTCTGCTCTCGAAAGCAGAAACCAGAAGCCCTCTGAATTACCGCATTCCCACGGCAAAAGCCGCGGTTCTGCGGCAAGGAGTTGACTACTGACCAACTTTCTGCAGGGTTGCTTGCTCTGCAAAATACTGCTGCTGCAATAATTAAATTCTTGTCTGCTTCACCTTATATCTGCTAATAATCAACAGTAAAAAATTTTGTTGCAAAGTTAAAAAATTGTTTAGACATTTGCATCTCTAGGCACGTGTCTTTCAATTCCTTTACTTTTACTGTTGAAGAGTGCTGGAGGCAAGGTACGTACGCATCGCATATTGACTAGGACTCACTCTTTGTTTGATTTAATTACGCTTTGAGTGAACCTTGTTTGTTATATCGTACACTTGCACAAATCAACTTTAAGGGCATTACCCATAAAAAGATAAGGTGGGAATTTTATCACCCTTTCCTTAGCCCACAAATCATTTTCCCAAGCACTCACAATCCTAAGCTTCTAAATAAAAACTGCTAGACGCTGGCCCTAGGGACATCCGGACTCACTTAGGAGATTATCCTAAGGGGGAAAAGTGTTGGAAAGTGACTTTTGTAAAATCAGTGTCTAGGAAAGGGATTGAGGGCCGAAAGCCCGAAGGTTGCTGGTTACTTAATTAAGGAACGTCTCTGACGGAAAGCCTCCCACCAACCTTGCCCTTCCCTGGCTGATTTGCTTATAGTCAGAGTCTACACTAAACCTCCTGTGGACGATCTAAACAGTTAGGAGTCGTCTAGGTCCAGGAACCCTAGATAGCTTGGATTGATTTTTCTTTTTTCTTGTTTGTTATTTTTCATTTTTCGCTGTGTGATCGGTGCACGTTGATTGTGTAATTTTGTATGCAAGAGTGGTATCGAGATCCGAATTCTGCTAGGCTTGTGAGAATTTCTACACTAGCACATACACCATCACTCGACACAATCCCAGTCATGACCAACAACGTGTCGTTGCAAGATAAGTTCTACCTGATCCGCACATCACTTCCATCTTGCATTCTCCTCCCAAACACCAATGGAAATAACTTTGAGTTAAAACCGCAGTTCATAAACACTCTTCCACGATTCCATGGCCTAGAATCTGAGGATGCGTACTTCTTCATTCGAGAGTTTGAAGAAGTATGCCTTATGATGAGAATTTCCCAGTTGACCGAGGACGCTGTCAGACTTAGGTTTATACCTTTCGCACTTAAGGATATTGCTAAGAAGTGGCTTTATAATCTCCCAGTTAGCTCAATTTCTTCATGGGATGATTTCGTTAAGGTCTTTCTTAAAAAGTTTTATCCTATCCATAAGATAGCCCTTATGAGGAAAAATATAATGCAATTCAAACAAGAAGCCAATGAACCATTCTGGAAGTACTTTGAGCACTTCAAAGACCTAGTAGCCCTGTGTCCCCATCACGGTATAGAAAAATGGCGCCAGTGCCAGATTATCTATGATGGACTCGATTATCAGACTAAGACACTCCTTGAAACTATGTGCCAAGGAGAATTCTTAAAGAAGGATGAAGATCAGGGTTGGGATCTTTTTGAGGCTTTAGCTGAAAAGACAGTCCAGTGGGAGTCATGTACTGAGAAACCCACACCCACAACTTTCAGAACTGGTTTACACTCCATAAAATCCTCGATAGCTGCAGAAGCTAAAATCACACAATTGATGAAGAGGATTGAGTTGCTAGAGTCTAGGGAAAATTCTACTGTTAATCAGGTCAACCCATCATCTGTGGTAAACCCGGGTTGTACCTATTGCCATGATCTGAATCATCTGTTTGAGGAGTGTCCAGTATATCAAACTCAAATGTTTCAGGAGAGTACGAATGCCGCATACACCAGACCCACTTACAATCCTTACTCCACGACATATAATCCGGGGTGGAGAAACCATCCAAACTTTTCTTGGAGTCAGTCTGGTCCTGAGCAGCCGAGGCAACCATTTCCACAATAATACCCTGCTCAGTCTCATCCACCAACTTACCACCAGAACCCACCAAATGTCCATTCATACCAAAGTCCACCAAGATTCCAGTCATATCAAAATCCTGTGCCTTACCAAGAAAATTTTCAGCCCCAGTATCAGCATCATCCACCACCAAACCCTTCAGACAAGAGACTTTCTGATTTGGAGAAAATGATAGAGACCTTATTAAAGACCCAAGCTTCAATGATGAACAACAGCAGCAGGACATGAACAAATTGCAAATCCAGATAGGGCAGTTGGCTAATTCTCTGACTGAAAGACAAAAGGAATGCTACCTAGCCAACCTGTGCCAAATCCCAAGACCCATTTTCCCCTGCACGAAGTTGAAGACTTGGGCCCCAGCCACTGTCAAGCTATTCAAATCCTTAGATCTGGGAAGCATGTAGATAATAAGGTTTCAAATCAGCCTCCCAAATCTGTGTCAAGACCACCACCTTCTGTTCCAATCCAACCGATTCAAGACAATCCTTCATCAAGTACACAACCATCCACTTCTCAGTCTAAAGGAAAAGAAAAAGTTGATGAGCAAACATACAAGCCTGTTGTACCATTCCCAAATAGGCTCACAAATCATAAGATGAATGCTCACATGGAGAAGATAAGAGAGATATTCAACCAAGTACAAATCAATGTCCCTCTCCTTGATGCAATACAACAAGTCCCATCCTACGCCAAATTTCTAAAAGAAATGTGTACCAAAAAGAGAAAAGCAAATGTCCCTAAAAAAGTTTTCTTGGCTTCCAACGTAAGTGAACTGCTCAATGGTCTGATCCCTGTGAAATACAAAGACCCAGGGAGCCCTACCATTTCTTGCATCATAGGGCAGACCACCATAAATAGGGCTTTGCTTGACTTGGGCGCGAGCATCAATCTTCTCCCCTTTTTCATGTATCAGCAATTAGGGTTAGGCAACCTTCGCCCGACCCAAATGACGATACAGTTGGCTGACCACTCTGTAAAGATTCCCAAGGGGGAGATTACAGATGTTTTAATACGGGTCGGGGAATTCATTTACCCCGTAGACTTTGTCGTTCTAGAAACACAACCCGTACAAAATCACAGAGCACAAACACCTGTCATTCTCGGACGTCCTTTCTTAGCCACCGCAAATGCGATCATCAACTATAGAAATGGATCAATGCGGCTAACTTTCAGAGATATGACAAAGGAGGTGATTGTCTTCCATCTTGAGAAGCAGCCTAGGGATTTGGACAATGATTCTTTCGAAGTGAACTTGATCGAGGGTTTAACTAGTGAACATGTTGAGGAGGTTGAGTATGAGTCTGAAGAGGAATTTGAGTTGGAGTCTGATGATTTCAACCTTGATCAGATTGTTGAATCAAATGTTGAACGTGCCACTAATTCCACCCCTCTTCTTCCTTTGCACCATGAACAACCAGTGATAGATCCTGTCCCTTCTTCTGAGCTTAAGGTTCTTCCCGACCATCTCAAGTACAAGTACTTGGATGAGAAGGAATCCTTTCCTGTAATAATTACATCCAATCTCACTAAACAACAAGAAGAGGATCTTCTGACTGTGTTAAGGGAAAATAGAGAAGCCATTGGTTGGACCATGGCTGATATCAAGGGGATTAGTCCTTCCATAGTTCAACATAGGATTCATTTAACGGAAGCTGCCACGCCAAAACGAGACCCACAGCGTAGACTAAACCCAATCATGCAAGAAGCTGTTGGATCTGAGATCTTGAAACTATTAGACAATGGGATTATCTATCCCATATCCGATAGTCAGTGGGTTAGTCCAGTTCACGCTGTGCCTAAGAAAGCTGGATTTACTGTGGTGGAAAATGAAAATAAAGAATTGATACAAACACGTCTTCCAACGAAGATTCGAGTTTGTATTGATTACAGAAAGTTGAACACTGCCACACGTAAAGACCACTTTCCTCTTCCTTTCATTGATCAAATGCTTGAGAGATTGGCGGGACATGAATACTATTGTTTCCTGGATGGATATTCAGGATATAATCAAATCCCAATCGCTCCTGAGGATCAAGATAAAACTACCTTCACCTGTCCTTTTGGAACATTTGCATACCGAAGGATGCCCTTCGGCCTCTGCAATGCTCCCGCAACGTTTCAACGTTGCATATTGAGCCTTTTTTCAGACATGGTGGAGAAATTTCTGAAAATTTTCATGGATGACTTTTCGATTTATGGGGATTCCTTTGAGCAATGCTTGTACCATTTGAAACTGGTTTTACAACACTGTATGGAGAAAAATTTGACACTTAACTGGGAAAAGTGTCACTTTATGGTCAAGCAAGGAATCGTTCTTGGGCACAAGGTATCAAGTATAGGAATTGAGGTGGACAAGTCTAAAGTGGAAAGTCATAACGAAGCTTACTGAACCAACATGCTTAAAGGACATTAGGTCATTTTTAGGGCACGCCGGCTTCTATAGACGATTTATTCAAGGGTTTAGCAACATTGCAAGACCTTTGACAAATCTCTTAGGAAAGGATGTACCCTTTAAATTTGATGAGGAATGTCAAAAATCATGGAAGGAGCTTAAGAGTAGACTTGTCTCAGCACCGATCATTTCTGCACCAGATTGGACCAAACCTTTTGAGATTATGTGTGATGCCTCTGACTTTGCTATAGGCGCTGTTCTAGGGCAGCGTATTGATACTAGGCAACACGTAATATATTATGCTAGCAGAACTTTGAATGAAGCCCAACTCAATTATACAACTACTGAAAAAGAATTTTTAGCTGTTGTCTTTGCGTTGGAGAAATTTCGACAATATCTGCTAGGGTCCAGGACGACTATTTTCACTGATCACTCCGCCCTAAAGAACTTAATGCAAAAGAAGGATGCTAAGGCAAGACTTATTCGATGGATACTTCTTTTGCAAGAGTTTGATTTGGAGATTAAAGATAAAAAGGGCGTTGAGAATGTGGTAGCTGATCACTTGTCAAGAATCCCAAATGCACCTAAGGAGAGAATACCGATTAATGACGATTTCCCTGACGAACACATTTTTGTGATGTGTGGAGAGCCTTGGTATGCTGACATAGTGAATTACCTTGCTACCAGGCAAATACCTTCTCATTGGTCAAGTCAGGAAAAACACCATTTCATGCGTCAAACGCGGTTCTTCTTTTGGGATGAACCGTATTTATTC
The DNA here is from genome assembly GCA_038442645.1 of Agave tequilana. Taxonomy (NCBI): domain Eukaryota; kingdom Viridiplantae; phylum Streptophyta; class Magnoliopsida; order Asparagales; family Asparagaceae; genus Agave; species Agave tequilana. The sequence continues at coordinate 105,338 of JAVJIF010001292.1, read as the reverse complement.
AAATATTGTCCTGACCAGATAATACGTAGGTGCCTTCCTGAGGATGAACATCAGAGTGTTTTAACATTTTGTCACAAGTTAGCTTGCGGTGGACATTTTGGTCCACGAAAAACTGCTGAGAAAGTGCTTCAGAGTGGATTCTACTGGCCCACTCTCTTTAAGGATGCATATACTTTTTGCAAGCTATGTGATAGGTGTCAAATGACGGGTAGAATTACACAGAGAGACATGATGCCCCTCACACCCATCTTAGAAGTCGAAATTTTTGACCTCTGGGGCATCGACTTTATGGGACCCTTTCCTCTGTCCTATGGTAACCAATACATTTTGGTAGCCGTAGATTATGTTTCGAAATGGGCTGAAGCAATTCCAACAAGGACAAATGACAATCAAGTTGTCATCAAGTTTTTACGAGACTACATCATTTCTCGCTTCGGAGCCCCCCGTGCGATAATAAGCGATAATGGGAGTCATTTTTTGCAATAGGGCTTTTGAAGCCCTGATGCGTAAATACTCTATTTCTCACAAACTATCCACGGCATACCATCCTCAAACCAACGGGCAAGTAGAAGTCACGAATAGACAAATAAAACTCATTTTGGAGAAAACCGTTGGACAGAACCGTAAAGACTGGTCCATCAAACTCACTGATGCTTTATGGGCATACAGGACCGCTTACAAGACTGTCCTCGGTATGTCTCCATATCGAGTTGTATTTAGAAAACCTTGTCACTTGCCTGTGGAATTAGAACACCGAGCTATGTGGGCTTTAAAGCAGCTGAACTTGGATTTGGATAAAGCCGGTGCTTTAAGGAAGTTGCAGATATCCGAGCTAGAAGAGCTAAGAAACGAGGTATATGACAATGCTCAGATCACCAAACACAGAACCAAGCTCTTTCATGATAATTCCATTCACCGAAAAATTTTTGTCTCTGGACAAAAGGTTCTGTTGTACAATTCACGACTCCACCTTTTTCCTGGTAAATTGAGAACCAGGTGGTCAGGGCCATTCATTGTTCAAAATGTCTTCCCACATGGTGCAATCGAGATTCTTGACCCAAATAATGGCAACAAATTCACTGTGAACGGTCAACGTTTAAAGCCATTCCTTACCACCGATGTCATGTCACAAGAAATTCATGAATTGGGTCTTTGCGACCCAGTTTATTTGTGACCACTCCATATGTACAGTTTCCCGAAATTTCCTTGCATATCATTTTGGAACCACTTTTGTAAATAAAATTAGGGAGTTTTTCACAATTTTTCCTAAGATTTTACATTTTTCCTTAGGGTCAAATCCATTTTCCACCTCTTTGCCCTAGGTTTGTAAATACACTTTTAACCTAGGGCTAAATTTGGAATTCTCCTTTTATCTCCCTCCTATAAATACTCTTTTCACCTACCCTTCCTCCCTCAAACGAAAAGTCCCCCTCAGATCTAAATCCTTTCTTCCCGAGCCGCATCTGAAAATTTTCTACTTCCTCAGATTTCTCTGATCTGCTGCACTTTGCCGCCGCTCCGCCGCACTTCTGACACATCTGGCGCACCTGAAACTCCCTGGCCGACTGATTTCTTCCTCTGGAGGCAGATCCAGTACCCATTCTTCCAGAGTCTGTTCCTGGTGCCTTCTGCACACCTGCCATTTGATTTCCCCCCACGATCTCCGGGGGTGGTTTGATCTCTTGTCCCTTGGTTCCTTGCTTTAATTTCACTGTTATATATGGCCCCAAGTTTGTTTGTGGAAAGGGATTTTTCCAAAATTTTGAATGATCAAGGGGGGTATGGGCATATCTTTGTTGATCAATTGCGTGCATGGAATTGGTATTCTTTGGTTTATGATAACAATGAAAATGATGCGTATTATTGTCCTGAACTTGTCACCACATTTTATAATACACTTGATCACGCATCTGTTAATCATAACACGCACTAATTCGTAGTTCACATGCCATTAGGTGATATCTTTATCACCATTCCACTCATTGCTGAAATCACTGATGTCCCAATTCATCCCCATCACAGTGACCCTTTGCCACTAGTAGACTACATGACCATCATGGGGGTCCGCTGCACAGAGCAGGACCGTGGGCTCAAAGCCAATACTACCTTTCAAAATGTGCATTGCATTGGACGCTGGCTCCAACGCAACATTTTTGGGCTTGATCATTCCACAACATTTAACAGACCGGTGTTACAAATAATCCATGATTTAATGACTCGAAGACACACGGTCTGTTTGAATAGGGCCATCTTCAATGCCATACTTAGCAATTCCTCATGCACTCGGGGTGCCAAGCATTCCAATCCAGTCTTGATTACACGTCTGTGTAGAAATTTCATACCAGACGCTGTTTTTGACTCCTTTGACCGAGTGTATGTTACACCTGAGAGACCCACCAGTTCATATACTGGTTGCTTACACGCCCTCTGGACACCTAGTGCCCAGCCTGAGGATATACCTGTGGAGTCCTCTTCGGAGGAAAGCTTAGAGGAAATAGATGAGCCACAATTTTGGAGGCAGGAACCCCAACGGAATCACGAGCCTTCATGTCCACAATCTGGAAGGGCATGAAGAAGATCTTTAGGGGACAAGTTCGTCTGAGGAAGAAGGTAGAGGAAAATTCCTCTCGTTTGGATAGTATGGAGGCCGCATTGAGACGATCGCAGTCTGCTGGACCAAGCACCACCGCTGGTCCAAAACGACAAAGGGGATGATCTTTATCCTTTACCTATTTTCATGCATATTCTTATCTTACATACATTGGGGACAATGCATGAGATAGGTATGGGGGGTAGATGCTAACATAGGATTTTTCATTTTTTTTTAGGTTTTTTTATTTTTTAGGATTTTCATTTTCTTTTTAGGTCTTTTATTTTCTTTTAGATTTTACCTTTCTTATAGATTTTCTACTTCCTTTTAGATTTTACTTTTTCTTTTAGTTCCTTTTAGCTTTTACTTTTTCTTTTAGAAAAATAAAAAAATAAAAAATAAAAAATAATAAAATAATAAAAAAAGAAAAAAAAGAAAAAAAGGAAATTTTTGATCCATGTTTAAAGAATCAAATTTGAAATTTAGGGATTAAGGAAGCTCTTAACTAAGATTTCTAATTATAAGTTGAAAAGAGGAGTTTTGTTAGATTTTTAGGTTAAGTAATAAAGGATTAGAAAAATTACTAGATTTTAATTCTTTCTTTAGGATATATACATTAAACATATTGAAGGATTAATCAAAGACTTTGTGACTTTATTTACATATATATATATAAATATATATATATATAATAAATATGTACATAAATAAATAATAATCACTTAGCCACTAATTAAGCTGGTTAGTAGTGCCTCAAGAAGCATTGCCAATCACGCCTAAAGGTGGTTAAGTCCTTAAATTCCTACGTGGCCTTTTTTACTCGAGTCATCGAACCCGAGGGATGTTTTCTCATCTGGTGCCCTAAGACCGTCTGGTTTTGGAGTCATCGGTAAGAGACTCGTTACAAGGGTAAACTAGAAAGCCTAAGGATGCTAAGGAAATGTAAATAAATAAATAAATAAAAGGAAAAATATATTATATATATTAGTAAATAAATGAACTTAGTCTAAGAAAGATCCTTCATATTTATAGATGTATATATCCTAGGATTGATGCAAAATTCGATTTTTGATTTTTTCCCTAAAATCTTAACCTAAGTTGAAAACAAAACTCCAAATAGACACTTATAAGAAGAATGACAAGTTTAGGGTAACCTGAAACCTAAAGCTCAAAGTTAGAATCTTTAAAACATGGATCAAAATTTTCACTAACCCTTTTATTTTTCTTTATGGATTTTGTGGGTTCAATCAGCTGAAAACCCTCAGGAGACAACACTCCTCCTCTAGGGTAACCTAGAGGTTTAACGGCTTGTTGCACGTGCTCAGTGCAATCGTGTCACCTACGAAAGTGGTGTAATAAACTACTTAGGATTTCTTTTTCTTTCTTTTTCTTTTCTTGTTTTGCTCGAGGACGAGCAAAAGCTAGGTATGGGGGTGTGATTGTTACACATATTTGCATATTTTACCGCTTCCATACCATGCATATTACAAATAAAAATATAATTTTTACTCATATTCTCTCTATTTTTTGCAGGTCCACATCTGAAATGAGAAAAGGCCCAAAATCTCTTTAATTAGCAATAATTAAAGGGAATTAATTCAAAGCCCAAAAGAACCCAATTTTGAACCCTGGATCTGGAGAATTCTACGTACCAACTCAAGATTCTAGAAGGTCCACGTGGCTAACAACTTCGTAACAAACTCACAACAGAAAGCTGTTAGCCAACTGTTTCCAAACGGCCGCACCTTGCCGCGCGCGCGCGGCAGTTACAGGGCCGTTGGGCGCCAGATTCTGCCAACTATTTTGGGATCTGGATCCTTCTCTCTGAGCCTATAAATACAGCACCAGGGCCTGTACAAATGAGCTTAGAGAAGAGAAATTAGGGGAAAGTCTTGTATTTTGTTTTAGCATTCTCTAGGTTTTAGTCCCCCTCTTCTTCCTCCTAAAGATTTTGTCAAAGAGAGAAACTAGAGTGCTGTTGAAAGCTTGTGAGCAAGGAGGTGACATTACTTGTAAGCAAGGATTAATCAAAGCTCCATTCTTCTCTTTACAATCTCTAGTACGTTGCTTTACTTTGCTTTACTTTCTTGTTTTACTTCTAGTGCATTTCTATTGCTTTACTTCTATTGCTTTACATCATGAATTGTTGTTTTGTTTCTTGTGCAATGGATAGCTAAATCTCTTTTACATGGCTAGCTAACAACTTACCTAGCTAACTTCTATCTCTTTGGGTGATTGCTACTTTCTATACTTGCATTGTTAGAATCTCTTTTGCTTTTCAAGGAAGTAGAGTTGCTTTCACTTGGTAAATGCTTGTTCAAACTCCATATGACTCATGTGTGCCTCATTTAGAGCCTTATCTAGAATAAGTGCCTTGATGGAACATGGAGATGGATCACCAACATATGCTACTTGTAGAACAACTTCTTTACTTCAAGCTAATTTGTTGTTATGTCTTGAATGCTAATTGAATGTTGTATCTTCTCCCTTAGCATCTTTTGAGTGTCACTCCTAGAGTTCATCATTGATAATCTATCTTGAGAGCCAATGAATCAACATGAGGCTACAAGCTAAGACCTAAAGGAACACTTATCTTCAAAACGGTAAAGTACTTGAACAAACAAGCAAAGTGATCTCTATTGCCAATGAATCAACATGAGGCAATCAAGCATCACCATTGAGCTTAGTAAGTTAGCGAAGTGGTAAAGTTAGCTAGCCATGGTCTTTCTCATCCAAAGTTTTCTTCCAAGATTTCTTCAATAGCTTTCTTTCTTAGCAATACAATTTTCTTTAGTTCTTTTGATTCTTTTTCTATTATGCACAAATACACAACTTCTTCCATTTCCTTTTCCATGCTTTTTGCTTTTGCTTAAGAACAACGAAGATACTTCGTTTTCTTGCTTCACTACGAACCGTAACGCTTCCATCGCAAGCTCTCCCGGAGAATCGACCTGGTATAGCCTTTGCTATAACGGAGATTGGAAAGGATACATTAACGACTTGAAATACATTTGTGGAATGATCAAGCACTAAGGTTGATTCTAAACCTTATCTCTTTTACATAATATCTGTGCAATCTACCTCACTATTCTTTCCCAATCAACGCCACCCTAGATCTGGTGTTTCAGAAAATACCTTCTTCATGCACCAAGACTTCGCCTAAGCCTGGGCTGTAATCTGGATCTGGGGAGCTGTAGGGGGTGTCTTCATATGTTTGTCTTCCCCTACGTAACTCTCGTCCTCTTCCGGTCATGTTGACGGATGCAGAGGGTGGATCTCGCGAGACGCTCCTTTTGCGATGCTTCATCGGGGCCTATACCGACAGCCGATGAAAAATTGATCGCCGACCTGGGGAGGTGGCGAAGATTGGTGCTAGCCGGCAATGGACCGAGCGGACTGTCACCAACTGACATCCCACTTGTTGACAACAGGAGGAAGAGGTTTGTTTATTTATCGACAATTCTCGTAAATCAGGCCAAGTATGGCCTAAACGATCTGGTGCAGAAGCTCCTTTGAATAGCGCATAGGAGAATGTCTTATTCCTCTTATCCCTGCAGAAGGGATTAGCACTGAATAGTGCTTTAGTTCTAGCTTCGCCAATAGGTGCGAACTTAGTGCTTGATGCACTGGAAAGCGGAGCACGCTGTGGTGTTGTACCCGCTATGCTGCTGCGAAGGGGATTAGCCTTAGATAATACTTTGGCTCTAGCTTCGTGGTCATGGACCCGGTGAGTACGCTGAGGTACAGTAGCTTCGCTCATATGAACGAGGCTGGCACAAGGCGTTGCTGCTCTTGAATCGGGTGACGGTATGATTGCCGTCGTGACTTCATGGTCGGCAGCATTGCTGGAGCAGAGAGGCCTCTTGCCTTTTTCTTCGCAAGAGAGATGCGGTTTTGGCGTAGCTACGCCTGAGGCTTTGCCCAGAGACTTCTGTTTAGGCCTCCACATCCGCTTTGGCAGAGGATACTTAGGTTCGCAGGGAACCTGATTAGCCCCACGCGAGGCTGGAGGGTGCTGGCAGAATTCTGCTTCTGGTTTCTGTTCTGAAACCTTAGCCGTGGAGACCGTCCTATGCTTCCGTGCTCGAAGCATTAGGCCACCCCCAGAGAGGATTTCTTCAAATCTTCCTTGGTCGAATTGAACGATCAGGTTCTCGAAAGTGAAGGACTTGGACTGCGGGCGTGCTTCCTTGTTGCGCCACAGAACCGCAGTAGGTTCGCAGAGAACTTTTTCTGTCTCCGCAGAGACTTTCCTTGAAGATTTAGCCAGAGAGGCTCTGGCTGCACCGGCTTTTCTGAATTCAGAGTTAGACCCGAAGGTCTGTTCGTCGCATTGCTACACTTGATTCTCGGCAGTGGAGAATACAATCCCCAGCGGAGTCGCCATCTTGTTTTTCATTGATTTGCAAAAGGAAAACTTACAATAAAAAGAGTTTGAGGAGCTAAATTACAAGTATTCTTAAAAAGATTACAAGTAGATCTCCTCAGAGATTCTGGAGAAGTGTGCCGATAGGAGTCTGGTCAGCGCGCGACCACTTTGTCCCTTTGACGATGCGAGCGATGAGATTCCCTTCTCGCCTGGTTCCAGGAATCAGAGAATAGAAGGTTGGTGGAACCCTCTTGCTACTTCTCAAAGCCGCCTTCAATTAGGAATTCCTTCTCGCCTGGTTCTGGAGATTTCTTGAGAAGAAGGTATTAGGGTATCAGCACCCTGAATAGAGAAGCAATTCTCTAAAAGTCTCTGAATTTAAGAGCGCACGGTGCGTCGTGAAGAAGCCTCTGCTTGTGGAGTTCTCTTGTGCGTGTCGTCTCAGAAAGGCTCTTCTTTCTCTCCTGTCGTGGTGGTTCTCTCTCCTTGTGCCCCTGGAGGGCTATTTATAGGGAGAACAAGGGTATAACCGTCCCTTGAAGATATGAAAACAGATTGAATCAGATCTGTTTAAATCTGGAAAGTAGCCTTGCTGCGAGGCTAGGATCAGCTTCTGCGAAGCTAGTAATGGCAGGTCGGTTGATCTTCTTGATCTGTTTTGATCTTTTCCATATTGTTGGAGGATTTTCCCTGATCTCCTTACTCATTTTAAGAGAGTCAAGAGATTGTGGCAATCAACTGCCGAATTTGATCTCCGATTTGATCTTAATTGGATTTGATCTGATTAGATCTGATCTCATCTGGAGATTTGATTGGTCAAAGGTTGACCAGCAGCGGCGCTGCCCGCTTTGAGCTCTCAGCGAAGCTGGAGGCAGTATCTGGCGAAGTTAGAAGAAAGCTCTTCGGCGGAGCTAGGTATCGTTTGTGGCGAAGCTACCGTATACCCTTATGTGCGGTTGTGTATGGCTTCAAGCGAAGTTAACTTTCTGCGGAGTTAGCTGAGCACTTCCGGCGAAGTTAGGTGATCTTAACCTCTCAAGCGAGGCTATCCCTTTAGGCTCATGTGATGCTAAGTGCTAGCATCTTAGACCTGCTGAGGTCTGTTCAGAAATAATCCGGGTTCACTGTCTGCTTGCTGGATCAGTGGAGTCCAAGTTGCTTCCCTGTCCCTCGGAGATGGGTGAAAACTGGTCTTCAGCTCGTCTGTCACTTGTCTTTTGTAAATGTCAACAAGTTTAGATATTGTTCGGACCAATAAGAATCTTGTCTTTTTTAAGTGTCAACACAAATTAGTAGATTCCTTGTGAGCTTACAGGATCGCTTTCAAAATGATTTTAGGTATGTCTCTTTATAGGTTAGTCAAAGGCTTGCCACTTGCCTTTTGAACTTGAACATTGGGCCTTATGGGTAATTAATTAACTGAACTTTGATCTAGACAAGGCCAATGAACTTTAAGAACTGCAAACTTCTGAACTTGAGGAATTGAAAAACGATGCCTATGAAAATGCGAAGATAACAAAAAATAGGGTTAAGGTCTTTCGTGATAAATTTATTATAAGGAAAACTTTTGTCCTCGGACAAAAAGTCTTACTCTATAACTCTAGACTTTATCTTTTTTCAGAAAAGTTGAAATTGAGATGGATAAGATCATTCATTGTGAAAACTATGTTTCCACATGGTGCAGTAGAGATCTGCGAGCCTAAGAACGGGAATGAATTCAGTTTAATGGTCAACGCCTAAAATCATTCTTGGAATCGGTGCCAGAAAATGAGACGGCAATGGGTCTATTTGACCCAATGCATCAGTAACATCAACTCTTTTACATTTTATTTCATGTTCATTCATACATTAGGGACAATGCTTGAGCTATGTGTAGGGGAGGATCACTAACATTTAACATGATAAAAAAATCTTTTGAAGTGGGAAACAATACTTTGATCTATTTTTGTAAAAAAATTAAGATAATCTTAAGGATTAGGTGAATCATAATTAGGATTTCTTAATACTTAGTCAAAGTAAGATTACTTGCTTAATTTCTAGATTTAGGAAGAAAAATTAAAAAAGTAATTTGGTCTTGATTTTTACCTTGATGAAAATATGCACTTTATACACTTACACACTTAGGATTCAAAATAAAGACTCTTGTGCCTTATAAAAAAAGGAAAGAAAAAAAGAAAAGAGGAAACACACACACACACACATATCAAAAATTCTTTAATTAAGCTGGGTAATTGTGCTTCATAAAGCATAGATATTCACGCCTAAAAGTGATTAGTATCACTAATAAAACTCTTAATTTTGTGGCCTTATTTGCTTGAGTCCTTAAGTCTAAGGGGTGTTTTCTCACTTGATGCCCTAAGACCATCCGGTCTGGGAGTCATCGGCTAAAGGCTCGTTACATGGGTGAATTAGAAAGCCTAATAAAACAAAAAGAATAAATATCACTATATTCAAAATAATAAGGCATAAGAGTTGGAGTTGAAAAATCCTGAACAAAATTTCATGATCACAAAGGTGCATATGATTTAGGGTAAAATAATAGATTGAGTGAGAAATACATTTTGAATTCTTAACTTTAATTATACAAGTTTTTGCATCGAAACTAAGTTTAGGAATGAATAATTTGGTGAACTTATGACTTATAGATTACTTAAGTTTTAAACATTTTTCTCTCTTATAAAAGGAATTTTCAAAAACATTAACATTTTTATTTTTTACTTAGATTTTGTGGGTGCAAACCACTGAAAACTCTAAAGAGACTATAACTCCTCCTCTAGGAGAAATCTAGAGATTTAAAGGCTTACTGCACATGCTCAGTGCAGTTGTGTTACCTGCGAAAGTGACTCATTAAGCTCTTAGTCTTTTGATTTTTGCTCGAGGACAAGCAAAAGATAAGTGTGGGGGTGTGATTATTAACATATATTGCATATTTTATATCACATTTACATATTTATTTTTATTTAAATTCTGCTATTTACTTGTTCTAATGTCTAATGGTGTGCAGATTGTAAATAATGGAGAAAGAAAAGAAAAAGCCCGATATATCTTAAATAATTCAGATTTTCAAGGATAAAATTCTCTAGCTCAAGATTAACGTGGATATATTGAAGATCTAAGAGACATAGATGCAATCTTGTCAGAAGAACTAAATACAACTGAACAGGGGGGATCTCACGCTCAAAGCGCTGAACCAATAGCCAAAAAAATGTGGCATTTCCGCGGCATTTTCCAATTTCCTGGATAATATTTTGGCCTTGGGTCTCGTCCTCATCCTCCACACGCTTTTACCACTCTTCTCCTCCTATAAATTCAGCACCAAAGCAGAGAAGAATGCATAGAAAAGAGAACTAGATTTTAGAGTTTTCATCTTAAGGTTGGGATTTTGTTAGTTAGTCGTTACTCAAGTTAATCTTCATTTTATTTTCTTTCATTTGTTTTAGTTTAGTCCAGAAAAGAGAGTGAAAAAGAGAGTTGTAATTTTGTAATTGAAGTGATGTCAAGGAAGGATTCAACTCTTGCAAATTATCGTCTCGATCTTATTTGGTATGTTTGTATTATTCATTTACTTCTCTCTTTGTTTAAGTTTTACTATGAGTAGCTAAACACCTTTTCCGAGCTCACTAATCTATCCCCTTTACCCCTCTTCTTCTTGATTGAATTTTATGATAAAAACCCAATTGATTCATTTGCAACTCTAGTTCTAGTCTTGCATTCTGCGAGTGTTCTTGAAGGCATATGAAAATGGGTATTAGTTTTTAACTTCTATTTTGAAAATAATTTTAAACTTATCTTTATTCAATTTAAGAATGGTTTTAAAAAGAAGTTGAATTTTCCAAAATCTATCTCATTCGCTTTACTTGAATGCTTCTGAAACTCAAATCTTAATCTTTACTGATGATCCGATTGAGGTATGAAACTTTCAGGAGAAAAGTAAGTAGTTGAGTAGTAGATTAGTGAGCCCAGATTTCTCTTCCTTATAAAAAAAACTCATTTTTCTTTGCTCAGATTTTTCATCACTTTTTCTTAAATTCTAATTCATCCTCTTTTGAAACTTTTTTATTTTCTTTTTCTAAATTCTTAAACCAACTTCTCAACCAAACCATATATTTTTTTCTTTTAAAAAACATAAACATAATTTGATTTTTGAAATAAAAATACATAAAAACTTGCATCGCATTCCTCCTCACGGATACGACCCGTTAGCCCAAGGCTACACGGTACACTTTAATCCAATTACCACACGTGATTTTTTTCTTTCATTTATTTACTTCACATGGTACATTTAAAAGTACTCAGTGCTAACCGAAGAAATTTTTACAACCGCTTTCCCCTTTTTCCCTCTTTCCTCCACCGGACGAAGAAGATAAAAGACATTACAACCCATCAGAACAAGAAGTTTGGGGGAAAGAAATTCTTAAGAAAATGGGCAAACTTTACCTCAGGGATCTGCCCCTATTTATAGATGGAGCCGACCGTTTCTTATTCAATTTCTCAAATTCCTAAGAAGATAGTCACATTTCAAGATTTTCTGCATGTTGTATCAGCCAGATATCAACCGCCGCTGCACCTCGATCTCATTCATTAATTTGCTAGTTGTTCTCCAGCCGCGATGCATCCAGGTTAATTCCTAAAGATATGCCATAATTAGTCAAATCCTCACGAAGATACGCAAAAATGGTCACTCGATCAATCGAATTGAAAAACATCCAACACAACAAGTAAAAAAAGAATTTAAATGATTTAATTAATTAATTAAAACTAAATTAAAAAATAAATTAGAAAGTTATTAAAATAGAAAAATGAGATAAAATGTTTCAATTAATTAATTAGAATAATTATTAAAAAAGGAAAAAAGAGAAAAACTAAGTTAATTTAAAATATAATTAATTAATATAGCTAAATAAATGAAATAGAAAATAAATGAAAGTAGCAAACAAAAATGAAAAAGTGAATAAAAAATTAGAATAGTGAATAAATAAGTAAAAATAATTAATCAATTAATTATTTAATTAAAAGTAAACTAATAAATAAATTAGAATAGTAATTACATTAACAAAGAGAAAAGTAGAGTTAATTAAATACTTAACAATTAATGTAATTGCATAAATAAATAAAAATATATATAATAAAATTTATATAGAGTACAAAAGAAAATAATAAGTAAATCAGTATGTATTAGTGGGAATGGGAAGTGAACGAAGGAATGCAAAATAAAGAAAAAGTGAAGGATTTCCCAGGAGGTCTCCAATCCTCGTACAACTCCCCCTGGCTAGTCTTTTAGTTTGTTAAATATGTTATAAAAAAGGAAAAAACAATACAAAATAAATAAAAAGTACAACAAAATGATTGAAGGAAAAAAACATTATAATAGTGAGTACGTAAGTAAAAAAAGAGAAAAAAAATTCAATTAAGTAGTTAAATATAATAAATTAATAAATTAATTTGAATACTTATTGAATAAAGATAAAAAGTGGACAAATAAGTTAATTAAAAACAACTAATTAATATAATTGAATATAAAATTATAAAAAAAATAAATAAGAAGAACAAACAAAAATAAAAAATGAATAAAACAATTAGAATAGTAAATAAATAATTAAAAACAAAATTTAAATGATTAAATTAACTTCTTATTTAAACTAATACAAGGAAGAATTATAATATGATTATACAAGGAAGAAGATAATATGATTCAGTTAATTAGTTAATTAAAAATAAATTATAAAAAAATTAATAAATAAATTAGAACAATTATTAGATAAGAGAAAATAGATAAAACACCATGTTAATTAAAGTGATGGGTGCAACAAGAGCAATTCCCAAGAGAACACCCATCTCGTGCTACCCACGCCCAGCTCATATATCATTTTTTTAAATTAAAAAAGAATTATTTAAATAAATAAATAAAAGGAAATAAAAATGAATAAAACATTAGAATTTTATATAATTAAGTATAAAAGAGAAAATGTTTCAATTAATAAAACAGTTAAAAATAATTAACAAACAAAATAGAAAAAATATCAGATAAGGAAAAAAGAAAAATGAATTGATTAAATAAATAATTATGTAAAAATAAATAAAAGGAGAAAAATAAAATTTTGATTAAAAATTAGTATAGTGAATTAATAAGTAAAAAAATATTAAAACAAGTCAATTAATTAAGTAACTTGAATTAAATTAATAAATAAATTACAATAAGTATTAAATAATGAAAAAAATGAGTGAACTAAATATTTAATAATTAATATAATTGAATAAATAAATAAAAATATATTTAATGAAATTTATAAAGATAATTAAAGAAAATAAATAAGTAAATTACTATTTATTAACTGGAAGGGAAAGTGAACAAAGAAATGCAAAAAGAAAGAAAAAGTGAAGAGAGTGTATGAGGACTTCCCAGGACGTCACTAATCCTTGTATAACACCCGTCGGCCTAATATATCTGTTTGTTAATTAAAAATTTTAAAAAAATGGAAAATTAAAAACACAAAATAAATAAAAGGTACAACAAAAGAGAAAAAGGGAACAAAAATATAATAATGAATACGTAGTAAAAAAGAAAGATGATTCAATTAATTAATGAATTAAAAATTAATTAATAAAAAATTAAACAGTTATTACATAAGGAAAAAATTAAAATAGTTAATTAATTCATATAATTGCAATTATTAAAAAATATATAAAATAAAATTTATATAGATAAATAAAGAATATAAATAAATAAATGAGTTTATTTTAAGAGGAAGAAGAAGCGAAAGAAGAAATACAAGAAAGAAGAAAAAAGTGAGGGGTGCAACACAATGCCTTCCCAGGATGTCCACACATCCTCGTACTACTCCGGCTTGGCTAGAATCTTGGTTTGTTAAATTAAAAATAGAAAAAAAATTAAAACTATCAAAACAGAAAATAAATAAAAAACAATAATGATAATAATGATAAAAATAATTAGAATAGTTGAAAAATAACTAAAAAATAATTTAAAATGATTTAATTAATTAATTAACTAATTATTAAAGAAAAATTAATAAACAGATTAGAAAATTTATTAAAGTAAGAAAAATGAGATAAAATGATTCAATTAACTAGTTAATTAAAAAAATTAATAAATAAATAAGAATATTTATTAAATAAGGAAAAATAGAAAAAATTAATTTAAAAAATAACTAAGGAATATAACAGAATGAATAAAGTAAAAAATAAATAAATAAAAGACAAATAAAATAAAAAATGAATAAAACAGTTAAAATAGTAAATAAATTAGTAGTAAAATTATTCAATTAATATTTAACTAAAAGTAAATTAATAAATAATTAAGAATTGTTACTACATAAAAAAGAGAAAAGGTATGTCGGTTAAATAATTAATAAATTAATCTAATTCCATAAATAAGTAAAGATATATTTAATGAATTCATATAGAGGAAAAAAGAAAATAAATAAGTAAAATAGTATGTATTAATGGAAGGGGAAGTGAACGAAGAAATGTAAAAAAGAAAGAAAAAAATGAAGAGTGCAACACGAGGACTTTGTTAGGATTTTGCCTAATTTTTTAAGAGAAGATGATGGTCCAAGAAAATCCAATTGAGTTGGAGAAGAAAATGACTTGAAGTAGAAGAAGCAAATTAAGGTGAAGCAATTTCCTTTTCAGACGATTGCAAGTTTCCTTTTCAGGAGTATGAATAGGATTCAATTCTGAAATCACCTAGAGGGGGGTGAATAGGTGATAGTGCTAATCTAAAAACTAAATGCGGAATTATAAAACTAATTGCAACTACACTTAGTATAACCAACGAGTGTAGCCGAATTTCTCGTGAAGGGCTCTGGACTAACTCCTCTTGATTCCTCTGAATAAGAGTTGAGGTGCTATATGAAGCTCTCGTGGTTAAGTACAAGTGAGGCACCCAAACACACAAGCATAAAAGAGATATGACAATATGAATCAATGCACAACACAAGCATATAAGATATGATGATATGAATGATGCAATGCATAACACAAAGTAGAGAGAGTTTAGAGTCAATGGATCAAACGCAAACACAAAGATATGTTCCGAGGTTCGAGCCCCTAGCTCTACGTCCCTGCCTTCACCGAGAAGGATTTTCAATCCACTAACTCGTCCACCAAAGACTCCCACCGAGGGAACCTCCACCGAGGAGGATTTGTACAACAACCGGGAGTACCGAACTCCTCTCTCAACTAACAACCTCCACTGAGGCAATACAAACACAATCCACCTCTACCGAAGAGGGATACAAGCCAAACCCAACTCCATCTCACGCAAACCAACAATCTCAACCTCTACCAAAGAGGGAGCAACCAACAAAGGGTTTTTACAACAAGTGGTATATCTCAACCACAAACCACTATCTTTTTCCCACAAACAAATGATCCTAAATAGATAGGATAGGAGATATAGCTCAAGTGGAAATCAAGGTGTTTTTGGAAATCAAATAACAAAGAAAAACTACTTGGGAAATCTCTTGTAAATGATAGAAATGAAAATCCAAAACAATTTCACAAAAAACTAGTTTTCTTTGATTTTTCCAAAACCCTTGAAAAAAAACAAAGAATAGCAATTTGATTCAAAAAAACTTTTTGTTTAAAACACTAGAAGAGATCTGGAATTTTTGGCTCTAAAAATCTTGGTCAAAAGCCCAAATAGATGGGGTATAAATAGCCCCCAAACCAAACTAGCCGTTAGAGCTGATTTGGCAGCTCTTTCGGCTGGCGGTCGACCGGCCGGTCGACCGCCAACAGTCATATTTTTGACCGTTGGAAGAAGCCGGTCGACCGCCCGGTCGACCGCCCAAAAACAGAGAGCAGAGCTCTCTGGCCCGGTCGACCGCCCGGTCGACCGGCCCAAGTGCCTGGCCAACGTGCACAAGGCTGTGCACGTCGGTCGACCGCCCGGTCGACTGACTCTGGGGTTCGGTCGGCCGTGCGGTCGACCGCCAGAGCCGTCAGGCAGCAATCTGGGTCAGAAAAACTGGTTAAAAATTATTCTAATAAATCCCATAAATCTTCTAGAAATCCATAAAAATAGTTTTATCATTTTACATTGATATATAAACATGTGATAAAAATTTTAAAACAAATTTCAAACATTATGGACTATTTTTGTGTCTTACAAATTTTATCAAGAACCAAAAACTGTATTTTACCAAACATGAATTTTTCAATAGGAAATCTGATTTTTCCTAAAACTCATTGAAATACAAAAACATGATACTTAAACACTTTTAGGCATGTTGCATATGGACATAAGTCCAATATACATGAAACATATATATATTCATGTTTTTGACTTTAATTCCAAAAATATGTTTTGTTGAAAATATAAAACCTAAACCACATGAATAGGCAAGTCAAAATAAGTTTGTCTAGGAAGTTAAGCATGCATGTATATAGAATGAATCTACTATACATAAAACCATTTAAACTTGTTTTGATCTAACTATTCATGAAAACAAATATTGGTTAAACCAAAAACTAAAATACCGAATCCAAAACATAAAACGTGTGTGTATTGTGAACTTGAGCATATCAACTATCTAGTCTTTACAAATGGATCTAAACACAAACTAAACTAAGATACCTAAGTCTTCTTGACGATCTCCATCTTCAAGTCGACTCGATCCAAAACTGTGATCCACCGAGCTTGACTCCAACGAGTGCTATATATGATCTTGATGCTCGGGCTCTTGAATCACCATGTGAAAGCTTCCAAACACCTTGTTGAAGCTTATCACCAACTAATATCTTGATTAATGATCTGAAACTAAACATTATAAGATTATTAGTAAACATAACTACATGAGTTAATCATCATCAAAACTAGAGTGGAAGGCCTCTGGGCCAACAATCTCCCCCTTTTTGATGATGACAAAACTCATGGAGTTATATATGCATGGATTAAAGTTAAGCTTCAAAGAAGCTCCCCCTTAACTCATGCATAGCAATAAACAATAAAATATATAATGAATATTAAACATGAAAATGCATAGACATGCATAAAATAAGATACCAAATACAAAAACATGCTCTTGATACCAAACATATGAAATGCATCATAAAACGTGCTCTTGATATCAATAAAAACATGCTCTTAATAGCAATGAAATGCTCTTGATACCAATTAAACGACAAACTAATAAATAAAAATAAAACATGCATATAAAACATGCATATAAACTCAAATACTTCTCCCCTTTTTGTCAATCATCAACAAAGGGGTCCAAGTAAAAACAAAACATTCTTCTCCCTCTTTTTGTTCGAAACATAGAATCAATAAAGGGGTGATATCAAACAAATCAATATAAATTTTCATGGATACCAATTGAAAGAAATAGATCAATAGATACCAATGAAAGTAAACAAAATCTTGATACCAATAGAGAGTAAACAAATAAGCATCTTGATACCAATTTTACCAATTGAAAGTATTTTTCTTTTTAAACATATGATATCAAATTAAAAAACAATATTCATTTTTCAATCATTTTTCATCATAAAGTATGGGAGTGAAAATCAAAGGTAAACCAAATACCAAATGAAAGATAAAATACGAATTTTCCCCCCTTTTTGAAAAACCAAATAAAACGATGATCAAAAATTTTATTTGTCATAAGCTTGTATAAGTACCAATTGAAAACTTACTTAATTGAAATATGATATTCAATAAAAACTCAAACTTATCATAATCAAAATTTGTGCTTAAAAATATAGGGATATAATAAGCACAAATAAAACATATATATGTATAAAAAATTAGATACCAATCGAAATTGATACTATTTGAAGAGTATGCATACATACATACACAAAAATATATGAGTATATCAGAAATGTCAATATTGATACCAATTGAAAGAATCTAATGATACCAATTGAAACAACAATAATATCAAGTGTATATCTCATATAACCTACCACCCATTCATGCTCATGTTTAAAATGATTTTCAATAAAGAACATACAAGGCATGGTCGCCCATCCAACCGCCCTTGGAAGGTAGGCGTTTTCAAAAATAGGTTTGAAAAATATAGTATGTTTGAAAATCTCTACCATAACGAAGAATACAAACTAGTTAAATGGAAAAACTTGTTAACTAGTACGAAATCCTTCAAGTAAGGAATAAAACATAAATATTTTTCATGAAACACATGTAAATCACATGGCACTAAACACTCAAATTCCATAAAACATGTATCATACTCATGAAAATAAAATCATGAGAAAACTAATAAAGTAAGTGAACAAGTGTTATGTGACACATATCAACATGAAAATATTCAATTAAGCTCAATTAAGATATTCCTTAAAAACATGAAAACATGAAACTAAATTTTCATTAAAAAATTTATACTTCAAGGCATATGTATGTTTTGACAAAACAAGAAGTATACATACATATCCCTAAACACAATTGAGTCCATAATAAAGATTTGCATGAAAAGCAAATGACTCAAGGGGTATACATGTATATCTTAAGGTTTGGCAAAATAGACATATACATGAAGTGAAAACACATGATCATAAAAACATGAATAAAATAGGAATACAAGTCAAATGTATGAATCATCAAAACTAGACTATACTAGAACATCTAATGGGTACAAATAAGTATTCAAGCACAAACATATATAAAGATTTATTTGTGGCCCACTATATGTACAAGTATAAATCCTATTCTTAATGAAAACTAACACCTAAACGTATATTCAAAACATGAGGCATAAAACGAGACTTAAATCAACATGATAATCATAAAAATGATCATTATGTAAATCCATATGCTATTAGACCTATGATATACATAATAGCTAAACAATGGTGAGAACACAACATATGTGTCCATATAAACATGGGTGATCTCAAAAGCTATACATGCATGTCAATGATCTAATAATCATGGCATTATCATAATAATCTAAAAACATCAAAACATGCTATAAGCAAATGATATAAAAACATGTAAATAAACGGGAGTTAGAGATCGATACCAAAACCAATGAAGGCACCTCTCTAGTTCTCCAAAAAACAAGGTGGTCCTCCCACCAAACTTCCCTTGAAAGTGATGCATCCAAATAGTCATCATGAAGCTCGGAACGCATCCACCTCAAGGCACCGATACTCTTACGTCATGCGAGAGCCCACACCTTCATCAAATACAATAGGGGTGGTCTTTGGTACCCATAGTCTTTTGGGTCCATGGGGGTTAGTCCCTTTCCTAACCCAAACAAATTTAGTTGCTAAATTATCATCATGTATACGATTATAGCAAAATTTACAAGGTGGCCCTTACGTCCACAATGTGTACAAGTGTACACATGAGCATACATGTGATAGGTGTGACCGTGAGGAGCATGTGTATGCCGTGTATGGTGTGCATGCATAATAGAAACTTGTTTCTTTCGAAATAAAGATTTCAAGCGTGTATGACTCACAACACATTGGCTCAAAGTGGAGCCCAAACAATCTACACTCTTCTTAAGCATGGATATATCATTTTCAATTATAGAAGAGGTGGAACATGCAATAGATGAACTAGGTGTACCTACACTAGCATGACAAACATGTGTATCAATTTTATTTTGTAAAGAAACATTTTTCTTTAAACAAGCTTCTAAATCTTTTGAAATTGAAGTAATTTTTATTTTCAAAGAAACATTCTCTTTTACAACAAAATCAAGTTTTGAAGTTAAAGACTCATTTTTCTTCAAAACTTCATTACAATCATTTTTATTTTTCAAAATCTTGTTTTCATTTAAAACAAGTTCAAGTTGGGTTTTCAAGGAGTCACACTCATTTGAAAACTCAACCTTCTCTTGTAAAGCCAACTCAAGTTTTGAAAACAAATCCTTATTTTCTTTTGATAATTTACAAGTTTTCTTTTTCAAAATTTTATATTTTTCTATTAATTTTTCACAAACTATAGAAAGTTCTTCATTCAAGGTTTTGGCATCAACATACTCATTTGAAGAACTAGCACAATCATCATTATCTAATTGAGTTTCCGAGTGTACCTCAAGGGAGTCATTCCCTTAGACCATGAAGCATTGTGACTCGGATTCTCCACTAGATTCCTCCGGTTGGATTGGCAATTGAAGCTTGGAGGTGGAGGTGGTCAACTTGTTCCACACTGCAAAGGCGGAATCAAAGTTAGAAACAAGCAAAAGATATTCTTTATTAAGCGTGCTTCTAATAGCCTCAAGGGCTTGTGCATTGGCCCCTATATGATTGCTATTACCAAGATAGCATTTCTTGGTAGCGGCAAGGAAAACATGCAAGCCTAGGGTTTTCAAATATATGGACATCCTATATTTCCATGTGTCAATGTTGGAGACATCGAACATGGGAGGTGACAAGCAATCCATGAGTGTGTGCAAACAAATAGTGTGCAAATACAAATGATAGATTAGCAAAGCAAGATCTCACTCCTAGGTGGTTAAACCAAATATCAGGAGCGTAGGCTCTGATACCAATTGAAATCACCTAGAGGGGGGTGAATAGGTGATAGTGCTAATCTAAAAACTAAATGCGGAATTACAAAACTAATTGAAACTACACTTAGTACAACCAACGAGTGTAGCCGAATTCCCCGTGAAGGGCTCTGGACTAACTCCTCTTGATTCCTCTGAATAAGAGTTGAGGTGCTATATGAAGCTCTCGTGGTTAAGTACAAGTGAGGCACCCAAACACACAAGCATACAAGAGATATGACAATATGAATCAATGCACAACACAAGCATATAAGATATGATGATATGAATGATGCAATGCACAACACAAAGTAGAGAGAGTTTAGAGTCAATGGATCAAACGCAAACACAAAGATATGTTCCGAGGTTCGAGCCCCTAGCTCTATGTCCCCGCCTTCACCGAGAAGGATTTTCAATCCACTAACTCGTCCACCAAGGACTCCCACCGCGGGAACCTCCACCGAGGAGGATTTGTACAACAACCGAGAGTACCGAACTCCTCTCTCAACCAACAACCTCCACCGAGGCAATACAAACACAATCCACCTCTACCGAAGAGGGATACAAGCCAAACCCAACTCCACCTCACCAAGAGGGAGCAAACCAACAATTTCAACCTCTACCAAAGAGGGAGCAACCAACAAAGGATTTTTACAACAAGTGGTATATCTCAACCACAAACCACTTCCTTTTTCCCACAAACAAATGATCCTAAATAGATAGGATAGGAGATATAGCTCAAGTGAAAATCAAGGTGTTTTTGAAAATCAAATAACAAAGAAAAACTACTTGGAAAATCTCTTGTAAATGATAGAAATGAAAATCCAAAACAATATCCCAAAAACTTAGTTTTCTTTGATTTTCCAAAACCCTTGAAAACAAAACAAAGAATAGCAATTTGATTCAAAAAAACTTTTTGTTTAAAACACTAGAAGAGATCTGGAATTTTTGGCTCTAAAAATCTTGGTCAAAAACGCAAAAAGATGGGGTATAAATAGCCCCCAAATCAAACTAGCCGTTAGAGCTGATTTGGCAGCTCTTTCGGCTGGCGGTCGACCGGCCGATCGACCGCCAACGGTCATATTTTTGACCGTTGGAAGAAGCCGGTCGACCGCCCGGTCGACCGCCCAAAAACAGAGAGCAGAGCTCTCTGGCCCGGTCGACCGCCCGGTCAACCGGCCCAAGTGCCTGGCCAACGTGCACAAGGCTGTGCACGTCGGTCAACCGACTCTGGGGTTCGGTCGGCCGTGCGGTCGACCGCCAGAGCCTGTCAGGCAGCAATCTGGGTCAGAAAAACTGGTTAAAAATTATTCTAATAAATCCCATAAATCTTCTAAAAATCCATAAAAATAGTTTTATCATTTTACATTGATATATAAATATGTGATAAAAATTTTAACACAAATTTCAAACATTATGGACTATTTTTGTGTCTTACAAATTTTATCAAGAACCAAAAACTGTATTTTATCAAACATGGATTTTTCAATAGGAAATCTAATTTTTCCTAAAACTCATTGAAATACAAAAACATGATACTTAAACACTTTTAGGCATGTTACATATGGACATAAGTCCAATATACATGAAACATATATATTCATGTTTTTGACTTTAATTCCAAAAATATGTTTTGTTGAAAATACAAAACCTAAACCACATGAATAGGCAAGTCAAAATAAATTTGTCTAGGAAGTTAAACATGCATGTATATAGAATGAATCTACTATACATAAAACCATTTAAACTTATTTTGATCTAACTATTCATGAAAATAAATATTGGTTAAACCAAAAACCAAAATACCGAATCCAAAACATAAAACGTGTGTGTATTGTGAACTTGAGCATATCAACTATCTAGTCTTTACAAATGGATCTAAACACAAACTAAACTAGGATACCTAAGTCTTCTTGACGATCTCCATCTTTAAGTCGACTCGATCCAAAACTGTGATCCACCGAGCTTGACTCCAACGAGTGCTATATATGATCTTGATGCTCGGGCTCTTGAATCACCATGTGAAAGCTTCCAAACACCTTGTTGAAGCTAATCACCAACTAATATCTTGATTAATGATCTGAAACTAAACATCACAAGATTATTAGTAAACATAACTACATGAGTTAATCATCATCAAAACTAGAGTGGAAGGCCTCTGGGCCAACAAATTCCTATTCAATGAAGATTTGTTTCTAAAAATTAAAAGGTTTAGAATCTTTCTAGATCAAGGAGATCAACCCCTAATAGATTTGATCAAGATTCTTCAAGTATCCAATGGCCAAGATCATCTCATAGTCCAAATAGGATTTGAATTATAAAATCTTGTAAATAAAGGTTGTAACCCGGCATTGTAAATTGGAGCAGAGGAGGTAAAGAAAGTTATGGTGAACAACAATGTAAGGTCCTAAAAAACCGAGAAGGCCCTAAAAAGTCAAGAAAGAAAGGAGCAAGGTGCATAGAGAGAAGGTATACTCTTGTAATCTAGGCATAGATTCAAGGGGAAGGTGAATACTCTTGTGTCATCAAGAGGAAGGTTAGATCTCTTTGTATCAAGTTTATTAATAAAACTCTATCAAGTTCTCTCCCAGTGGACGTAGGTCAAGTTTGGGCCGAACCACGTTAAATCGAGTGTTCTTCTTCTTATATCTTTTAATATTGATCTTGTATGCTCGAGGTAATCGATCTCAAGCGTGCTTGAGGTCGTCAGTAGGGATCTCTGTATCTCCCAACTATTGGTATCATACTAAGTATGGTATCCGAGTTATGCAAGCAGCAATTGGTATTAGAGTATATCAATTCGTTCACAACAGACTTCTCAAGAGGTCACTAATCCCTTACAACCCAGCTTGGCTAGTTTCTCAATTTGTTAATTAAAAAAATGAGTAATAGTGAATATATAAGTAATAAAAGATACAACAAAATGAAATAAATTTTATTAATTATAATGAACAAAAGATACAACAAAATGAAATAAGAAAAAATAATTATAATAGTGAATACATAAGTAAAAGAGAAAAATTCAATTAATTAATTAATTTAAAATAAATTAATAAATAAATTTAAATTGTTATGAAATAAAGAAAAAGGGGGAAATGAGTTAATTAAAAAATAATTAATTAATATAACAGAATAAATAAATTATCAGAACTAAAATAAAAAAAATCTAGAAGACATTTTTTATCCATAACTGCATTATGCCATTTCGAGGCCTTTACCACTCCGAAGCCTTCCATAATTCAAAGTTTCTAACTCTGAATCAGAAGCTTCCTGTAGAAATTCACCAAAATCTCTGCCTTTCGTTGTGCAGCTTTATCCTCCCTTACATTGAAAATGTGTAACACCCCTACATAAGCGTGGGTGGTTATACATGGCAACAAATATTTCTGCATGCAATCCTAACCAATCAGGGAGGTGATCGTGGCCGTTACGAAGAACCCAATACGTGCATATTGTGCAGTTACAATAATGCACCAAATCCACCTCTATCGATCATCCATGTCAAGTATCTATTATCCTTTTTCTCCAAGAAGAAATGAGGCTCCTGGAATCGCCAGAGCACTATTACCTTCATGTCAATTCCTTTTCACCATCTGTCAATCTGATTATTGATTCTCACACCCGAGGCTCTTAGGCCGGCACCACACCGGTGCTCCTCACCTGAAAGATGTCTTCCTTCTTTGTGTACTCTGACAGGTCTGATCGGAGCATCCATCTGCTTATTGCAGATTCTAATCCCACGGGTTTTTATCCACCACACTCAGTTTTTTTCCTCTCCTAGAGCTAGAACATACTAATCAATTTGGGATGCATAATTGCATACACCTTAATTAATTCCCTTGCTTTTGAATATGTTAATTTGGGCTTCAATCTCTCAACTACACATTCTGCTCCTTGGCGAAGAGCCCATATGCACAACTGTGAAGGAACTTGACCCCAATCCTCTTGATTCCCTTAAGTGACCCTTGGCAGTGGGCACTTTTCATTTCCTGGCACTTTTGGGTCCATCTATAATCATAAATTATCACATCCTAAGCTCATTCCAATTTTGAATATATTATGATAGAAATAGTTAAAGTTGACAGAATTCAATAACAATAATTCATTAGTAATTTGATTGTTCAATTTGGGTCCCTTGTATACTGTTAGGAAGAAGTGAAGGGCAAGGTAGAGGGCGCAGCGACCCATTCTTGTATACGGTACATCAACATATACTAATTCCAACAATTAATTAGCTTTAATAATCTGCTGGTTGAAAACATTTCACTAATTTTAACTACATGTACATTGTTATGTTCTGATAAATGTTTTCTTCTTAATTTTATTTTGGACAGGTGGCATCGAGACGGACAACACTGGGCCGAGCTTAGCTCTGCTTGTTGGGACAGGAGGTCTATACAATAGATAATGAAACTGATCTCTTTATTAACATAGTTTAGTTTAGTTGTTAGAAAAGAACGATGAGTCTATTAATGGCTCATCTATATACCAGTCCTCTCTTATTTGTTCATCTATGGGTTATTGTTAGATCATATAGGAAATATGAGTGTTGGACCAACATAATGGTGTAGTGGTCGGTTTAGAATCTTGTCAAGATTACGACACGTGTGCTGCTGCCAAGCGGTCAACCCCCTTCTACAAGCAAACTCATGCCAGCAAGTCCAAGATGAGCCGAAGGAAAAAGCCTCGAGTTCTGCCTGAGCCCACATCAACCGAAGCCATCCACCTGGTCCTTAACTTTCAGGTCCCTCCCCAGGACCACATCAATCCTGAATCATCCATCTGGGTCCCCAACTCAGTCGGGGCTACTCATCTATTCAGAGGCATCAACCTCCATGACGAGGATCCACTCCGAAGACTTTTGCTTTCACTCAACGACAGATCAACAACACAATCTCCGCAAATCTCAGAATCGGTTATGAGCCATACTCTTCCTCCACGCTCCAGGTGTTGTACAACTCAAGCAGTTGTAGCAACCCTACAGCTAAGCGGGTGGCTACGGATAAGGACAAATTCCTCTGCATATCAATTCAACCAACCTCGGCGTGATCAAAACTGTCATAAGATCTGCATATATGTAGTTCAAACAACGGCGGATAGCAGCAAATCCCACTGCTCATCATGAAATCACCTAGATGGAGGGTGAATAGGTGACTAGCTAATCTAATGATGAATTAATGCGGAATTAAAACTATTTATGCAAACTAAAAACTATTAAGCTAAACACACCAAGTATAACACAAAAGTGTAGCCGAATTTCTGGTGAAGGACTCTAGACTATCTCCTCAAGATTCCTCTTGATATGAGATGAAGTGCCGCTATGGCTCTCTTGGTTGAATACAAGTGTGAGCAAACAATCCCCAAGCATATATCAATATAAACACAAGTATATCAAGCAAGTAAAGATAAAGGCAATGTAAGCGTGCAAGATATAAACACAAGTGAGAGATAGAGAGAGTAATCACAAACACGGGAGATTTGTTTTGAGGTTCGAGCACCCTTGCTCTACGTCCCCGCCTTCAACACTATGAAGGATTTCCACTAGAATCGATCCCACCGTATCACTCAGTGCCGCAACACCTATAAGGAGTCATACTAGAACTCTTGGACTCACTAGTCCCCTCACTTGTTCCCGCAAGAACAAACACACGCAAGCACACTAGCTTGCCGAGGCTGCACCTCTACACCGAGCTTCCACAAGAACTCAAAACAACACAAACCCGCAAGTTCGCCTCCTCAAATACAAAGTAGAACACTTGGTGATCTAAACACTTTGATCACCTAAAACTCTCTCACAATAAAGATCCCTATAGGATTGATGTAGCAATGGATAGCTCAAGTATGTGTGAGAAAAACTTGGATAGGATTTGTGATGAAAAACTCAAGAAATCCCTTTTTCAAAACACTCTTGAAAAACTCTCCTTTTAATATGAAAGTATTTGACTCTAAAACAAGTGGAGATAAACACTTAGAAAGGTAGGAAAAACTAGCTTGAAAACTCACTTCAAATCTTATAGAAAATAGCCCAAAACAGCCCCAATATATAGGCCTAAAAAATATAGCAGTTGGGGTCCAACTCAGCAGAAAACTCTGCTGTCGGTCGACCGCCCGGTCGACCGCCAACGGTCGAATTTTGGACCGTTGGGAAAAGCGGTCGGCCGGTCGGTCGGTCGACCGAAAACTGGATTATGACCTAGACGTTGACCGCACGGTCGACCGGGGCCATTTATAGAGAGCAGAAGCTCTCTGGCGGTCGACCGGCCCTTGGCTGTGCACGTTTGTTCACATCGGTCGATCGCCCGATTGACTGACTTCTGGCTCGGTCGACCGCCAGACAGCCAGATCCAACATTTTTAGAGATGAAAACTTAGTCTTTTTACCTTCAATAAAATCCCATAAATTCTCATAAATTCTACAAAAATAAGTTCATTAATATATTTTGATATATAAACATGTTTGATTAAAAATCAAAACACATTACAAACATTTTAAACTATTTTTGTAATATAGAAATTTGGCTTAAACAAAAATCTGTATTTTTAACAAACAATCTCCAAATTGAAAATTGATTTTTCAAAACTTCTCTAAATACAAAAACAAGATATTTTAAACACTTTTGAAGCTTAGCGTGTATGGATATGATCCACTACACATATATGATGAAATATCTATGTTTTTGACAATAAGCTCTAAAATAAGTTTTGATAAAACACATGTATATTTTAAAGCTTAAAAACCAAACCGGTATTTTCCAAAACGAAAACTCTTTTATGAAAACATATATAAATCTTGTGTGTGAGTATATATGAACTTGAGCAATCTACCAACTAATCTATCCTTTACATTTTATCTAAAAATAAAATCTTGACACTTACAAACATGACACAAGTCTTCTTGAAAATTTTCTCTTTGAAAATCTTCTTCTCCTTCTTGACTTGGTCCAAACCTTGATCCAATGAGTTAGACTCCTCTTGAGTACGTGATGCAATCTTGATGCGCGAGCTCTTGAATCAACACGTGCTAGCTCCAAAGCTTTGACTTTAAATCCTCTGTCGAAGTTAAATACCAACTAAGATCTTAATCAAATATCTGAGATTAATTAAACACAAGATCATTAGTACTATAACTACATGAGTTAATAATCATCAAAACTAGAGCAATGGGCCTCGGGCCAACACATCAATCTCAACAACCCGGGCAAACGAGTGTGTTTATCCAAACCAACCGAAGCGATTATGATCTAGAGATCGTGCAGTTACGAGAATCTTGGTTATCTTCATCCTCACCAGCAACCCCGCAGGTATATATACACCACCTTCTCTAAGGAGGATTAGCATCTGATAATCACCATAAACACCACACACAAGTACTCTTCGCTTTCTCCTTATAATGATTCTTATTCTCACGCCCGAGGGTTTTTGGCCGGCACCACACCGGTACTTGTGACCTGAAAAGTGTTTTTTTCCTTATATTTTTTGACAGATTCGATTAGGCGCGTCCAATTGTCTGTGATGGAAAATCCCACCATAATAGGCATGAAAAGTTTTGTATATAGCAGTTGTTCATGACCCAGTGGACGATTAGCACAGCAAGAAAGGAAAATAAGTTTCTAGACATTTTTTGCTTGTAGTATAGTTTCTCACTCAAATGATATAAAATTTGTTTTTCCATCTTTCTGGAATTGTTTGTTCATGTGAAATATTGGCTTTTCTGCCAAAACTTCTCCAGAATCTAAACTACATAAAACGCTGCAACTTATTACTCTCCTTTCAAATGGCCTTTTCAGTTATTTTTGTTTGAGGAAAACCAATTTTTTTCCTACCACAGAACATCAATGTAAATGTGGAGACATAAACAGACCCCTTCTTGTAAATGTTCGAAAAATTCTTCCCACATCAACTTATAAATGGAGTGCACTGGCTGAAAATTTGTAATGTCTTTGTTGAGTTAATTATTCACTTTTTCTGCAATAATTATGTTTGGCTGAGGAACATTCTAAATGATTGTGCTCATCATACAATTGATTGAATTGGCCAAGACTCAAGTTATCCCACAAATTTTGCTTTCCATTAACTGTGTGTGACGGATGACAAGCATTATATATTTTGAGGTATTATTGACAATTATTGAATATCTGGTGAATGTTTCCTCTTGGTGGTCCTTTTAATTTCTGCCCGAAAATGGTCAATCTATGTACGGACCGTGAATGTTTTCTTTTTATTTTCATCTTTTATTTCAACAACAACAACAACAACAACTAAGCCATTTGTCCCAAGTATTTGGGGTAGGCTACATGACCCAAAAGAGAATTACACCGGATCGGGCACATGAATCAGCTTTCTCCACTCAATTCTATCATATGTCTTCATTAAGATCTTTAGCCTCTATATCTTGTCGTATTACCTCCATCCATGTTTTCTTCGGTCTCCCCTGCGCTCTTTTAACTTGCCCTAAATTGATATGTTCTACTCGCTGGACTAGCGCATTCTGTAGGTCTACGTCGCACGTGATCAAACCATCGTAGACGGTTTTCTCTCATCTTCTCTTCTATAGAGGCTACACCTATCTTAGTACAAATATCCTCATTTCTCATTTTATCTCTTCGCTTGTTACTACACATCCAACAAAACATGCGCATCTCTGCTACACTCATCTTCTGGGCATGATGTCTCTTTATAACCCAACATTTGGTGCCATATAACAAAGCTGGCCTAATAGCGGTTCGATAAAACTCTCTCTTCAGCCATAACAGAATGTTACGATCACATAAAACTCCTGTTGCGCTCCTCCATTTCAACCAGCTGGCGTGGATCCTATGGTTAACATCACTATCGATCTCCCCATCCTTTTTGGATAATAGAACCGAAGTACTTAAAATGACTGCTCATTGATATTTCTTGTCCATCTAGTCTCACAATACTATAATCTCAGATTCCTTGTTTACTGAATTTACACTCCATATACTCTGTTTTGGCCCTACTTAATCTAAAATCTAGAGATTCTAAAGTTTGCCTCCATAACTCCAATTTGACATTTACCCCAGCTCTCGTCTCATCTTTTAGTGTAACTTATTATTTGAAATAACATGTCTTCTGGTACGGCCAATATATTCCTTTGCATCTTTAACCAGCTATTCTATCCTGCAAATTTGTAGGGATATTTCAAAGTTGTCAAGAATTGACACATTATTAAAAATCAAGGTGAGAAAGGTTGACTGCAATTGATATTAACTTGTATAACAAGATGTACATCAAAATTATAGAACATCCCCGTTTTCTGCATCGAAAGGGAAATAGAAATGAAAGATGTATACAGATCCAAACTTGTTCTTTTAGACTAATTTTGCTCATAAAAGGAGGAAAGGTAATTGTGCATTGTTCTCTAATTAACCTTAATTAGCTTCACATAATCAACTATTATGAAAAAGTTAAAATAAAGTGGTTAAAAAAAAATGTGTTTTAGCTTTGTTCACCCACACATATGCTGCATCATTTCCTTTCATTTCTGGTGCAGGGCAGGCTCATCAGCAGTTGTAATAAAGGACCCATGCAGCAAGCAGAAGACCTAAGAACATGATGACATGTCCCTGGTGACATGTAGCTCCTCGCATGGATGCAATATCCTTGAGATAGAACTATATGAGATAAATCTGTAGAAACTGCAGACGCTGCAAGCGATATAATATCCTGAAAGAACTGCAGTGCCCATGACATAAAATCTGAAACATTCTACTCCTAGGTCATTAAAGACTAAGTTACACATATTACAATATATATATATATATATATATATATATATATATATATATATATATATATATATATATATATATATAGAGAGAGAGAGAGAGAGAGAGAGAGAGAGAGAGAGAGAGAGAGAGATTAGACGAAAGGCAGCACAGTAACATGGACACACTAGACCAATTACCCAGACAAAACCAAACACATACAGTTTCAAAGTTCATTCATGACCATGTCGGGTGGGGTCAAGGTTCATCTTCACTTGACAATAGCAGCAGCATCAGCAGCTACAAAAATACCATCAAGAAGACATATTGCCTACTTCCCAACTTCCAAGCATATCCGACGTGAAATATGAGCAGTAAATTTGGAGCCCATAACTTTTAACAGGGAAATTCCAAAAATAAATAGCCAGCCAGTGGGCAACAATGATAGCTGCCGATTTCATTGTCTTCCATTTCCCTCTAATTCAGTTGCTGGTTGCACCTGATCAGGGATCCCCTCCAGTGATTCGCCAATCTTTTTGCATACATAAATGTAGTGAGAATCTGGATCCTCGAGAACAAATCCAGGTGGAAGCAGACCCTCATCCGTGAGTGGGATCGGTTCGATCATAGACTTTGGGGAACTGTGACCTTCACGGCCTTGGTACCCAGGTCTAGCTGGAACATCAATTAAGAAGAAAATATATAAATGCCTGTTACCTCAGAAATTAACTTTTGTAGAATTCACACCGAAACAAACCTAAAAATGGAATTAATTAATTCATAGTTTAGATGAAAAACAATACTAAATGAGATTTACCGCTCATAAATAATGTCATGATGCTGCCAGGAGCAAAGACGCATAATTAAGGATTTATTTTCTTTTTTGAGGGGAGAATAATTAAAGGATTTATATAACTCTGATACAATTGGACCTGTACAATATAGTCTAGTCAACTGAAAAAGGTGGAAAAGAATGATTAAGCACCAGATTTGCATGCACCTAAACAATAATTTCAAAACTTCAAAATGCGGGTTTTGGAACTTGAATTTTGATAAGTTTACAGCAAGGAAATGTCACCTTTCAGAAAAAGATAATGCTTTCTCAGCTCTCGCCAAGCAAAAAGAACAAAAAATTTGATGCTAAAAGACTAAAGAGCACTAATGAGCATACTTCCTCCAACAAGAGATCTAGACAAATAGTAAAAAAAATATCTACTTATCCAAAATGTGAAGTCTTGCCTTTACATGTGACTGTTAGCCCTACCCCTGAGAAACACACCTGCAATATGATTGCAGGGAATCAACTAGCATAGATCGCTGAGTAGGTATTAGACAAAGTACGAGTTCCCAGTGCGAAAGTCCCACCTTAATACAGTTCTGCATGCATTGCTATCTATTTTCATCACAAAGGTAAGCATCAGCCAAGCCTGTTCCCCATTGAATGGTACAATTTAACATCATTCCTTTATGACTGGGTGCCTAATTCTTACCAGAGGTGACAACACACGGAAAAGGATTACAGTTGAGACCAAAAGGCCAGCAGGTAAACCTACAGTTAGTGATGTTATCAGATATGCCCTTAAAACCATCTAAATGTAATATTCCATATCCTTCAAAATAATGGGCACCTTCTTTCTGGTTTCCAGTGGAAACAGATTCTGTTAGTTATGATACTTGCTTCATTACAGGGGTTCAAAGTACAAGGGTGTTATCCTAGTTATTTCCTTTGCTGATTCACCAACACTAGGAAGCAAAGAAGACCAGTTTCCAGTCCAAGTTAAGGATTAATACTGCTGAGGAGGGTTAGTGGAAGGTAGAGGTTAATACTGCTGAGGACCCAAAACATCACTTTGAAAAAGTACAAAGCCTGGTGTTGTTTGGGCATCTTATCATGTATTTGGATGTCCATCTGATGCGGACATCCAGAATTGAAGAAGACAAGGGCATGCCAGTCCACTTTGATTCATTATGCATTTTTCTATTTTTAGTTTTGGTTTTATTATTAACTTATAGTAGTTTAGTACCAGATCGGTTAGATTCAGTTTTGGGATTTTTGTAAGTCTATAAAATACTCTTGTTCTAGTTATTTATCAATGAAGAATTTTGAGAGAGGAAAAAAACAATTGTGAGTGCTCAAATGTGTGATTAGAATTAAATTCCTATTTTTTAAAACCCTAATCCTATTTCTTCTTATTTTTTTTTTCCTCTCACGCAACCTCTCCTCTCTCTGCCTCATCACCGCCGCCAACACCCAACAACACCCTCTCTCTTGCTCGTTCTCTCTTTCCTTCTCTCTTCTTCCCACAGCAAACAAACCCATCACCCCTCCCAGTTCTTCATCCTCTCCTACAACCTTGCCGCCTCTTCTTCTCTTTCTTTTTGTTCTCTACTTGATCCACCAATCGATAGCTTCTCATCATTATCTCGGCCCTGACCTCTCCTTCTCGTCGTGTCGCACCGGCGAGCCGCCAACACCACCAACAACAGCAGCCCCATTCTTCTTCTTCTCTCCCTCACCCTGCCGCTAGCCTCCATCATACTATTCTTTTGCTGCCAAAGCCTCTCTCCAACTCTGTTCCACCGCCGAAGTCTCCTATCCACAAAATCTCCACCACGAGCTCCAACTGAACCCACCCATCTGATTTGGGTTCAACAGCGGCACCTGCAAGCAAGCTAGAAGGAGAAGAAACAACTCATATTGGGTTAAATTTCTCAATCGACCTGACCCGCATTCACAATTAAAAGAGGCAAGTGAATTCAAGTTTTTGATCCGTTTGCTACAATAGATCTGACCCGTGCTACAGTAATGGGTTCTGATCAAAACAAACCTGTTAACAGTCTCTCTTCGTCTACGGGTCGTAACTTTCACATCTGGTGTTCGTTTCAAATGATTTTTGACCCGTTGTGTTCGTGACGACAAGATCTTCACACTAACATCCACTACAGATCACTGAGATCCCTGTGATTCTCAGTAGGTAACCTTTCTTACGGTCTATTTATTTGTGAGTTTGATTTTCATCTCTACTATTTTATCGATTATATTTGCTGCTACTAAATTGTGAGTTGTGTGAATATGTTTACATTGAGTTTACTGGTCATCTATATTGATTTTACAAATTTTGCTATCATAACTAGTATTTGCATCATTTTATTTTAGATTGAGAACGGTGACATTGCACTTGCACGTTTTACTAAATTCACCATCTTGCATTATTAGTTTTAACTGTTATCCTACCTAAAATCGTATAGTTAATGAAGCGTTATGAAGTTTTGTTCTATCACCGGTTTCTGCCTCACACATGCATCACGTTTCACATCATCTTTCACATGAAGAGGCTGTGTTGTCACATGATGGAACTTCAACGTCAAACTACACGAGAGCACACACATGTAACTAGTTGAGTGATCTCTCAATCATGGACCTCGTATTTGCCGAAATGCAGGGTTCAGATATAATTTACAGATAATTTCAAGATGGTAAAATGAAATCTTGAATTGATTTAGAGGTTCTTCTGCAAATCTGCCCTTAGATGATGTGATTGGCAAGGATTTGGAAGGATTAAGGATATCCTCTCATGGTTTCTTGACAATCTACAAGACAGAAGCGGTCGGACGAATTGGGATTGTTCCCAATAATAACCTTCTTTTGGAAGGATTAAGGATATCCTCTCATGGTTGCTCGACAATCTACAAGACAGAAACAGTTGGACAAATCGGGATTGTTCCCAATGATAACCCTCTGACAATAAAGTCATCTTGCGATCTAATTGGACTGAATCTGGGGAGGATGAGAGAATAAGAGCTCAGCACTGGGATTATAAGTTTGTATACCCAAGTATTGGGACATTGGCTCTTTTATAGGTGAAACAGGTATGGACATGTTGGTTACAATTTCTTGACTGAGTTATTCATATCCTGATGTTTCAAATAGTTCGGTTTCATCACAAATTCCTATCCAAAAGCCCTCAAATTCACAGATCAACATATCAGAAGCAAAAGAAGAATTCAGTTTCTTGTTGTCCTGCGTCAAAGTCCACCTATCAAGTTCAATGTACCAAGTCACTTTTCAGGCTTGACATCCATGAGGGAATACAGATGTAGTGCCGTTAAGTAGCCACATATACTTTTGTTGAGTAAAAAGACTTTTCAACTCCGCACTAATAATGTCATCATCATTGTGAGCTCCCGCTGATCTTGGGATTTTTTCTGTGACTTGTTTCCTGAATCATGCGAACCAAAGGAGTCTCCCTCCCGTTGGTGCTTATCAGTCCACAAGACAGCAAAATGGTCACAGAGGCATCAAGATTATTCCCAGCAATAACCTTCTGACAATCAAGTAAGCTTGCAGTTCAACTAAGGGCCTGCTTGGCTAAGGGTGGAAGTGAGGAAGTGAGGAAGTGGTAATAGTTTCCTTTGGAACTTGGGAATTGGTTAGTAAGTTTTCCGGTGTTTGGATGTTGTTGGGAAGTGTGGTTTGAAAAATATTATGTCTTTTCCGGTGTTTGGATGGTAATGTGAAAGTGAAAGTGAAAAAGTTGACCCCAAAGTTGACCGCAAAATAATATTAAAATAAAAATTAATTAAGAAAAATAAAAAATGGACTGTAATTAGAATGCAAGTGAGATTTACGTGACCAAAAAATTAACTGTTTTATGCTACAACTTATTACAAATGAGATTTATATGACCACAAAATTAACTGTAGCACTCTGGAAGTGAGGAAATGGTTGTGTAAAAGAGAAAAAAAAAGGAAAGGGGGTTTTCTTATTTTTCTTTTCCGGTGTTTGGGTAGATAGGGAAGTGAGCAATTATACTTCCCCATTTTCTTACTTCCGCCCACTTCCTTGCAGCCAAACACGCCCTAAGAGAATATGCAGCAGATAAAAGAGTGATATATCTGAGATCTAGGTTGAGAATATGCAGCAATAACCTTCGAAGCTGCCGGTCACCAGACCCACTGTCCCTTTGTCCACCTCTTCCATTCCACCCCGACTGCTGCCGGCCTTTGCACGCGAGCCCGCACCTTCTCCCTCCGCCTGCATCGCAGAGCCGCGTCACCCCTCCTCTCCCCACCTGCACCATCTTCCCCTGCCTGCGACTGTTGTCATTTCCTCCTCCTGATCTTCTTCTCCTTCTTCTTGTCCTCTCCTCCAACTGACCCACCACTGCCTCCCCATCTTCTTCTTCATCTCCCTTAACTTAAGCCTGAACCTTCAGCCTAGCGCAGTCCGACCTCGACTGCCTCCGGCATGCGCCTCCTTGCACAAGTACGAACCCAGCATCAGTGCCTGAGCACCAGCACCCGAGCGCCTGCACCGCTTGCAACGACCAAGTCATCCTCGATCTCACGATTGCAAGGACAGAATCAGCCCCGACCTTTCCTTCCAGCAACCATCGTCAACCACCCGATCCACCAGACTTCACCGTGGAGCCTTACACCCCTCCATGTTTGCCATTGACAAGGACACAGACCCGGTTCCATGTTTCGACCCAATAGCCACCCGATCTGACCCGGTTGCACCTAATCTGGATCTGAAATTGTAGAACTTTATCCATTTCCACTTCAAGTTCGTGGATCAGACCCGACAACACCAGAGCCCGACCCGCATGTGCAATCCGACCCGGATCCGTGCTACAATGCAGACCCGTTAAGCAAAACAGACCCGTTAACCGATTGGGTTTAGTTTTCGGGCCGTCTCAGTCATTTGGAACCCAATTTGAGCATTTTTCGAGGCGTTAGACTGCAGGAGATCGAGCTATGCATCCAGCAAACACCACACAGACACTAAGGTCAAACTTGATCCCCTATTTACAATATAATCTACTATCTTTAATAACTGTCAAAATTTGTTAATTGAATGTAGATTCCCAAAATTATTTATTAATTTGATATCCAGATCCGTGGCAAGCTCGTGTAAGTGTTTTTAACTCACTTTAAATAAATTAGGTATTATTTTGGTAAATTGATTGATCTTGTAATTTATTTTATTTAGCATTTAGTTATTTGAATTGTCCATTTTACTTTCTAGCATGTGAAGTACTTAGAAAATTGTAGATTTTCATAATCTAAATTCTTGTATAAATGATTAAATATTTTGCCGTGAATTGTTTATTTTGTGACTACATACAATTATTATAAATGTTCTAAGTAAATAGTTCTAAATTCCTAGAAATTATATTGCTGAATTAATAATTGTTTGTTCTTTAAAAAATACTTTTAAGTAACCATAATTAATTAAAATTTCAGAAAAATCAAATTATTAATCCTGAACAATATTTTGTCCTTACCAGGAAAAAAATTTTGATACATTATACATAACCACTACTTGATAACGACATAGTTCGTGTTATCGAAATTACTGAAAAAAATCATGTTAGAATTGTGTACTGTCATAAATATTGTTAGACCAGATCCA
The DNA here is from genome assembly GCA_038442645.1 of Agave tequilana. Taxonomy (NCBI): domain Eukaryota; kingdom Viridiplantae; phylum Streptophyta; class Magnoliopsida; order Asparagales; family Asparagaceae; genus Agave; species Agave tequilana. Next base: position 68,753 of record JAVJIF010001292.1, on the reverse strand, counting down.
AGTAAAGTCCCACATCATAGACTTCCCGCTTGGTTGGAGATTCAATTCTTCTACAACGGATTAACTCCAAACACTAAGATGATTATCGCTACGACCGTCGGTGAAGCTCTAATGGGCAAAGAGCGTAATGAACAATATGCGCTACTAGAAGAGATGGCGTCCAATAGCTACAAATGGCAGTCAGAGAGGGTGACGCCAAAGAAGGGTGCGGGTGTATACGAACCAGCTGCAATCTCGACAATTCAAAAACAACATGCGTTGTTGACAAAGCAACTCGGATCCTCCAATGTAAGTGCACTCCAAACTCAAAATCCATCTTATGATTCTGGTGAGGGGGGCCTACTAGCAATGATTATCAAGTTGGCAACATTTCGTTCTCTCAAAACGAACAAGCCAATTACGTAAATAACTTTCAAAGATCCAACAATTGCCCCTATTTCAACACTTACACCCCTGCATGGAGGAACCACCCAAATCTCTCTTGAGGATACAACAATGCATCAAGGCCAAACAACTACCAGTAGCAGCAGCAGCAGCAACACCAACCACCTCAAGAGAAGAAACCAAGCCTTGAAGAGAAAATGCAACAACTTACTGCAAGTACCACATTATTCATGACATTGACAGAGACCAACTTCAAGGATCAAGCTGCGTCCAACCACAACCTTGAAGTACAGGTTTATCAGATAGCTTACTTGCAAGCAGACCCTAGGAATCACTGCCAAGCAACAGAGACAAATCCCAAAGAACACGTGAAAGTGATCACTTTGAGAAGTGGCATAACACTGGAGCAGAACCAAGAGTCCAATACAGAAACAGTATATCTGAAGGACACGGTGAAAAATATTCAGAGAACGAGAGAAAGATAAGCCAGAGCAGAGATGAAAGTTCGGCTGCGTAGCCGACAGTTCGGCCGGCCAGCCAAAATTTTAATAATTCAGAGGAGCCGCTAAAGTCTACAAAGAGGGCAACTGTGAAGCCATGTCCCTCCCCTATCGTTTCCCAAAGGCTAAAGAAAAATAACACAGATAAGCAATTCATCCAATTTTTGAACATGTTTAAAAAGCTATACATCAATATTCCTTTTGCAGATGCTTTAACTCAGATGCCGAAGTATGCCAAATTTATGAAGGGAGATCCTACAGAACAAAAGGAAGCTAGAGGAGCTTGAAACTGTGATGTTAAACGAAGAGTGTAGTGCTATTCTACAGAATAAACTACCTCCTAAGCTTAAGGATCCGGCAGTTTTACTATAGCTAGCACTATAAGAAATTCTTATTTTGAAAAAGCCTTATGTGATCTTGGTGCCGATTAACATGATGCCTCTCTGTTTTCAGGACATTGGGTCTAGGAGAACCAAAACCAACCAAAGTATAGCTTCAATTGACGAACAGATGTATCAAATAACCATGAGGAGTGATCGAGAACGTGGTAGTAAAAAGGGACAAACTCTACTTCCCCGTCAACTTCATTGTATTGAACATGGACGAAGATATGGAAGTTCCTTTGATTTTAGCATGATCTTTTCTTGCAACTGGTAAAACTTTAATTGATGTCCAAAAGGGTAAATTAACTCTTCGTGTACAAGATGATAAAAGTAACATCCACGTCTTTGAAGCGGTGAAATACCCCGCTGACAATGATGAATGCTATCAAGTTAACATAGTGGATGAGCTAACAAACAGGAAGTTCGAGAAAGAATACCCCAAAGTATCACTAGAAGCTTGCATCATCCCCTCTAATTCCACCACCGAAATGAACTTTGAAAGAAGGGAGTGCGTGAATTACATGGAGGCTACAACACTAATTTCCAAATATTGGAAAAACATGATTGAGCTGGGAAAAAATCCATCTTCATTGACCCCATCCATTCAAGAAGCTCCAAAACTCGAGCTCAAGACATTGCCTCCACACCTCAGGTATGCTTATATAGGTGAATATTCAACATTGCCACTAATTATTTCATCTTTGACAAGTGAGGAAGAAGGGAACTTTTGGTAGTACAACGTGACCACAAAGTGGCATTAGGATGGACTATTGCGGACATTAAAGGAATAAGCCCCTCATTGTGCATGCATAGGATCTTGATGGAGGAGAGTTACAAGTCTACAGTCCAACCATAACGTCGTTTGAATCTGGCAATAAAAGAAGTGGTAAGAAAAGAAGTTTTGAAACTTCTAGATGCAGGTATGATCTATCTTATTTCTGATAGTAGTTGGGATAGTCGTGTTCAAGTGGTGCCAAAGAAGGGTAGCATCAAGGTAGCTAAAAGCGATAATAATGAATTGATTCAACTAGGGCAACCACAGGGTGGAATGTGCATGGACTATAGGAAATTTAATAAAGCAACTCGTAAAGATCACTTTCCATCACCTTTCACTGATCAAATGTTAGAGAGACTTTCGAGTCATACTTATTGTTTTCTAGATGGGTATTCGGGGTATAATCAAATTGTCATAGCTTTGGCAGATCAAGAAAAGACCTCATTTACTTATCCACATGTTACATTTGCATATAGGACGATGCCCTTTGGTCTTTGTAATACACCTGCAACTTTTCAAAGGTGCATGATGGCTATATTTGATGACATGATGGCTATATTTGATGAAGTTTTCATGGATGACTTTTTTTATTTTTGGTTCTTTCGATGCATGCTTGTTTAATTTAAATCTAGTTTTGAGAAATTCATTGAAGTTTTCATGGATGACTTTTCTGTTTTTGGCTTTTTCGATGCATGCTTGTTTAATTTAAATCTAGTTTTACAGCGACGTGAGAGTGCTCAATTGGGAAAAGTGTCACTTTATGGTACAAGAAAGAATAGTTCTTAGTCATCAAATTTCAGCTAATGATATTGAGGTGGATAGAGCCAAGGTGGATATCATTGAAAAGCTACCACCATCAACAAACGTGAAAGGCGTGAGGATGATGTTCAACGTGGATGCGTGTATGAAAATCAGCAATAAAACACTCAATCATGCTTCACAACATTAAATGGTTGTTGATAGGAAAAAAAATTAAAACTAATAATGCAGATAATGAGTTAAATAAAATAACAACAAAACAACAACTAAGCCATTTGTCCCAAGTATTTGGGGGTAGGCTACAAGAACCAAAAGAGAATTACGCCAGATCGAGCACATGGATCAGCTTCCTCCACTCATTCCTATCGAGCAATATGCCTTCACTAAGACCTTTAGCCTCTATATCTTGTCGTATTACTTCCATCCATGTTTTCTTCGGTCTCCCATGCGCACTTTTAACTTGCCCTAATTAATACGCTCTACTCGCCGGATAGGCGCATTTGCAAATCAATTAAAGATAATAAATATGTAGGAAAAAAATTCTACAATCAGAATTAAAGCTAACGAATTCAAAGGTAAGAAGATACACACAATCTCACGTTTGTGGATATCAGTTAAATCAATAAAAACTCAAAAATTAAAATATCAGACTCGAAATAACTGATTTGGATAAGAAACATACCTACTGAGGATCAGATGTGACCTCAATGTCCTTGTGATGAATGTAGATATATAGAACGCGCTTTCACGAATCCAACCTTCGAACCGTGCGTGATTTGCAAGGTTCTATATATCAAATATCGAGATCGTATCGGATGGGGGTTTTCAAATCAGATACTAGGGGAGAATCAGGGATACGCGCGCATATCGGGTGTTCATATCGGACACTATATATAATAAAATATTGATAACTAAAAGTTGGTTTAGTGTTATAAATATCATATACCCAATAAAAATGATGTAATATACATACAAAGACAGTAAAAAATAATGTACACTTGCACTAGTCATGCAATAAATAAGTTATTTCATATCGGGTGATATTTCATGTGATTTATCGCCCGATATCGGGCGATTTATCGGCCGATTTTCAAATATCGACCGTTTTTGCTGCAAATGATACGGCGAACGATTTCCCAATATCGTATCGGCAGCAGGTAAAAAATGAGATATCTCAGCTGACACAGCCGATATTTAAAATAGGGGTGATTTGGACGCCAAACGGGTGAGATATGGCCTGAAAACTTACTTGCTTATTGGGTCTTTTTTGCTTAACAGGCTTACTGTTCATTGCGAATCTTGTTACTGTAGCTCCTCGATTTACTATAACAGTGGTACTGTAGCAATATTTTTTTTTCTGATTTTTTTCTAGGATTTTGAATTGGGAATTGGAGAAATAGAACTAAGATTTAGAATAAAATTTAAAGATCGAAGATACGAACTAGGGTTTGAAAGAGAGGAGATAGGAAAGATAATAGGCTAGCTAGAGTTTCATACACTAATCTAGGGTTTCACTAGGGCTTCACACACAAAGAGAGATATTTGAGAGAGAATTCATCACTCACAAATTTTGTAGAAAATTTCATGAACTTTTTCATTGCCATCCATATTGTTTGATACAAGAGGCAAATTATAAGTTTGTGCAAAATTGAATATAACTCAAACTAAAACTCTTAATTAAAATAGAATTACAATTTTAAATTTTAGAAACTAAACTCCTAATAAAAGTACAACTATAAGAAAAAATTTAAAATAAAGTTAAATACAAAGAGTTCTACTACTACTAGGAAATTGGAACGAGACGTCTTCTCCACCGATGATACACGTGCCATACACATGGCTTGATGTCCACATCAGAGGAGCTTCCTTGGTCATGCCGGATTTTATCGCTGATTCATAAAAGACTTCTCCAAAATCTCTAAACCTTTATATAATTTATTGATGAAGGATGTGCCTTTTGATTTCTCTAATGATTGATTGCAGGGTTCGAGACATTGAAGAAAAAGCTAGTTTCTGCACCAATCATTGTAACACCAAATGGGAGTTTGCCATTTGAGATTATGTGTGATGCAAGCGATTTTGCATTAGGCATTGTACTAGGGCAGCGAAGAGACAAGGTGTTTCAAGTGATATATTACGTGAGCCGAATGTTGAATGATGCACAACAAGACTACACCACAACTGAGAAAGAACTACTTGTCGTTGTCTTCTCTTTTGACAAGTTTCGATCCTACCTGATAGGGTCCAAGGTTATTATGTTCACCGACCATTCGACACTCGAGTATTTGCTTTCCAAGATCGAAAGCAGACCACGATTAATTCGATGGGTTTTACTCCTTCAAGAGTTGAACTTGGAGATTCGAGACAAGAAAGGTATCGAGAACCTTGTAGCCGACCACCTTTCAAGAATTGAGCAAGAAGATGAGGATGGACCAGCGGAGACACCAATAGATGATTCCTTTCCCGATAAGTATATGATGGCCTTATACACCAACGAAACACCATGGTATGCCGATATTATCAATTACTTAGCTTGTGGTGTTTTTCCTTCTGACTTCTCTTTTCAAAAAAGAAAAAGTTCTTGTCCGATGCAAAGTACTATCAATGGGAGGATCATATCCTCTACAAACATTGTGCGGACCAAACTGTTCGGAGATGCGTACCGAAGGGATGGAAAGCATCCTCCAACATTGTCATGCAATGGAAGTTGGTGGTCACTCGGCTAAGGTACTTCAATTCGGATTTTATTGGCCTCACTTATTCAAAGATTCATGTGCTTTTGTTGCTACATGTGATGCTTGCCAAATAAGCAGAAATATCTCAAGGAAGAACGAAATGCCACTTAACAACATCCTTGAGGTTGAGTTGTTCGATGTTTAGGGTATTGACTTCATGGGACCTTTCCCACATCTTTTTCGAACCTGTAGATTATGTCTCCAAGTGGGTTGAAGCCGTTGCATTGCCCACCAATGATGCAAGGGTGGTGATGAAATTCCTAAAGATGATCTTGACAATGTTTGGAACACCAAGAGCGATTGTTAGCAATGGAGGGAAGCACTTTTGCAACTATCAATTTGAAGCCTTGTTGAGCAAGTATGGAGTCAAGCATTGCGTAGCCACTCCATATCACCCACAAACCAACGGCCAAGTGGAGATTTTCAATAGAGAATGAAGCGAATTTTAGAGAAAACGGTGAACAATTTAGGGAAAGATTAGGCATTGAAGCTTGATGATGCATTATAAGCATATAGGACCGTTTTCAGAACCCCAATTGGTATGTCACCTTACCGCATTTATGAAAAAGTTTGCCATCTTCCAGTAGAGCTTGAGCAAAAAGCATATTGAGCGATGAAGTTGCTAAACTTTGATTTACAAACGGCGCATGAGAAACGGTTGCTACAACTCAATGAAATAGATGAGTTTCTCAATAATGCCTATGAGAATGCTCGGATTTATAAAGAAAAGACTACGATGTGACATGACAAGCACATATCAAGGCATGAATTCATGGTAGGCCAAAAACTTCTATACAATTCACGTCTTCAATTATTTCCCGGTAAACTACATTCGAGGTGGTCGGGACCATTCCTAGTCACACAAGTCTATCCTCAAGGAGCAGTGGAGATTTATAGCGAGAAGAAAGGCACCTTCAAAGTCAATGGACAGATATTAAAGCTGTATATAGAGGGAGATTTCAATAAGTAAGAAGTCTCTTACCAACTACAACATTGATTGACGTTGAAAGAGAGTCTAACTAATAACTATAACTTAAACCGCTTCTTGAGGGGCAACAAGTTTTCTAACTTTTTTCCATTTATTTTTAATCTAACCCTTTCATTGACAATAACTTTCTTGAGTCTGATTCAGGTGTGTACAACTTTTAAAGGAGATCACAAGAATTTACAACATTTTGAAAGTCAAACATACACTCTCTATACCCTCTACTCAAATTAACGCCGGTCTGAAACAGAAACACAAGATCAGTATACATGAAAATACAGAGCAAACACCCAAAGATGAAAAGCAGCAGAGCTAGAAAGTCAGTTCGTCCAGCCCAGCAGCCGAAATATTGAAAAATTCTGCAAAAAAATTTGTTCCATGTGAGTAACTTTTCCCATTGGTATGTAATTAATTTCTAATAGATTTTCTGAAATCTGGATATTTTTAAAAAATTGATAGCTTAAGATGGTTTTCAAATTTTTGGAATTAATTTCTAAATTATTGGAAGGATTTTGCTATCTTTGTGAATTTACTGTTTTCATCTTGTTTTGCATGAGAACATAGCATAGTTTAGGTATGGAGAGGTTTTAGAAACTTTTGACTCTGTGAATTTTTCTTAAAATTTTGAATTTCTTTTAGTGGTTTCCTTTTTCTTGAGTTTCCCTTTTTTACCTTTTTTCAAGTTTCTTTCTTTTTCAAAGATTTCTTCCTTTTTCTAATCTCTTTAGGAGTTCTTTTTTAGGTATTTCTGAATAGCATTAGGATTTTTCCAAATTTAGAGTTTCTAAATTTTCTAGGGTTTCCCGGGTTAGTTTTGTAAATAAGAGTCTATAGGGGCCTTTTTGAACTTTTTCACTTTCTATATAATCTAACGTTTCCCTTCTCTTTTCACAACACCCCGAGCCTCCACCTCCAAAACAGTCTTGCCAGAAGCTCAAGGAAGCGCCACCAACCAACTCCAGAACTTCCTTCGATCTACCCTCCTGAATTTTTCAAGGGTAGTAAGTTTCTTCTGAAATACATGTTTCTGTCATGGCTAAGATCTTTACTGAGAGAAATTTCTTCCTTATTTTTGAAGCTTTCGATGTTTATTTTCTAGATCAAGTTGGGGCTAGAAATTGAGAATATTTGTTGCATGCTGATAACTTCGCTTTTTACATCCCTAGATTAGTCCAGGAATTTTATGATGGGTTCACTTTGGATAATATTGATTATGATCATTACTCAATTTAGTTAACTTGGAGAGGTGAAACTAGAATTTTTCATTTACAAATAATTTCTGAATTGACTGGAATCCCCATTGTGGCGGATGGAAATCAAAACCTTAGGAGTCTTAGATGAGTATAGGGGTATCAAGTGGGCCTAGCCCGACTCGGCCCGGGGCATGGGGGCCAAGGGCTGGGCGGGGCTCATCCCGCCCGCGAAAATGCAGGCGGCCCGGCTCGGAACCCTTTGGGGGACTCAGGTCCGACCCGCGACCCGACCGAGCTAGACCAGTGCCGGACATGAGCCGGCTGGTTATTTTATTAAAAAAATTCCTTAAAAAAGTGTAAAAAATTCCTAAGTACATACTAAAAAAATAGTAAAAATTATAAAAAAAATCTAGAAAATTATTATGTTAAAAATTATAAAAGTCAATGCTTTATAATAAATTATAAAAAAAATTGACAAAGAAGACTACAAATTGTGAACTGAAAATGTAATTTTTTAAATTTAATGATCCAATAAAATGGATAAACGGATACAAATACAATTGAAGTATAAATTAAAAAATTGAAATTTATCATTCATAAATAAAAAAATTAAAAGTCTTCAAACATTTATCATTCATAAATAAAAAAAATTACAAAGTCTTCATTCATCTTCTGGAAGTCTTCTGGAGAGTCTTCGATGAGATCGTCAATTGTTTTATTTTGAATTCTCTTTTCCGTATCTAACAAATCCTTCCCGTATATAGTTATCTCGATTGCATCCGATGCTAGACGGTTCCTCGTATCAGTCAGCATTCGACTACCTGTACTAAAAGCAGACTATGATGCTACTGTAGATATCGAAGAAGTTAGCAAATCACATGTCATGACGGAAAGCACTAGGTAAGTTGATACTAGGGCCTGCTGATGAAGAATGAGCATCTATTCTATTTTGCTAATTTCTAATTTTACAAGAATATAAGAACCAGGTTATCGAGGGAGCTTGTAGAGCTTGAGAACTTGAAAACTTGTAGAGCTTGAGAGAGCATGAGAACTTAAAAACTTGCAAGCTTGAGAACTTGAGATCTTGTAGCCTTATAGTTGAGAAGTTTAGAGAATTGTTTTAGAATTCTAGAGATTTTTGTTGTGATGAAATGGAGTAGGGAAGATGGAGTATTTATAGAGGGGAAGAGGAAGGTTTTTTTTTTTTTTTTTGCAATTTTTTTACAAAAAAATCACCATAAGCCCATTCTACCTCGAAGTCAGGAGAAAAAGAAAGCGGAGGAGGCATCTGTAGTGATCAAAATCTGACCCACGTCAGGATTAAGACACGTGTCTCTCGCCATCAGAATTTCCCGAAGACGTTCGCAAGAAAAAACCTCCGAGCAATAACAGCGTCCAGAACATTCCCGAGACCATTCCTGTCTCCCGAGGATATTAATTGTCCCGATGGTGTTCATTCTCCCAAAGTCGGTTCATCTGACTTGACCAAGATAACCTCTACAGCTGGCTCCAACAACTTCCGCCTATATTTGTGGAGTCTGCTACGTCACCAGATCATTTCATATTTCAAATATGGTCCATGATCCCTATTTCAACGCGAGCAATTACAGAAAACAGCAGATATCACTCTCGCAATTAAAAGCACAATCCAGGCCGTCGCGAAAGATCACGAGTAGATCATACGGTGATAGAATCCCGCATGACTCGTACTGACAACAGAAACCCCCGGGTATATAAGATATCTAGAAGGGACAAGGACAAAGGAGAGGATTTGGATTTTAAGAGACATCTAGCTAGAAGAATAGAGTTTACCTCTGTAAAATCCACTGTAATCCTCTAAAATAGTGAATTCTACCCCTCCTCTCCGTGATTTTTCCCAAATTGGGTTTTCACGTAAAACCTGAGTCTTTGCAATTGTTTTTTTCTACTCTCTCTTAGATCCATCTTACAATTTGAAGTGTAGATAAATTCCTTCTGGCCCTATAGACTTGATCTCATTCCTCAATCCAGTTATCACAGATCTGGCAGTTGCAATAATCCCAGGATTGGACCAGTGGCTGCGGATAAGGTCAGACAACTTAGCAATCAAAACCTCCAAGAAGTTACAGACACGCGGTTCAAGCAGTTGAGATTCAGGGATCGTGTGGTTAGCAAAAATCCTCAACAACCTTATCCAGGTTAACAACGTTGTATTGCAAATATTTTGTCCTTTCTAACGAGGAGGGGGATTGATCCGGAAACCCCTAACGCACCTGTATCACTACGCACCCGAGTTTCACTTTTAGTCCCCTCGAATTATAGTGATATTCTCTCGTCTCCCGTGATTTTTCCCTTTCGGGTGTTCCACGTAAATATTGGTGTAGTTTTCTAGGATTGTTTGCCTGTCTATTCAACAAATTCTGTGTGTGGAGAACTCTTCTGGAAATTTTTCACTACATTTGGTGCTTTCATTGAAATCTTGAATCTATACTCAAGATATCTTCCCTCCTTTTCAAACCCTTCCTCAAAAAGCCTCGCCAAACGAAAATGGCCCCGGCAAGGAAGACTACATCCCGACCGTCGCTGTCGCTTCGAAAGGCAAGTTGACAACTGCTGGGGGCACGGAGCCAACCAATCTCATCCTTCCTGTCCCAACGTTCTCATTAAAGACATTGGGGAGGCCCACTCTCCTCCGACCACCATGTCGGGGGCAGAGATCAATGGGCAGGAGATTAGCCTGCCCGCTGAGGGCTAGCTTTTCCAAATGCTCTCCAGCCTTCAGAGGAGTTAAACAAGCAACGAGCGGAGGCGGCTCGCGACCGCGAGAGGCTGCCCTAGAAAGAGACGTGTCGACTCGTGTCCAAAACCAGCTTCTCACTCAGGTCGAGATCCTGTAGAAGTCCCAATCCACAAAAGTTCAAGGGGCAGAAGGGACTCGGACTTCTCCGTCACCCTCTCGCGCCGCGGGAAACACCCATGCGAAGAACAGCCGGAGGCGTGACAGGTCCACACTCGGAGTGACGAAAAGCACTCCGAGAATTCTGAGCCCCGCAAGGTTAGGAAGTTTCCTCGCATCAAGAACATCAAGGAGTTAGTTCAAAGGCGGATTGAGGAGGCGAACCTGTGACCACGCAAGATGGAATTTCGCGGCTTAAGAACCTCCGACTCGCTACTCTCCGAGGAGATCCTCTCTCACCATTTCTCAAAGAAGTTCGCAATGCAGAACTTCGACGGGTACACGGGAGTGATAGACCCCATCCAATATCTTTGACATTACCAAGACAAGATGGCCGTCCACTCCCACAATGACCTCCTCATGAGCCGTGTTCCCATCCAGCTTCAAGGGTGTCGCCTTCGACTGGTTCTACTCTCCTGAGGCATTCACTCTAGAATTTTGAAGAGGTGAGACAGACCTTCTACAATCAATATACTTCACGGCGTGTGTTTAAGAACAGTAATCACCTCCTCACAATTAAGATGAAGCCCGGAGAGAGCCTCAAGCACTATGTCAGTTATTTCTAAAGCCAAATGGCTTTGGTGTATAACTGCAATGAGGACGTAGCCGTCGCTGCGTTTATCACTGGGTTACAAGTCACCCACTCCTTCTACAAGCACTTGGTGAAGCATGAAGTCACCAAGCTAAAGGACATCCACTTTCGGGTCTAGAAGTACATCCAGATCGAGGATACAACCCGGAACGCAGTCAATTGCCCTCCAAAGAGGGGAAGAAGCTAAAGCCGCATGCTGCTTTCCCGAAGAAAAACCAGAACCGAGCTTCTGGCGCATCAACAAGCCACCCCTACAGAACCCTGTGAAGGCCAGCGAAACAGAGGCCGATTTCACTCCATTCAAGATCTCTGTCGACCACGTGTTCAGTGCCATCAAGAACCAACCCTAGGTGAGACGCCCAAAGCCACTCCCTGCTAATTCAAAAGGGACAGGAGCGGGAGAGTATTCTGCCTTCCATGACGAGATGGGTCATCACACTGTTAACTACAGGTCTCTCCGGAAACAGTTCTAGGAGCTAGTGGATCGAGGGTACCTCAAAGAGTTCATTCTCAACCCCGGACAGCCTTCGAAATCAAGGTGCAGAAGCAAGCCTCCGAGGTTCCCCAAGAGGAGGATCAGGTGAACCAAGCCCTCATCTACTATCGAGAAGTAAACGCCATCTTTGGTGCTTCCTCGATAAAGAGCACGATCACGAAGGAAAGCTATCTACGTCAACGAGGCTCGAAGAAGCAATTATCGGATGATACTGACGGGCCCACCCTTGGCCCCGAGTAGACCGAGCTTGTTCTCCGACGCCGACACCTATGTTGTGCACTTTTACGCACAATGACGCCCTGATCGTCACCAAAAACATCGGCAATTGCCGAATGTCAAAGATTATGGTCGACGGAGGGAGCATCGTCAACAACCTGTATGGGAGCGCCCTTGACAAAATAGAGGATACTCCGGAGATGCCCCAAGCAATGATCAACCCTTAATCCCAGTCTCATTTATATGGGTTTGACAGAAACGAGACGCATTCGCCCAGCACGATTGCACTCCCAGTTCGTGCGGATTCGTATAATGTCATCAGAGAGTTCTATGTGATCGACGTAGAGTCCCCCCACAATGCTGTCCTTGGACGGCCATGGACCCACAGGACGAAAGTCGTCCCGTCTAGTTACCACCAACTTCTGTGATATCCCACTTCAACTGGAACCAGTGTTTTAAATGTCGGCCGACATTTCAAAATGTCGACTGACATTTCGTTTTCAAGGCCTCATCGCCACGACATCCCCACCCTCATTTGAAATGGCATTTTGAAAAATATCGGCCGATATTTCGGGAAAAATCTGATATGTTGGCCGATATTTCGAGAGAATATCGGCCGACATTTCGGAAAAAACCCAATATGTTGGTTAGTCTTTGAAGTTTGAGCAATTGACAAATTTCTACAATAAGTTGGTGAGTGTATGTAAAATGTTAAGGTAAGTATACCTATTCTATACATATTTATGTAGTTTTACATAAGTTGTGTATGTATTACTTTGATAAGAATTTTAAAATTAAATTATTTAAGACATCTAGGATATATACTTATTATCCGTCATGACGTCTGAAATTTACTAGATGGCCCCAAAATATCTCCGAAATCTCATATCCGATTACGACATCCGACATTTAAAACACTGACTAGAACGACATACATAAGAGGGGAACATGCTATGTCCAGGACCATCGCCGCGATCACTAGGAAGAAATTAGGCTGGATGCCAAAGGCTACAAGTGCAATTTCCGATTAAGATTCTCCCGCAAGAAAGAAACAGAAGCAGGTTGCTACCCAATAGCAACTACAGGACGACAAGAGCCAAGACTCTAACTCTCCCAACGAGTCAGAAACTCCGGATAATAAGTCGGAGGAAGCAAAACTGTTTCGCGTGGACCCCCAGCATCGGGAAGAAGCTCTCTGGATCGGGGCAAAGCTTCATGCTAACGAGAAGGCCCTATTTGAAAATTTCCTCTTCGAGAACCTAAATGTATTCGTATGGGGTCCCACTAACATGCCAGGCATCGACCCAGCCATCGACTCGCCATCAACCTAGAGGTCAAGCCGGTGAAGTAGAGGCCAAGGAAAATGAATGCGGAGTGGAGTCAAGCCCTCAGCGATGAAGTCGACCAATTACTCCGAGCCGGCTTCATCCGAGAGACATTTTACCCGGACTGGCTCGCCAACCCAGTCCTCGTAAAGAAGAATGACAAGTAGAGAGTCTGCATCGAGTTTACCAATCTCAATGAAGCTTGCCCAAAAAACTTCTTCCCTTTTCCGAGGATATACCAGCTAGTAGAGGCAATAGCGGGATAAGAGCTACTTAGCTTCATGGATGCCTACTGGGGCTACAATCAAATCAAGATGTGCCCGCCAGATGAGAAGAAAACAGCCTTCACCACTGGCCGAGGGATCTTCTGTTACAAAGTCATGCCTTTTGGGTTGAAGAATGTCGGAGCCACCTTCCAGCAAATGATCAACAGAGTATTTAAAGATCTTATTGGGCACACCATGAAAGTATATGTCGACGACAAGCTCGTGAAAAGTACCCAGCACTCCGATCATCTCTGCCACCTAAGTGAAGCATTCAATCTTCTCCGGAAGTATAATGTCAAGCTAAACTCAAAAAAATACATGTTCGGAGTGGCCTCTGGGAAGTTTCTGGGGTATCTAGTCACTTAGCGGGGAAGCTAACCCTGACCAGATATCCGCTATCCTGGATATGAAGTCACCCACATGTGTCAAGGAGGGACAGGCACTGAATGGATGCCTCGCAGCTCCGAACAAGTTCCTCAGCCGATCCACAGACAAATGTAAACCGTTCTTTCAAGCATTAAAGAAGAACGGGGCAGATTTCCGCTGGAACGAGGAATGTGAGGCCGTGTTCCAAGGTCCTAAGAAGTACATGATGCCTCTGCCACTCTTATCCAAGTCCATCCCGGAGAGACATTCATTTATCTCGTTGTATCGAAGTCGGCTGTAAGCGGAGCTCTGATTCGCGATGACGAAGCATCCAAAACTGGTGTATTATGTCAGCAAGTCTCTGACCAGAGCCCAGACCAGTATCGAAGGATGGGAAACTAGTTCTCGCTCTATTCGCCAAATAAAGAAAGCTGAGGTATTACTTCTAATTCTTTCGATTATCATGCTAACAGAGCATCCTCTGAGGAGTATCATTGAAAATCATGAAGCTACTGGGCTTAGCAAAATGGTCATCAGAGTTAAAATCGTACGGCATCAAGTAAGAGCCAAGGACAGCAATCAAAGGGCAAGTCATGACAGATTTTGTAACACCCCGCTCCCGGAATACGTACTTAGTCGCGTATTCAGATTTTTCGATCGTATTTTTCGATTTACTTCCTGTATTTGTTTTGTATTATGAATTATTTCTATGATCGTTTTGTCTTGGATATGGATTCGTGGACTCGGAGTCAGCCCTATTCTGAACCGGGAACCCGATCCTAGCGAATTGCTCGATTTGGACTTTCTGCTATTCCGATTTGACCGATTTTAGTTTTAAACATCATTTCCCAATATTTTAGATTTTCTATGATTTTCTGGAATTTTCTGAATTAAATTGAAAATCTTCAAAACCGGTGTCGACCAGCACCGCTGACCGATTCCCGAATTTTTAATTTACAAACGGATTAGAATTTCAAGAAGAGTCTTTTTACATTATTTCTTAAAATCACATTTACTGTCTAAATACTTTTTCTGAGGATTTTATGAATTTATGAAAATTCCACCGGATTCGGTATCGGCCAGTATCGCTGGTTGATTCCAGGATTTTTAGTTTACAACCGGAATTGAATTTTTAAATTCCGCTTTCACTTTACTTCTTAAAATCATATTTTATTCTTTAATACATTTTCTGGGATTTTTCAGAATTTATCAAAATCCGGCCGACCCGGTGTAGACCGGTATCAGCGGTTGACTTCCGGATTTTTAATTTGAAAATGGGATTTTATTTCTGAAAACCGATTTCATATTATTCCTCAGGATGACGTTTTCTACCTCCAGGTATTTATTGGGATTTTTCCGGAACAGTCGATATTTCCCGACCTTATTATAATATTATTATTTTGAATCTTTTCTTTTCTTTCTTTCTTTCCTTTTCTCCCACCTTTCTTTCCTTTTCTTTTCTCCCACCAACCGCAGCCCACACCCCCCACGTGGGCAACACCACCCCCTTCCCATCAATCCCTTCCTCCTTTTCTTTTCTTTTTCTTTTTCTTTATTTTTCCTTCTCCCTTATCTTTCTTCTCCTTTCTCTTCTTCTCTTTTCCCTTCTTCTTCTTCCCCAATTCCTTGGCCGACGCCCCCAACCGACCACCACCGGCCTCCGGCCACGTCTCCGGCGAGGAAGGCCCCCAACTCCGGCGAGCCTCCCCCTCTCCCTCCTCTCTTTCTCTCTCCCTGATTTTTCTTTCCCCCCTCTTCACCCTCTCTCTCCCTCACTTTTGGGGGCCTGCGCCAGCGACCAAGGGCCGGCGGCCCCCGGCGATCCCCCTCTGCCCTCTGGCCGCACTGATGCGGCCAGAGTTGGGCCCGGCCAGGGCAACATGCCCTGGCCGTGGTTTGTTGGAGGGAGGGGGTTGCTGCCCCTCCCTATTTCTCCCCTGGGGTGGCCATCGGCCACCCCAGCTCTGGCGACCGCCGGCGATCCGCCGGCGGCCGGCGATTTCATCCGGCCAGGGGGCTTCCAGCCCCCTGTGCCGAGTAGAAAGGGGGCTGCTGCTCCCCTACCCCTTCTCTCTGTTCTCTCTCCTGACTCCCTAACTCACTCTCTCTCTCTCCCTTGGATCTCTCTCTCCCTGGATCTCACTCTCTCTCTCTCTCCTGGATCTCCCTCTTCCTCTCTCCTTAATTCTCTCTCTATTCTCTCTCCTCTCTCTACAGACTCCCTCTCTCTCTCCATATTTTCTCTCTCCTAATTCCATCTCCCTCTCTCTCCTGAACTTTCTCTCTCCTCTCTCTCTCTCAAGATTATCTCTCCCACTAGGTCTCCCTCCTCTCTGTAAATTGCTGACGCGGGTCTCACCCCCGCGTGCAGGCGACCCCTTTAACGCGGCCTACGCGTTATTGTATCGACGCAGCGCGGAGTCAACGCCCGCGTCTGTGTCCCTCTCGTGTCAACACGACGCGGAGCTAAGGTCCGCGTCTGTGTTCTTCCTGTGCCGACGTGACGCGGACCTTAGCTGCCTGTGCCTCCAGCTTGTTCAGCTCCGCCTGGTTATCATGATCAGCGTTCAGCACTTTACCACTAGATTCGTCTAGGCGAGTTGCTGTCGGATTTACCGCTCGCACTTCAGCCGAGTCGTCCCGGTAACCTCGCCAGACGCTCCAGTGTTAAATACTGTTTGCTGTCTGTACTTCCAGCTTGCTCAGCTCCGCTTGATTGTGCTCAGCTACTATTCTATCACATGCCATGTATTTACCTGATGTGTTATCACCTAACATCGGACATGCTACTACTTGGCAAGACCCCTCGTTATGATATGACTTGCCACCGGACAAATATCAATCTCTTGACATGATTGGTCACCTGCCAAATATCATCCTCTTGTCATGCTATCACTTAACACCCAGCATGATATACTTGACTCTTACGATTATCACGATAACGGGAATGATGACCTGACATCTTGATAGTACAAACTGTACTCCTGTTACTCATGTGATACCTTATAGTACGAACCAGTACTCCTGAGATACATGTATTCCTGACTTGTTCTTGCTCATTCCCGGAATCTGATAATCATCTAATAAACCATAAAACCGGACAACTTGCATCGGGTCGGGGGAAACTCGCGGCTATCAATATGTGTTCGTATTTACAGTGGTATTAGGCATGTTGTGCAACTAAAACTTCCGGTCTGACCTGTGGGCTTCCAGGCGACCGAGGGGAGTGCTGGCTCCCTCCTTCTTGGTACCATCTTGATAAGGGCATCCTATAAGACCCTCCTGATCGCCTTGCGGCAGGTTCCGTCCACCAAGCAACGGAACAATCCTGGGCCGTGGTCCCGGGTATGTACGGGACCCACTGTAAACATAGTTCGTTGATACCCCCGCTGGTTTCCAATAACAACCTTGCTTTACTCAGATATGGATATATGTGTGCTGGGACGCTAGTTCACATATCTAGATATCAGGGTAAGACGAGTAATAATAAAATGTCAAGATGATAACCTGCTCTTTAAGTTGTAAGTAGAGGTATGTGGAATGGGACGCATACTAAAGCCTGCAACTTAAACGGCTATGAATCTGTGATATGCCTTACCATATTTGCTTGTCCGGGATTTTACTTCGGATTTTCGGCTTTATGAGTATTATAGTATTAACTGCTCATGCTCTGCTTTATTCCTTGTATCCACCTGCCTCCTGTTCATTTTCTTATCATGCCCTGAGTACAGTCGGGTTGTATGTGCTTGGATTATGATGACATGAGATAAAGGTATATAGATGAGGGTTTCCTTGTTTGGATTATTCCTTCGACGTACTAGTCTCATGGAGCCGTGATCTGAAACCATACAATCAGATTTGCTCGTCCTCAGCTTTATTTGGTTTTATCGCTTTACATATACTTACCCTTGCTCGCCACTTGGCTTTTGCTTCACCACTCGCCTGGGGAGTTTCATCTGACTTCCCTGGATCCTCATGTCCAGGTCATGGAGCTTGGAGCGTGTGGATTCCCCCAGTTGCTGATTCAGAGTGGCGCAGCTGAAGCATGGATCCCCAGCAGACCGTCTGAAGCTCTAACCTTCCAGGCCCCCTGTGTGCCTCTCGAGTTTTCCTTTTGTAAACTCGTGAGTGCCTATGTACTGTTCATACTTGTACATCTCTTTGTAATCTCGCAATTGCGCATATCAGTGATGTAATATTCATGTAATATTGGATCACCTCTGGTGATAACTTTGTAATTGTACTCATATGTTGGATTGAATAATGCACCACTTGCTTTCGTACTCTGATTCTTGCCTGTACTGATGCTTAGCGTATATACGTGAGGGTATTTCTGACCTGCGTATATACGTCGCAGTAACGTCTCCGTACCCGCAGGATCGGGGCGTTACAGGTTGGTATCAGAGCCTAGGCTCTCACCTCCTCAGTACGTCCAGACGGCAAATTAATGGTAAAGAAATTTGCAGCTGGAATGCATGAGTCCTGGTTATACAGTCCAACTATAAGTACAGAGTTATCTATTTTCTTGATCATCCTTTCTTTGATTCCTAATCCTTTCCATCTTTTCCCTGTTTTGATTTTTTGAAGCCTTTATACCAACTTAAGATATGAATATACTAGAGAGGTAGCGGCTGGTTCTAAATGAAGCTATTACATGATCTCTTCGGACATCTCTATGAAAGCTCGGTATTCTTTGGATTGATCCCGATTAGGTTATCTTTCAGAAGTCAATAGTCGGGATTCTCTACGGGTATTCTATATTCTCGGCTATATCTTTCAGAGTGATCGATGCCTGGTATTCGGAATTCTCAATTATCGGTCTTCTTTATTATGCTCAGGACTATCAGGGTTTTCTTTATCTTCAGTATTCTGGCTCATTCTTGGAGTGACATTAAGTATACAGTACAGCGGGAATTCTATTGCAAAGCTGTGGAATCAGTCAGTAATATTCGGCATCGTTAGGAGATTTATACAGCCGGAAGTGCAGAAGATTTCTATATTCTGGTTATTGATCAGTCAACTTGAGGGCCCTACCTATAGTGCTTCATATCTTAATTGGTATAAATTTCACCCTTGTCCTCTTTGTGTTCAATTTACCCTTATCGAAATTGCGAGGACGCAATTTTTTGTAAGGTGGATGGATTGTAACACCCCGCTCCCGGAATACGTACTTAGTCGCGTATTCAGATTTTTCGATCGTATTTTTTGATTTACTTCCTGTATTTGTTTTGTATTATGAATTATTTCTATGATCGTTTTGTCTTGGATCTGGATTCGTGGACTCGGAGTCAGCCCTAGTCTGAACCGGGAACCCGATCCTAGCGAATTGCTCGATTTGGACTTTCTGCTATTCCAATTTGACCGATTTTAGTTTTAAACATCATTTCCCAATATTTTAGATTTTCTATGATTTTCTGGAATTTTCCTGAATTAAATTGAAAATCTTCAAAACCGGTATCGACCAGCACCGCTGACCGATTCCCGGATTTTTAATTTACAAACGGATTAGAATTTCAAGAAGAGTCTTTTTACATTATTTCTTAAAATCACATTTCCTATCTAAATACTTTTTCTGAGGATTTTATGAATTTATGAAAATTCCACCGGATTCGGTATCAGCCAGTATCGCTGGTTGATTCCAGGATTTTTAGTTTACAACCGGAATTGAATTTCTAAATTCCGCTTTCACTTTACTTCTTAAAATCATATTTTATTCTTTAATACATTTTCTGGGATTTTTCAGAATTTATCAAAATCCGGCCGACCCGGTGTAGACTGGTATCGACGGTTGACTTCCGGATTTTTAATTTGAAAATGGGATTTTATTTCTGAAAACCGATTTCATATTATTCCTTAGGATGACGTTTTCTACCTCCGGGTATTTTTTGGGATTTTTCCGGAACAGTCGATATTTCCCGACCTTATTATAATATTATTATTTTGAATCTTTTCTTTCTTTCTTTCCTTTTCTTTTCTCCCACCTTTCTTTCCTTTTCTTTTCTCCCACCAACCGCAGCCCACACCCCCACGTGGGCGACACCACCCCCCTTCCCATCAATCCCTTCCTCCTTTTCTTTTTTCTTTTCTTTTTCTTTTTCTTTATTTTTCCTTCTCCCTTATCTTTCTTCTCCTTTCTCTTCTTCTCTTTTCCCTTCTTCTTCCCCAATTCCTTGGCCGACGCCCCCAACCGACCACCACCGGCCTCCGGCCACGTCTCCGGCGAGAAAGGCCCCCAACTCCGGCGAGCCTCCCCCTCTCCCTCCTCTCTTTCTCTCTCCCTGATTTTTCTTTCCCCCCTCTTCACCCTCTCTCTCCCTCACTTTTGGGGAAGCCGACGGCCACCCCTGGCCTGCGCCAGCGACCGAGGGCCGGCGGGCCCCCGGCGATCCCCCTCTGCCCTCTGGCTGCACTGATGCGGCCAGAGTTGGGCCCGGCCAGGGCAACATGCCCTGGCCGTGGTTTGTTGGAGGGAGGGGGCTGCTGCCCCTCCCTATTTCTCCCCTGGGGTGGCCACCGGCCACCCCAGCTCTGGCGACCGCCGGCGATCCGCCGGCGGCCGGCGATTTCATCCGGCCAGGGGGCTTCCAGCCCCCTGTGCCGAGTAGAAGGGGGGCTGCTGCTCCCCTACCCCTTCTCTCTGTTCTCTCTCCTGACTCCCTAACTCACTCTCTCTCTCCCTTGGATCTCTCTCTCCCTGGATCTCACTCTCTCTATCTCTCCTGGATCTCCCTCTTCCTCTCTCCTTAATTCTCTCTCTATTCTCTCTCCTCTCTCTCTCCCTCTCTCTCCATATTTTCTCTCTCCTAATTCCATCTCCCTCTCTCTCCTGAACTTTCTCTCTCCTCTCTCTCTCTCCAGATTATCTCTCCCTCTAGGTCTCCCTCCTCCTCTCTGTAAATTGCTGACGCGGGTCTCACCCCCGCGTGCAGGCGACCCCTTTAACGCGGCCTACGCGTTATTGTATCGACGCAGCGCGGAGTCAACGCTCGAGTCTGTGTCCCTCTCGTGTCAACACGACGCGGAGCTAAGGTCCGCGTCTGTGTTCTTCCTGTGCCGACGTGACGCGGAACCCACGACCGCGTCCGCGTTCTCCTCGCGTCCTGATTTGAACGCGGGTCTCGAATCCCGCGTTTGTGGCTCCTACGCAACGCGACTCCCGCGTCTGTGATTCCTGCGTTTGCTAATCCTGCGACGCGACTCCCGCGTCTGCGACCCCCGCGTCTCGCTCGCATAACCCGCGTCTCCCTGTGTCTCTTTTTCTCTCTAGGTTTCTCCCTCTTTCTCTCTCTAACTCCTTCTCTCTCCTCTTCACTTTCTCCCTCTAAATATTTATATATTATATATTATATTATGGCGCGTGCGCGAGTTCCATGGATTCCAGACTTTTCGGCTTTCCGGTGATTTAGGCGAGTGTTCTCGCTCTCGCCTCCATTTGGGTTTCCCCACTTCGTCGGGTCGACATGTGTTTTATTCCATGTTTACATGTATTTTGTATTGGGCTGAGTCCCTGTATCTGTGTATGGCCGAGTGCCAATGGCTGGACATGTATTGCTCTGTGGCGAATGCTTGTATTAGGGTAGTTTACTTCTTGTACATATACCATGCCTGTGATGTATTTTACTGCTTTATACTATGCGTGGCCGACCCTTCAGCCTCCGGTCACTCACTATCTCGAAAGAGACGTGATTGGGACCGTCAGGTTTCTCTGGACCCTTCAGCCTCCGGTCACTCACTATCTCGAAAGGGACGTGATTGGGACCGTCAGGTTTCTCAGCTCCGTCTGGTGAGCATACTTAGCGCTCAGTGCTTTATTCACTAAATTCGTTTGGGCGAGTTGCTGCCGGATTTTCTACTCGTATCCTAGACCGAGTGTCCCGGTAACCTCGCAGAGCGCATTAGTATCTAAACTCTGTTCGCTGCCTGTGCCTCCAGCTTGTTCAGCTCCGCCTGGTTATCATGATCAGCGTTCAGCACTTTACCACTAGATTCGTCTAGGCGAGTTGCTGTCGGATTTACCGCTCGCACTTCAGCCGAGTCGTCCCGGTAACCTCGCCAGACGCTCCAGTGTTAAATACTGTTTGCTGTCTGTACTTCCAGCTTGCTCAGCTCCGCTTGATTGTGCTCAGCTACTATTCTATCACATGCCATGTATTTACCTGATGTGTTATCACCTAACATCGGACATGCTACTACTTGGCAAGACCCCTCGTTATGATATGACTTGCCACCGGACAAATATCAATCTCTTGACATGATTGGTCACCTGCCAAATATCATCCTCTTGTCATGCTATCACTTAACACCCAGCATGATATACTTGACTCTTACGATTATCACGATAACGGAATGATGACCTGACATCTTGATAGTACAAACTGTACTCCTGTTACTCATGTGATACCTTATAGTACGAACCAGTACTCCTGAGATACATGTATTCCTGACTTGTTCTTGCTCATTCCCGGAATCTGATAATCATCTAATAAACCATAAAACCGGACAACTTGCATCGGGTCGGGGGAAACTCGCGGCTATCAATATGTGTTCGTGTTTACAGTGGTATTAGGCATGTTGTGCAACTAAAACTTCCGGTCTGACCTGTGGGCCTCCAGGCGACCGAGGGGAGTGCTGGCTCCCTCCTTCTTGGTACCATCTTGATAAGGGCATCCTATAAGACCCTCCTGATCGCCTTGCGGCAGGTTCCGTCCACCAAGCAACGGAACAATCCTGGGCCGTGGTCCCGGGTATGTACGGGACCCACTGTAAACATAGTTCGTTGATACCCCCGCTGGTTTCCAATAACAACCTTGCTTTACTCAGATATGGATATATGTGTGCTGGGACGCTAGTTCACATATCTAGATATCAGGGTAAGACGAGTAATAATAAAGTGTCAAGATGATAACCTGCTCTTTAAGTTGTAAGTAGAGGTATGTGGAATGGGACGCATACTAAAGCCTGCAACTTAAACGGCTATGAATCTGTGATATGCCTTACCATATTTGCTTGTCCGGGATTTTACTTCGGATTTTCGGCTTTATGAGTATTATAGTATTAACTGCTCATGCTCTGCTTTATTCCTTGTATCCACCTGCCTCCTGTTCATTTTCTTATCATGCCCTGAGTACAGTCGGGTTGTATGTGCTTGGATTATGATGACATGAGATAAAGGTATATAGATGAGGGTTTCCTTGTTTGGATTATTCCTTCGACGTACTAGTCTCATGGAGCCGTGATCTGAAACCATACAATCAGATTTGCTCGTCCTCGGCTTTATTTGATTTTATCGCTTTACATATACTTACCCTTGCTCGCCACTTGGCTTTTGCTTCACCACTCGCCTGGGGAGTTTCATCTGACTCCCCTGGATCCTCATGTCCAGGTCATGGAGCTTGGAGCGTGTGGATTCCCCCAGTTGCTGATTCAGAGTGGCGCAGCTGAAGCATGGATCCCCAGCAGACCGTCTGAAGCTCTAACCTTCCAGGCCCCCTGTGTGCCTCTCGAGTTTTCCTTTTGTAAACTCGTGAGTGCCTATGTACTGTTCATACTTGTACATCTCTTTGTAATCTCGCAATTGCGCATATCAGTGATGTAATATTCATGTAATATTGGATCACCTCTGGTGATAACTTTGTAATTGTACTCATATGTTGGATTGAATAATGCACCACTTGCTTCCGTACTCTGATTCTTGCCTGTACTGATGCTTAGCGTATATACGTGAGGGTATTTCTGACCTGCGTATATACGTCGCAGTAACGTCTCCGTACCCGCAGGATCGGGGCGTTACAGATTTCATTGCTGAATTCACTCCAGGAGCTCCGGCACAAAGCAATTTGCTAGAGGGATGGATCCTGAACGTGAATGGAGCCTCAAATAGTAAAGTGGCAGGTGTCAGAATCGTCCTTACCACTCTGAAAGGGTCCAACATTGAGCAGTACTTCACTCTCGGCTTCCTTGCCACGAACAGCGAAGCCGTGTACGAAATTGTCATGGCTGGACTCAGAATAGCAACAACACTTGGAGTCACTAGCTCGAGGTTCGCTGCTATTCAACACTAGTGGTTTCCCAAGTCAATGGCTAAGGATGAGCGGATGGCAGCATATCTGTAGCTCATCTTCATTTTAAAGTCTAAATTCCCACATTGCGACTTTAAGCGAGTCCCAAGGTCCGAAAATAATCACGCTGATTCCTTGGCCAACCTAGCATCAGTGACGGAATTCCAATTCAGGCGAGAGGTCCATGTCGAACACATTGTGAAACCAAGCATCCAACAACCCGACAGAGAGATCTTTGCCTCGATGCCTCGCCAGGATGGACAGATCACATCATTGCCTATTTGAAGGACGGGACGATGCCCAGCGACAAAGCGGAAGTGCAAAAACCGCAGCACATAGCCACCAGGTACATACTCATAGGAGACCTCTTGTACAAGAAGTCATACTACAAGATGCACTCCGACCCATACTTGAGGTGCCTCGGATCCGATGAAGTCAGGAGGGCAATGAAGAAGATCCACAACGACAACTGTGGGACCATGCCGGAGGCCGGTCCCTTACCTACAAAGTCATCAACCAAGGGTACCATTGGCCCAAGATGTTCGATGATGCCAAAGAGTATGTGAGAGGCGCCCGCAATGTCAAAAGTTTGCTTCCTCTTCCAACAGACCAAGTGAGAACCTCCACACTCTGCAGAGTCCCTGACCCTTCATGTCGTGAGGGCTCGACGTGGTAGGCCCTCTTCCCCAGGCTCAACCTCAGTTCAGGTTTCTATTGGTAGCTACGGACTACTTCACCAAGTGGATAGAAGTGGTGCCACTGTCTAATGTCACATGACAACAAATAGTCAAATTCCTTTAGCAAAATATCATATGTCGCTTTAAGCTCCCTCACCTCCATCATCTCTGACAATAGGACGAATTTCGCCAGCAGGCAGGTAGCTAGCTTCTGTGCCAAGTACAAGATCTCCCACCGGTTCTCCACCCCGTTTACTACCCGCAAAGAAATGACCAAGCTGAGATAAGCAATCGCACCATCATCGACAGTCTATGCAAAATCTTAGGCAAAGCCAAGGGCAAATGTGTAGAAAAGCTCCCCAGCATGCTCTGGGCAAATCGGACCACCAAACACATCCCGACTAGTGGGACTCCGTTCTCATTAGCTTACGGGACAGAGGCCATCATCCCAGTTGACGTCTGTATGCCAACACTCCGCACAGAAGGAATCAAGTGGCATCAGAACGCTACTCAGCTTCGCTTAGCCCAGGATCAATCGGAGAAGAGGCGACAACGAGCCCTAATCCGGATTGCCGCTTTCCAACAACAAAACTAGGCCGCACATTACAAGAAAGTGAAGACCCGCAAATTTCAAATTGGTGATTTGGTTCTGAAGCGCGTCATCCAAAGCACTCAAAAGAAAAATACCGGGAAGCTCGTACCCAACTAGGAGGGTCCTTATACTATGGTCGCCAGAGGAGGCAAAGGTTCATACACCTTAGCCGATCAAGAAGGAAAACGCTCAACAAGCAAGAAATTCTTCTCATTGAAGCGTTATTATGTATGAAACCCTAATATATCCAGTGAAAAGATTTATTGTTGCACTCCATCTCTTCCTTAATGACAGTTTGGTAGTGTTTCAAAATCCTTCTCACGAAGAGAACTCCGACAACCTATATCGGGTTCTCACATTGACAGCTACGCCTGCACGGAGACTTTCCTGAAAGACGAAAGTCCTGACGGCTCACTCCGACAGCTTATACCTGATTCTCACCCTGACGGCTACGTCCTACGGTCTATAGCAGGTCCTCACTCTGACGATTAAGCCTACATGGATACTCTCCTGAAAGATGAAAATCATCTGACGGCTCCAACAACCTATATCGGGTAATCACCCAGACGGTTACGCATGCACGGAGACTCCTGAAAGATGAAAATCCTCCTGACGGCTCCGATTGCCTATATAGAGTTCTCACCCTGACGGCTACGCCTGCACTTAGACTCCTGAAAGATGAAAGTCCTCTGACAGCTCTGATAGCCTATATCGGGTTCTCACACTGACGGCTAAGCCTACATGGACTCTCCTGAAAGATGAAAGTCCTCATGACGACTCCGACAGCCTATATCGAGTTCTCATCCTGACGGCTAATGCCAAGATGAAAGTCTTGACGGCTCTGACGGCCTATATTGGGCTCTCACCCTGACAGTTAAGCTTACACGGAGACTCTCCAGAAAGATTAAAGTCCTCGGACAACTCCGACAGTTTATATCGGGTTTTCACCCTGACGGCTAAGCCTATATGAAAACTCTACTGAAAAATGGAAATCCTCCTGACGGCTTTGACAACCTATATCGGGTTCTCACCCTGACGGCTAAGCCTACACGAAGACTCTCCTGAAAGATGAAAGTTCTCCTGACGGCTCCGACAGCCTATATCGAGTTCTCACCCTGATGGCTAAACTCCGACACCCTTCAAGACCGGATCCTAACATCTCAAGCAGAATGCAACAATACAAGTGCAATAATTGTAAAAGCACACAGAAAAGGGGAAGCTCTGGATCGAAGGTCACATTACATATATTTATACATTGTCAGGAATACAAATGAAAAGTTGGCCTCTACCTACACCTCCCACTCGTACTCCCAGCTCGCCCTTGAAAGTGATGCCTACTCACTTCAAAACGAAGGTTTTGGGTTTCTTGCCAAGACGTGTGATAGAGCTCGTTCTTCTTCGCCAATTCTGCCTTCAAGTCTTTGAGATCGCGCTCGCGACGTTGCAATTCCCGTTCCAGTGTCGAATCTCTGCCTGGAGCTCAAGCTTTTCGTCACAATCCTGCTCCTATTACGACCGAAGAGAAGCGATAACTGCTTGCCTCTCCTTGATAATGTCATGCAAACCGAAGGTGTTCTCAAGTGCCTTCTTCAACTCCTTCACCTTCTCTTGAAGAGCCTCGATCAGCTCACATTCCTCCTTCACTCGTCGAGCCTGTTACGTCGACTTTTCGACCCACTTGGACAATTGATCCTTGAGGTCATTCTGCCTCGATCAATAGCAATCTAGCTCGCGGCCCAGCTGGTAGATGTGACAATCGTGCAACATGAGCTTCATGCGAAAAGGCAGCCCGGGCATCAATTGAAAGCGGTTTCTCGCTACCCTCTCACGTCAGGCGCAGAAGTAATCCAGCAGAGACCCGAGCTCTTCCCCGAGACCCAGGTCGGATCCTTCGTCCAAGTCTCCAAAGTCATCAAAATCATTGGAGCTTGCGGAGTCATCAAGAACCACCATGGGTTCCTCAATAAGCATCACGCCCACAGATTCGCCCCTCACATGACTCCAAGACTCGGAGCGCTACTGCGCCCCAAGCGGTCCCCTCGAGGTGAATGGATGTCACTCCCTAAGGAGTGGTCATAGGCCCCACCGGCTCTGAAGGTGTACCCAAATCGACTTCCACAGACTCATCAAGCTACAATCAACAATGGATGCAAATCAAAGTCCAAGAAAATCAGAGGCATTAAATAAAATTTCTTCCCTTTTAATGACAGAAAATTACAGAGAAGCGATCCATAAGTCGCAGATTCGCTCATGCACTCACAATATCCTGGGACGCCTCATCAGTCCCGGAAATAGGGTTCATCCTGGAAACAGGTCCGTCCCGAAATCTCGGCTCACTTCAGATGACTGACCCTCAGCAGGACCCTCGCTAACCAGAGGATCCCGAGAAGTACCGGTTGCAGAAGCTGGGGCGGCGGTATCAGGAATTGAAGGTTCATGGGAGGCCAAGGCTTCCACCGTGCCTTGGTCAATGCCTTGGTCGGCGCGATGCTCGATAGGGTATCTTGGTGCTTTGCCTTACACCCCATCATTGTACCCATCTTGGTATTTCATGAGCTTGAAGACCTTGATCTCCCTCTGCAATCGTTCCACATCCTCATCTGTTGGCTTTTCAACCTCCGTCTTATCAGCAAGCGCCCGTTCCAGCTCGTGCAGGAGACTATTCTGCTCACCTTGGAAGACAATCCCCTCTCGTTTTCGAGCTCAACATTTATATCTTCAGTAAGCCAATTTACAGCTTCCAACCCTTTGGCAGCCACCTGGAGCTCGAGGTCTTTCTTCTCTAACTCTGAGTCCTCTAGCTCCTCCCAAGCCAAGGACAGCTCCTGTCGCAGCACATCCAATTCGCTCTCCCGGCTTCGTTGGACCACCAACTCTCGATCATAGTCAGCTTGGAGCCCGACAAGCGACTCAGCTTCTTGGCAGACAAGTCGTTGATCTGTCTCTGCAAGTCAACAATTACCCTCTCCTTTTCCTTCAGGACGGCCTGCTGACTGCTCAAGAAATCAACAATGAATACGGCATTTTGCAAAAGAAGTAACTGAAGGTTAATTACATGATTACCAGAAGACAAAGTTCAGTTTAAATTTACCCGTAGGATCTCGTTCTCGAGCATTCTCCATTGGTCCCTCGATGGGAGCACCTTGAACTCCTCCACTCCCTGAAGATTTAAATCTCCGCGCCCTAGGGTCACCTCGTCGTCTCCCCTCTGCAGGAGAAAGCTCAGACCAAAGCTCGCCCCTGCAGGCTCTGGAACTGTCATCAAGGAAGGTGAAGCCAACTCCGAAGGCCCAGCAACAGAGCCAACCTCACCCACTTTAGTCACTCTGAGCCCAGGCAATGGCTCAGAATGAGGTGCGACCACAACAGGCTCCCTAGTCGGAGGTATGATCCCAGAGGAATCTTTTAGATGCACAGCCTCTCCGAGGACCTATCTGAGATCAAAATCTCCACCGGATGGACAGAGCCAAGAGGGTCACGGGACTCCGACTGCCCTAATGGGCTGAGAACGGCCTCTTGCGCGGCTTTATCTCCCTCTTTGAGATTAGAGCGTCCACCCTCTACAATCATCATCCTCTTTAACTCCTCGGCGTCAAAGTCATAGTCGATCAGGTGTCTCTTCAATAAAACCAAAATCAGAACAATGGAAACAGAATACAAAAAAATGCGGAACCAAATCAATACTTACTATCCTGGGATCTGACGCTAAGAAGAAGACTCATGTGGCTCCCCCTCTTCGGTCGCTCCGCTCGAACCGGGTGCTACTTGGGTCGCGCCTTAGGCTCCGGAGTCGCGCTCTTCGATCGAGATTCACCGCCCTTAACGAGGAGTCGCTTGCGAAAATGCTCCTCTTCCCGTGAGAAGGACCCGGCACCTCATCATCTCTTCCCGATGTTGAAGGTCTCGGATCAGCTGGGGGCTCGGAGGGCCTCCTCAGGTCCAACAGCTAGCTCCAGTTACGACGATCATAATCAAGTTGGTACGGCTTTCGAACCCTTTCTTGGACCTTGCCAGAGATCGACACACCACCCCAAGAGAGTGACCCCTGCTCCACTTGGTCGGAACGCGCCCACAGTCCCTAGCCAGGGTAGCTTCCCAGAGACCAAAGACACGAATGATGGTATCGCACCACCCATGGTCGTTGTCCACTAGGTTGATCCTAGTGATGATCAACCTGTCACATCCGCTCCGAGGAACGAAGGAGCGGGCGTCTTAATAAGCTCATCTCATAAGTAGCACAAAACTTTTCGACCCCATACGCCTCAGGGGCAAAGAAAGCACATAGAGCTTCAAAGCCCAAAACGGTTCGCCAAGCCCCCGGTGTCAACTGCGAGTGTGAAACCTTGAAGCGGGTCAGGACATCTTAGACAAACGGGATTAGTGAAAGCTTCGCCCCCAAAGTTAATAACGGGGAGTGAAAGTATACATTGGAGGTGGAGGCGACGTCGTGACGTCCGTCTCGGCGGGACACCACTCCACCTCAATATTAGAGGGTAGGCCGAACAACGTACATCGCCAAGTACTCATCGACCTTCTTCTGGCTATGAAGGAAACGCGGCTTGGGATCGAAATCCATGGCCTCTCTCATTCTGAAACTGACCCTCTTTCCTTTCGCCTCCAGGGCACCTCTGATCCTCGCCTCATGAGGCAACGAATTTCCCTCTCGTCATTTCAAGGGTCGATTGAAGGATTGGGGTGCAAGGACTCAGAACAAAAGAGAAGGAAAAAGGGCAAGTAGATGGAAAATTTCTAAGATTTGTGGAAAGCCCTAGTTTTCAAGTTTCCTCTCAATTTAAAGGCAAGCGCTGACGCCACAACAATGATAACTTATAGCTGGAGCGTCCTTTCGCTCGCCCCCAAACTTAAAATCCCAACCGTCGCGCGAATCTCAACACAATTGACGGTCGTAAAACGACAGCTATCTGCCAGCGTGCATGCGGATTGGACGCGTGATGTGACTTTTGCCAGTCATCACAGATGTGGCATTAAATGCTCGAGTACGAAGAGGCGCCCCACTAGCGCTCCCTCAAGTACTCTTCAACTGCTCTCCCGTGAAGTACAAAGAGACATTCTGACTCTTCATTGTAGGGTTGTGTCAGAGGATGGGATTTGTCTGCTCCCTCCTTCTCGATCGAAGACTCCGAGAAAGAGAAGGCGAAGGAGGGGCATCTGTAACGGTCAATTCTTGATCTTGGGATGAGATCGCGATGCGTGGCAAGTTTCGGAGAAATATAAGACAGCGACCACCACTTGATCCTTGATCTAAATCATGAGTACAGATCCCATCCAAGGAATCATTAGGCTCGGAGTCGTCCTCCGAGCCCTCAACACATTAAAGCTCGATCTTCACAACCCAAAGACCCCTGAAGATCTCCACAAGGTGCGTGGGGATCATGAGGTTGGTTATATGACCCACTTACCATAGATCTGGCGGTTGCAATAACCGCAAGATTGAACCGGTGGTTGTGGATAAGATCAGAACAGCTCAGCAATCAAAACCTCCAAAGAGTTATAGATATGCGGTCCAAGCAGTTGAGATTCAGCGATCGTGCGGTGAGCAAAGATCCTCAACAACCTTATTCAGGTTAACAACCTTTTATTACAAATATTTTGCCCCTTCCAACGAGGAGGGGGATTGATTCGGAAACCCCTAACGCACCTGTAATCACTCTGCGCCCGAGTTTCACTTGTAATCCCCTCGAATTATAGTGAAATTCTCTCTTCTCCCGTGGTTTTTCCCTTTCGGGTTTTTCACGTAAATCTTGATGGAGTTTTCTGTGATAGTTTACCTCTGTCTATTCAACAAATTATGTGGGTGGAGAACTCCTCTAGGAATTTTCCACTGCATAAACAAAATTAAAGAATTTACATTATTATTAATTATTTTATTATTCTAATAAGATAATCAAGTCCATAATTAAATATTACAAAATATCTATTGTCTACAATTAGATATTAAAAAAATAACTAGTTTTCAAAAATCAAATAACTAAATATCATCAAATGAACCAACCAACATAATACATTCTAAAAAATCTATCTATTAATATTCAATAATACTTCTCCAAAGATTATTTATTAAAAAATTAAAACAACATAATAGAATAAATATGTAAACAATAAACAAAGATTGTCTAATATAAATATATATAATAGAACTATTAAATAAAACTACCTATAAATGATTAAAGTTTAAAATTTGGAGCAAGAAAGAGATAGGCCAGTTGGGAGTGGCTCGGGGGAGAGAAAAATCCCAAAAATGTCTCAGTCCCATGTACTGTAACTTGTAAGATAAGGTTTTTGAGGATTATAAAGACCTTCAGCATGTGTATGGGCCACCATTTTGCATTGGCCAGAGGTGTCTTACAGTGTAGGACCAATGCAAATTGCAGGCTACATGACAAGTTTAAGGTCTTTAAAAATCCATGAAAACCCCACATTGCATGTATAGTGCACAAGAATTTCAAATTTTATGAAAATTAAATAGAATCCAATTGACATTTCGCAAGAAAAGAAACGAGAATACTGATATCTATGGAGCAATGATAACTACCAAGAAGCATTTTTTTAAGGAAAAAATCCCACACCATAGGAAGCAAACACTGGTGTTATTATCACAACCAATATGCAGAACTTTGTTGGCTCCATTCTCAATTGGCTACAACCTCCTCTTCCAAATTCTCAACTTGTTCTTCACATGCTTATGATCCTTTTCTTTTCATGTTACTATTGCTCATCTTCTTTGACCCTCTCATTAAGCACTAGAAGAACCACGCAGTTATCGTTTACTTTTTTAAAAGGCAAACATTACTCAACTTTTGCCCACATTCTTCACCTCCACTAAAAAAAATTACAGTAACTTATCATTATTCCATATTCATATCTTTGATTTCCTTCATCATTAGTCCATAGTCATCAAGATGCATTATTAACACCAATTATCATTTCCTTTGTACTGCTTGATGAAACATCAGATTATTTGAGGTTTCGCCATCCAACTTGTAGAAATAGAATAATTGTCCTAGGTAAGATATAGTCTCTTACAAACAACATTCAAAATTCAAACACAAATAAATTCAAACAATGACTGAAATTTAGCCAAACATGCTAAAATTTTGATTTAGGTTAGTACCAATGTCTCCCCTTCTTTTTTGAAAAAAAAAAAAAAACAACAATGATGAGAAACTGAAATGGTAACTAACCCAAACTTTCAACATGTTAGGCTTCATATAGAATAAAGAAAACTGGCACAATTGACATGTTTAAGTACCAATACCCAAATTCTGACAATTTTAAAACCAGCTTAGCTACAACAGCAAAAGAAATTTGTTTGTTATGGTAACCCATTTTCTAGAGACTCAGTTTATAGCTAGAATTAAAGAAATCAAGCCAAAAACATTGTTATAATAGCTAGAACCATTTGAATAATGCCAAATTTTCAGGTTTTAAAAAACGCATGCACTTGATCAAATTTTAGATTTAACCCATATTTTAGAGATCAAGTTCAACTAAAATTGAAGAAATCTGAATATATCATTATTATGGTTGAACAAATGGGAAAAAAAATCAAAAGTTCACAAATTTTAAAAGAACAAACTCATAGATTCAGAAGGTTATATGCCAGCCAAAAATCATTTATTGTTTTTCTGTTGCGAAGCAATGATTTTGCCGCCCATAGCCACCTGATCATGGCTTGGCCAGAGCTTGCTGCTAAGATTAGGTGAGCTCATGTAATAGGGATAATAAGGGAAAGAGAACTCTGGTGGGGAGAGAATGATGACAAGGGTCAGTTGACTAAAGATGAGGATGTAAAGCTAAAAGAATAGAGTGATTCTCGAGGGGGGAAGGATCCTTCCTAAATACTGGTTCTTCAAAACCCTAAATACTAGTACCAAACTCAAAACAGCTCTGCATGCTTCCCGTTAAGACATAAGTTTAATATTCAAGATCTGAATTCTTCTCATTAAAAGAAAACATTGAAAACACCAAACTTCCTACCCTATGAACTCAAAAGGTCCTCCTCAATAACACCATAAAGAAAATTAGGTAAACAGAAATGCTTACACGTCCAGATTTTGTTAATTGAGCAAAAAGACATTAGCAGACTACAGAGTTTCAACCAAATATTCCAAGTTCTCAATAAAAAAAACAAAGACAACAACAGAAAAAAAAATGAATACATATAACATAAAGAATAAAGAACTTGGTCTGGTTCTATTTCCAAGACCAGAAGTTTTGACGACAAGGGATGATCAGGGGTTCTTTACCATAGAGATATGTTGTCATAAATTGCATCTATTATATGGCATCTTGAATATGAATTGTCTATAAATTCTTGGAGTGAAATATGAACTGTGTATGATTTTCTCAGAGTCCTTTTACAATGTCCATTAAGGAAAACAAAAGATCTAATAATAAGAAATATAGCAAGGGAACAAATTAACATTGGAACATTAAATAAGAAAATGCAAATTTATCACCCATAAACACAAACAACGGGGTAGGAAGGAAGAGGGATACTTACGTAAAATGTACAATGTAATTTTCCATGCGCATCCTGCTTTATTTAAATGAGGGATTCGTACTGATGGATCACCATAGGTAATCTGTGGAGGACAAGAAATTAGTTTTAAGTAATGACGGTGCTGTGAATATGAGTAGCACACAATGAAAACAGAAGGTGTGGTATTCAGTATTCATTAGAGATATACCAACATATAGATCCCTCCAGGTTTAAGAATCCTACATTGCAGAAAATACTGAAAGTTATCATTCATTAACATAATAACGAATCAAAGTTAAAACAAGACAGACAAATATCCTGTCAGTATACTCCTCAATAAAAGTAGAAAAGGAAAATACGCCTAAACCTGCTCACTTCTTCTATCATTTGGAAGGCACTGAGTGGAGCATCTGTGCCACACTAACATCCAGAAGCAAAAGACGAAAATTAGAACAAGCCTCAGCAGAGAGTTGTAGTGCTATGAGACCTCAGCATACAATTCTTACCATCAAAGAATCCATAGTTCCTAGAATATAATCAACATGGCATCATCAGTTGAGCAATTGACAAGGATGTTGACATGTGTCAGTATATAAATAGATATAATAATCTCAACATGCAAATGTAGAAATAAATAAATGAACTTGTACCTTTATCAATGACACAATCAAATGATCCATCATGGAAGAAGCTCATGTCCCTTACATCCATCTGCATGTCTAAAAAAATAAGGTTAACAAGCAGATGTATTTGCTATTTCCATAAAACGCACTCATATGTCTGTGTGCATGCAAAACAAGAAAGCAAAAAAGAAAAAAGAGGAAAAAAGAAAAAAGAAAAGAAGAAGAAGAAGAAGAAGAAGAAGAAACAGAAGCAGAAAAAGGGAGAAGTTTCATCTGGTTTGATAGTAAAAATAATGCACAGACAATTAGAGATGGATACACTTCAGCTCTGGAATATGAGCACACTTCATTCTCATTATCTCTATCACGACAGATGAGATGTCGATGTTGACTATTTCTACATAACCATCCTTCACCATATCCTCTGACATAACTGTAGAACAGATACAGACAACTAAAATTAACTTACATAATGCTGGAAGCCTAAATTAATATGCAAGATTAAGAAGCTTCAGATTCTCAGTATACGCATACATTAGGCAATCATTCTCAAAAGAAAAAAAAATGTAATTTGCAAGGTCAAGAACCAAATTCACTTCATTAGACAGTGTACTGAAACTGGGAACAAAAGTTTGTTTTTGTTTTATGCAAACACAGTATTGGACTTTGCCCGTAGAAATTGTTACCAAGCAGCATATAAGCCCATCTATTAGTCTGCAAACTGGCTAAAAGTCTCAAATAAGTTGTCTTTGTATGACTTCCCAAAGCAGTCAAGTCCTGCACATGATGCTATATGGCTTATAAATTTCTACAATTACTTGCTGCATGCATCTCTTGAAATTCTAATTTATAAGAGGTAAAACACAAAGAAAATTCATGTTATATGCAGTAATTTCCTTAGTCCTAACAGTCGCTGTCTTGTAGAGTAGACTTAGAAATGCCACAGAAGGCTAGCAAGAAGGATAAGTCAGTTCAAGTTGCTACAGATGAAGACTATTGATCATATAATCAATGGAGTCAATTGGTCCCTATCAGGGTCCAAATAAGCCACTATGGATCAGAAAAGATTAGGTTTAATTCAGTTTTACCAGAGCTTTGCTTTCAGTTTAGGGTCTTCTCATAATCATATTTAAAGTAGAAGAAATGAAGTTCAATTCTAAATAAATGTTTGATTGGATTTATACTAGCTTCTTAATATTTTGAATAAATTAGATTTAGATTGCTTTTCTAAGATCTTAAGATAATTAGATTTTATACCTAGTTAGATTAGAGATTTCTAAATTAAGAGTCCAATTTTCAATTGACTTCTAATTAGATTAGAAATTGTAGTAGTCCCAAAATAGAAAGAATTCAGCAGTTCTAATTATATTAAAACAATAAAAGTTAAAAAAAATAAAGAATAGATAATTACTAAACTATTAATGATATAGTATATTTAAAACTTCTAATCGACTCTTAATTAGATTAAAAATTTCTAAATTAGGATTCCAATCTCTAATTAGATTAGAAAGTCTATTAATCCTAATATAGAAAAAAAATTAGTTCAATTACATTAGGATGATAAATTATAAAATAAAATAGATACCTAATTGTCAAAATACACGAAGATAGAAAATAAAAGGATAAGAGGGAACAAGAATGTGCATGTGTTTCAAACTATTTTTTTGAAAGTGTGTTAGGGGGGGGGGTGCACGTGCTTGTATATTTTAGTTTGTCTGCATACTCCTCGTTCACTCCAAAAAGTGAGAGTTAACAAGTTCTCCATCTCATGTTCTCTAGTGGCTCAATGTTACTTTATTCTATAGCTACTATTCACCTTCTGGAAATTCTATTGGCTCATATCCCAAAAGGTAAATAGAGGTGAAAATGTGTTAACTCTCAATTTTTGGAGTGAATGATATGTGTGTAATCAAAGTATCAAACTCATATGTGCGTGTGCACCATGGTTCAAAGTCGCAGTCTCGGCCGCCGACTCGGCGGGCACTGAGACGGAATCGGTCTTGGGCGACACGCGCAAAACAATACATAGAAAGCTCAAAAAATTCTAAAAAAATCAGGACAAATCATAAAAAAGGTAGACATCAAAATTCATGTATTCCATGTCCAAAACAAACTTGTTTTGCGAGGGTAATTGGGGAAATATGGTGATTTATAGGGTAAATTTAGAAATATGAAAGATTTGAGGGGTGAATATGAGAAAAACTAAAAAAGAAAAGAAAAGATAACATCTCTCTGGCTCTCTCCCCCTCACCCGATCTCTCTCTCTCCCTCACCCGATCTCTTTCTCGATCTCTCCCTCTCTCCTCTCTCGCTCACCCTCTCTGGCTCTTTCTCCCTCACCAGATCTCTCTCCCTCTCTCCTCTCTCGCTCTCCCTCTCTGGCTCTCTCTCCCAGACCCGATCTCTCTTGATTGCTCCCTCTCTCTCCTCTCTCGCTCTCTCGATCTCTCCCTCTCTGGCTCTCTCCCTCATCCGATCTCTCTCGATATCTCTCTCTCCTTTCTCGCTCTCCCTCTCTCCCCTTGACCCGATCTCCCTCACCCTCTCCCTCTCACGGCGAAGGCGGTAGCTCACGGCGAAGGCGATGACTCATAGCGATAGCAGTAGGTCTCTCTCTCTTTTTAACCGGTCTCGAGCAGGGGGAAAACAGTCGGCCCGACTCGAGGCCGACTCGGCCGAGTTGTCCCGAGTCATCTCAGGACTCAGACGATTCAGCCGAGTCGTCGCTGTGTCGGCCCCGAATCGGGTCGATACTGCCCAAACATGCGATTCGGACATCGGACTCATCTCGGCGGGTGCCGAGACGGATCCGACTCGGCCGAGTCGTATCCGACTCGGCCGAGTCGTATCCGACTCGGCAGTCTTCGAACCATGGTGCGCACACGCATGAGCTCATCAAATATGATGCCCCAATATTTACTTAATGTCTTGATATATTGCCTACTATCCGCTATCCAACATAAAATCCCCCGTGCCACCAATCTTGTTTATCAGAATTCTACAGCATGAAGCTAAAAATTTCACATGCTCAAGTTGTCAGTGCATCTTGCAATTAGCCCTTTGATCATGGATGAAATTAAGATTAAGGATAAATTTCATGAATCATGGAGTGCCCTAGTCAATGGACCTCTACTGGGATCTATATCAGCTAAAATAATGTTTATCATGACTAGTTTTATTGATTTAGTCTCTAGTTTGGAGTCAATTTGTAGTCTTATTTATGGACATGTACTTGAAACAATCTCTCAAGTAGGATTTTGAGTCATGTAGGGAGATCATTGTCCTCTTGGGTTTTTCTTTGTAATTATGCTATGGTTTATGGCTAAATAATTTTATGCGCATGATATGACCCTTTGCACCAAATTGGTGTTTTTTGCTTTAGAGATCCATAAAAGACATATAATTATATCCTTATTTGATGATGAATAGAGAATCAAAATGGCTGCACGGACATGTTAAGATTGCTTGGTATATTTGGTGGATCTGTCCATTAAATTAAGCTTTTCACTAAAGTGATAAAACATGGTACCTAAGGAATACACTTTGTGGGGTCTTTGCTTCTTCAGCATTCAAAGTTCAAAATTGATATCATCAATTGGTTCTTCTTTCCAGGTGAATCATCTATCTGCTAGATGAAGGACTAAGAGGCATGTTAAG
This sequence comes from Agave tequilana, assembly GCA_038442645.1. Classification (NCBI taxonomy): domain Eukaryota; kingdom Viridiplantae; phylum Streptophyta; class Magnoliopsida; order Asparagales; family Asparagaceae; genus Agave; species Agave tequilana. The sequence goes on along the minus strand of JAVJIF010001292.1, from coordinate 30,733 downwards.
ATTTCTTGATATAAATTGTTAACAATAACCAATTAGCTTAAGCTATAAGTAAACTAATTTTCCAACAAAAGAGTTTCTATTCCTTCTTCAGGTTCAACGCTCACTGAAGGTTATTATCCCCTAAACTCTTTTATATTTTAAATTGATCTCTCCTCTTATTTCCCTTCATTTTTCTTCTTATCTATTTTGCAGGCACAGCTGAGACGTAGCCCTCCATCTTGGAGTTAATCCATCCAATCACAGATTCTGTCATCACGATATCAGCTTTAACACCGCACAAAAAAAAAACGTTATGGGCAGATTCTGGACAGTAAGAAGCCAATTTCACAATTCCTAAATTGAGTCTTAAGAGTTCTCACACACCTTTCTTACTAGAAACCATATGTTAACATCAGTTGTCAGAAAAGGTGACTTCATGTACATCATGATGAATATGATGCTCCATTCATCAATTAATTAGATGCTACAAAGATCCAAAATATCCATCATCCCCTGATGCTTGATTTGCTCAACATTCTAACATGAATGTAACATGCTTAAAAATTGAAATATCACCCAAACTGTTTTCACAGAAATATGGGTTTGGGAGTGAAGCATGACTCAGGGTATGTGTGTAGTGGTCAAAAATTGAACCTCATGGGATGACACCACGTGTCCAAGCAACCAGGAGACTCCGCCACTCCACATTCTCCCGGAGCCAATCCAGTCCATCACAAAAGTCACTCTTCGCCCGAAGATGATTCCGTCCCGGCAGCTCCGATGCTCCAAGACATCCCGGAGCTCCCTTCATTCCGAAGACTTCAGCTCCGCATAAGGCAACCACGGCAACAAATCATTCCTAATCTCCGCCTTCAGTTATATCATGGTAACAGATCATCCACGATCTCCACCTTCAGTTACGTAGCCCGATGTTCCTCCACGTTCATAACGTGAAATGCCCTCTAGCTTGGGCAGTTATGGACAAAAGCGGGTTTCTCTGCATGCAATCCCAATAATCAAACGCCCATGATTGCGATCGTTACAACAAATCAACATGTGTAGATCATGCGGTTATGAGGATCACGCTCGTACCATCTGCCCCCATCCATGCAAATCAGAACAAATACAAATAAACATCCTCCAATGAGAAAGGGGACACTAGACTTTTGGAATCTTTTTGCTTTCAGCTAAACCCAGCACTAAGACTCTGGCATACAATTTCTTTAATTTCTGTAACTTACGAATTATAATGAATTCCTCTCCTCCCCATGATTTTTCCCGATTTGTGTTTTCACGTAAAATACTAAAATATGGTGTATCTTTCCTTTTCTGTGTTGTGCATTATTTTTTACTCACACACTCCCCACTTTCCTACTCTCGCTTGTGGTGCGGATCGACCGTCCAATCGCTCGTGATAAAAAATCTTCATCACAAACTAGTGCTTTCATTGAGATCTGAGCCCTAACACTTAGATATCTCCCCTACCAAACCCATCTTCAAAAACTCTCTCCAACGAGCCATGACCCCGAAGAAGCAGCCAACCATCGGCGATGGGACCACCTCCAGGGGCAAATTCATTTTCACAGCTAGGGGCACTGTTTCCCAAAGCGGTCTCAACCTCAGCCCCATCGTGGAAGAGATTGTCTTCGCACCTTTACAGGGGGCAGCCGGAGACATCCACCCGCCATCAACATACGAAAGCCAACTCCTCCAAATATTGACTGACATGAAGGAGGAAATGGCGAGGCAAGAGGCTCTATTCGACCACGAGCGCAACAAATGGTACATGATCGAGAAAACGCAGCCCGTGAAAGGGAGGCGTTTAAGCGTCTAAACGACCAACTCCTCGCCCAGACAGTGTTTGAAGACTCGGCCGAGTCAGATACAACTCGGCCAAGTTCGTATCCGACTCGGCGAGCTTCGAGACGACTTGGCGGCCCGAGTCAATATACTCAGCTCACGGGAGCCCGACTTGACCGCAACTCAGAGTCGAATTGGCCAACTCGGCTGAATCTTCCCTGACTCGGTCGAGTCGGCCGATTCGACTCCGAGTCGAGGTCGAGTCGGGCTCGACTCTGTTCGCCCGTGACGGTCGCCTATAAAGCGAGCTAAAAATAAAAAAGCCAGACTTACCTCGCCCAATCGCCGCTCCTCGCCGGTGTCGATGCTCCGTCCATCGCCTCCAGGTACCGCTTCTCGCCGATCGCCGCTCTCTCCCCCTTAGTCTCTCCATCCTCTCTCTCTCTCCCTCTCTCTCCGTCCTCTCTCTCCCTCTCCCGTCGCTCTCCCCTCCCTCTCCCAGCTCTCTCTCCCTCTGTTCCTCTCCCAGCTCTCTCCGTCTCTCTCCCTCTGTTCCTCTCCCAGCTCTCTCCTTCAGTCCCTCTGTCCTCTCGCTCCCTCTCTCCGTCTCTCTCTTCCTCTGTCCCTGTCCAGCTCTCTCTCCCTCTGTCCCTCTCCCAGCTCTCTCTCTATCTCTCTCTCCCTATGTCCTCTCTCTCCCTCTCAGTCTCTGTCCTCTCTCTCCCTCTCCCTCTGTCCTCTCTTTCTCCCAGCTATCTGTCCCCCTCTGTTCCTCTCTCCCCCTCAGTCTCTCTATTTAACATTTTTTTATTTAATTTAGTTTAAATTAGTTTAGTTTAGTTTAGTTTAGTTTAATTTAATTTAGTAATGTTATTTAAGTTAGATAATTTAGTAATTTTATTGAAGTTAGGTAAATTAATTTAAATTAAGATAAATTAAGTTAGGTAATTTAGTAATTTTATTTAATTTAGTAAACATAATATATAGTAAATTTAATTTATTTTAAGTAGTTGTTGATGTGATTTATAATTTAGTTAATTTTAGTTTTAATTTCATTTCACAGATAATTTTTTAAATTTCAGTATGGCTCCAAAGCAACGCGATATTTGATAGGAATATGATATCCCTGTTGGTGGAAGTAGAAAACTTGTGAAGTGTAATTATTGTGAGAAACAAGTTCATGATGGTATCACTAAATTGAAGCAACATATAGCACATGCAACCGGTCAGGTGGAAGGATGCTTGCGCGTACCAAAAGAATTGTCTCAAATATGAGATATCTTTCTGAAGGTAGCAAAGAAAGAGCGACCATAAAATCTAAGAAAGAGCAACTTATGAAATCTTTAAGTGAAGAAGATTTTTATGATGCGGCCAATGAAGATTCTGAAAATGAAATTAAAGAAGTTGGTAGTTTAAAAGAAGTTGAAAGAAGACAATTAAAACAATCTGTGAAAGAAAGTCGTGAAATGACTTGAAAATCGACAGAAGGTCATACAAGATATATTGGTGGCAGTAGTTTGCAGCCTTCAGAATCAGGGATCAAGCTGGATTGCGTCGGAGTTTTACCACTAAAAAAGCTGAAATTCTAGCTCGTGGTATTGATCCTTATATATTCCCAACAAAACAGAAATCAATTAAAAGCATGTTTTCAACTGAGGGTATTATCACCATGAAGCGAATATTGCACAACCCCTACCGCCATATTACTCTGATGTTGGATCCTCTAGCCAATCATCTCAGCCTACAGGATCTCACCCACAAACATATTATTATCCTTATGAAAATTATATACCTGGTTTCTATACTTATCGCGGGGATGATGATAATGATGATTTTATGTCTCCTCGCAATATAATGTGGAAATGACTACATTAGCAGGTACTTATAAATTATTTTGTACAATTTACTATATTATGCATATATTTTGATATGTTTCTACCGATGACGCTTGTATTTATACTTTTATTTTATATTTTGTGTGCTAGGTGATGTGTTTTGAATACATGAATATTCATGTCTACATTTTTAAAAAAAATTGTCATGATTTTTTCATAATTTTTTGAGCTTTCTATGTAGTGTTTTGCGTGTATCGTTCGAGTCCGATCCGAGTAGTCGAGACCGATCTGTCTCGGTCAGCGACCGAGACCGCGACTTTGAACCATACTCCTAGATCACGGCCCCCTAAAATACCCAAAGGCCACCTCCATCGCCAGAAAAGCCCACTGCCACAGAGGACCAAGGCGGCAAGCACTCTCAGAGCTGGAGGCGTCGCACAACAGTCTCCACTACTCCCTCGGAATGATCCGACGATGGGTCGAGTTCTTCACATCCCCGCACGAGGGATCAGCACGATCATACGCGGAGGAAGACCGAAGAGTTCGTCCGTGTCCAAGATCTCGACAGGTTTGTATAGTAGCGAGTCAATGAAGTAAGAATATCGCACCACGGCATACTCAGAGCCATCTCCACCGATGCGCCTGACCCCCCATCTCCGAAGGCATATTGGAATATGAATTTCTCAAGAAGTTGACGATTCCAACCTTTGATTACTACTCTGGCCAGAGCGACCCGGTCCAGCATCTCCGCCAGTATCAGGACAAGATGGCGATTCATGCCAAAAATGACTCCATCTTGTGCTAAATCTTACCCTCCAATTTGAAGGGAGTAGCTTCTGATTGGTTCTACTCTCTTTCCACTAAGATTGATCCGAAACTTCGAGGATCTTACCAAGTTATTTCTCTCAGTACTCCTCCCGCCTGGAGTTCAAGTAGAACAACCATCATCTCTCCGTCAAGATGAGGCCCTCCAACAGTCTCAAGGCGTAAAATGGCTACTTTCAAAATCAGCTAGCCAAAGTACCAACTACAGCGAGAACGCCTCCGCTCTCGCGTTCATCAGCGGGCTACCGGTCACCCACTCGCTGGACAAGCATCTGGTGAAGTACGTTACCTGTTAAAGTGAGGTCATGTACCGGCCCAACCATACATCCAGTTGGAGGAAGCAATGAAAAGCTCCTTCAACCAGTCTTTCAACCGCGATGATAACGAAGCAAAACCAAAGTCGTAACATAGAGGCCGCTCCGTCGACAGGTGTTTTCAAGAAGCGACCACTCCCAGACCACCAGCAGAATCCACTCCGAACTTACCGGGTGGACGACAGCTTCACTCTGCTGAAGCTCTCAATAAAGGACATCTTTGAAGCCATCGAGGGTCAACCTTGGGTGAAGCGTCCGGAAGCGAAGCCACACGATCCTTCCCATCCCAGAGTAAAGGACTATTGCTCTTTTCATGATTGCAAGGGACACCGGACTTTCCAATATCGGTTCCTCCTCAAGTATTTCGAAGGTCTTGTCCAGCAAGGATACCTTCAGGAATAAATCCTTACACCCGAAGCCGTGTCCGAGACAGAAGGGCAGCAGAGAGCTCCATCTCTGACTAGACCGCTATACATGGTTACCTAGTACCAAGCGGTTGACTAACACCAACCCTACTGACTCGACCGTTATACATGATTACTCAGTATCGAGCGGTTGACTAACACAAATCCTACCGACAAGAACAGGAAAGTTCCTCTAGCAAATAATGCTCCCTGTTTCTCATTCCACTTTCATGTGTTTTATTAAAATCATTTAATAAAAATACATTCCGACTCCTAATAGTTTTCCTACATCCTTCAGGGTCTGTTAATCCGCTCACTAGCCCCCATGTGGCCTACTTATGAGCGCATTTTGCCGGAGACCTCTACTTGCGTGTTCCAAGGAGGGAAGCCCCACTCAAGAATGACAATACAAGCATTCGTCTCCGGAACCTCTATGACTCTTCCCTAATCAGGCCATTGCCAGTCCAACTCCGTAGTTGAGGGCTCCCCTCACTCGGAGACCCCCATCTGTGTGTTCCGAGGAGGGAAGCCCTCACTCGTGAACAATTACACAAGCATCTGCCACCGGACACTCCGAGCACTCTCTGGCTCATCTCTGATTGAGCAAGTGCCCTCCGGAAGGCTCATCCCCAATCAGGCAACTGCCACTCTCAAGGCTCATCTTCGGTTAGGCAACTACCGTCCAGAAGGTTCATCCCCAACCGAACAACTGCCAGGCTCATCCACAATCAGGCAACTACCGTCTGAAAGGTTCATCCCGATTGGGCTACTATCAGTTTGTGTTCCGAGGAGGGAAACTCCCACTAAAGATTCATAGTGCAAACGCTTATCTCTGGGTTTTAAAGGCTCATCCTCATTGGGCATCTGCCTCCCAGAAGGCTCATCCACAATTGAGCAACTGTCTGCCTAGCTCTATAGTTGAAGGCTCCCCTCACTCAGAATCCTCTGCTTGTGTGTTCCGAGATGAGAGGTCCCCACTCAAGAACTGTAAACATGAACATCTGCCTCCGGCCTCTTTTTGACTCGCCCCTCAGGCGACCAACCAAGCGGCTCAGTGCATCTTCACGACTGAAGTCCTTCACTCGGAAATCAATGTTTGTACTCTCGAAGATGGAGACACCATCCAGAGCCGGTAACGCAAACCATTATATTCTTGCCATCTAAAAATCAGGCCTCTAAAGGGGTATGATCATTCCATAATATAAACTAGGCAAGATCTAAACATGACTCAGTCATTTCTGTTACAAAATACATGCAATTACATTTCATTAAATTTTATTATGTCGTTACATCTAACAAAAGGAATATATGAAATCATTTACATCTCTGTGTTTACCTTTTGAAAAAGAAATACAGAAGATCTGAAAACTTATTCCGCTATCGTGGCCAGACCCTCGATACAAGAACAACCAAGCTTTATTTATTGGAGAAGATCTCCCAGAAGCAATCAACTACCATACTCCAGAGCAGGCGAGCAAAAGTCTTCACAGCAGCTTACACGCCTTCAAAGCAGCCAGACCAGTACCACTCACCGCGATGGTCCCAAAGAAGCCGTCCAAGAGCAAAGCAGCGACGTCTGCCCAGACGGATTCCGGCAAAACACCCCAGAAGGAGAAAAGAGCATTTCTCCGCTAGGTATTCTGAGGAAGAGGATCAGGCTCCAGAGTGAGAAGCAATTCACCAGCACTCCCTCTCTTCTTCCCTCGTACGCCCTATCTGGAGGGAGGGTCGGTTCCTTAGAATGATCCTCATCCCCTAAAAATCGGGCGATTCGGAATCAGATCATCAGCTTCAATCAAAGTGGGCCACCAAGCAATCGTGCCGGTGGTAGAGCCATGTCACAAAGACTGATGTTTGCGACAGGCTCATCACAAAAACTGACATATTGAGTCACCAGACTCCCAAACAATCGGGACTCGACCACTATCCTCTACACCTTTCCTTTCTCCACCTGATGAAGAAGAGAAAAGGATGCATGGCGATTCGACAAGACAATAGAGGAGGAATTCAGAGATAGGTTTCTCAGAAGAGATACTACTTCCACCCAAAGGACCTAGCCTATTTATTAGATGGAGGAAGAGGAGCCAAACCATCTCCAATTCGAAATTCTCAATCCCCAAAAATCGGTTCACATAACCTGAGATTTTCGGTCAACTGAAGAGGCATAATATCAACCGGTGCTCCCCTACGATCTCTGTCATCATGGCATCAGGATCTGAAGGGCACCAGTTACAAATTTCAAGGAACCAAATCGATCGACACGCCAGCTGTCAGCCAGCAGCGCGATCTCCTAGTCAATCCAGAAGAATCCACAATAATGATCCAGATCTTCCTCTGCTTACGAGTATCAATACGAGCTTGAGGCACCAAAGAATCTATCACCAACTCCGCTCTTCCGAATTCTCTTCTGCAAGCTCCGACAAGCGATAGAGCAAGGGAGCATCTGTAATGGTCAAAAATTGACCCTCACAAGATGACACGTGTCCAAGCAACCAGGGGACTCCATCACTCCACATCCTCTCGGAGTCAGTCCTGTCCATCACAGAAGTCGCTCTTCGCCCCGAAGATGATTCCATCCTGGCAACTACGATGCTCCAAGACATCCTGGAGCTTCCTCCATTCTGAAGACTTCAGCTCCACGTAAGTAACCACGGCAACAGATCATCTCTGACCTCCGCCTTTAGTTACACCACGGCAACAGATCATCACTAATCTCCGCCTTCAGTTATGCAGTCAGATCCTCCTCCACGTTTATAACGTGAAACGTCATCCAACCTGGGCAGTTATGAATAGAGGCGAGTTTCTCTGCATGCAATTCCAACAATCAAGCGCATGTAATCGTGACTGTTACAATAAATCAACATGTGCAAATCATGCGGTTACGAGAATCACGCCCGTACCATCTGCCCACATGCACGCAGATCAGATCAAGTACAAATAAATCTTCTCCTCCAACGAGAAGGGAGACTAATAGACTTTTGCAATCCTATTGCTTTCAGCTAAGCCTAACACTAAAACTCTGGTATACAACCTGCGAATTATAGTGAATTCCTCTCCTCCCAGTGGTTTTTTTCGATTTGGATTTTCACGTAAAAATCTAGTGTATCTCTCCTTTTCTGCGTTGTGCATTATTTTTTACTCACACACTCTACTTCCCTACTCTCGCTTGTGGTGCGGATCGACCGTCCGATCGCTCGCGACAAAAAATCTCCACCACAGTAAGATAGCTCTAAAAATTAATTAACCAAATCTTGTACTATATATAATGAAAACCCTACAAGGGGGTTTCAATTTAATTATGGACTAATCTAGACTTCCCTAATGATCATCCACAAATAAAAAACAAAATCATTGCCTAATATATAATGTTACCAGTATTATTCTACTCTATTTACTTGTTCTTTTCATTAGGGGTGACAATTGCTTTGGACTGGATCAGGTTCCACTCAGATCAACTTTGACCCTGCTCATATATGGCTGCAACCTGATTAACAATCAAGCCACCTCAGGTCAGAATTGCCTCAGGTAAAGTGTTTGACCTTAATCCAACAAGTTTAGTACCGATTAGTCGAATCAACCAAAGAGCCAATTGTAAGTCAGTCATTTTCTACATTAATGATTAATGGAAAAGAAACTATTTCAAATAGCCATCTTTACATGAAAGTCTTAGAAAAAATATGATCATACAATTCTTCTGCGCAAATGAACCTACACATTACAACATGTAGTGCAACTTTCTCGACTTTTACTTAACTTCCTAATATTCTTTTTGCATGGTCTCTTTCCAAATTCACCTTCTTGCATATCACGTGCATCACATGTGCAAAAGTCTTGTTCTATTAAATGACAATCTAACATCAATCTTGAATCACTCTCCATGAGTTGGTGCTTGTTTCCAACAAGGGAAACTATGAGCAACAATGGGCATTGGCCATAAAAACCAAGAATAATTCAGGGTGGGAAAACATACCGCCATATCAATGGACTTGAATCTTAATCCAAATCAAGTTATCAATATAAAAGTTCCTTCATGTTTCCAGTAACCAGTTGCATGGTCCCTGAAAGAGGGCAACATGGGCAGCCCAAGTCTTGGGATGCGTCAAAGTTGATGAACATGAACTCAATCCAGTGCCTTGACAGTATATACAAGTAGATGAGAAGTATCAAATGAGGAAGGAAAAGGAAAGAACACTATTTCAATGGAAAAGAAAAATCATAATTTTTTCAGGTTGTTTTGGCTTAGTAGACAGGAAAAGTCTGCTGGTTTCTTTTTGGATTTGAGATTTGAAAAGAAATAACTCTACCTGGTGGAAACTGGAAAGTGAACCTTCTTTTCATACTTGGACTCAAAGAAATAAAAAGCTCAAACATTCCAATGAGTTTGTCATGATGTTGGAACGCTACTTTCAAATGTAAGACCATCGTCATCAACAAAAATTCGCAAAAAAGAGAGAAATATAATTTCTATGAAAAAAGATTTATTTTCTTTTAACCTTCTAAATGCCACCAGAAACTCCGCCAGTGCCTCATTCACTGCCTGTCCCAAGCCAGGATAAAAGAGGAGGGTTGTGGTAGGCCTGTGACAGCCAACGTAAAACATTGTCACATATTATGAACATGAACCAAGAACTAAATTTCGTTGGGGCGTCCCCTATTGAGCGACGCGCTACATCGGAGCCCGGGTGTAGTGAAAAGTGGGCAAGGTTGCTAGGTCGTCGTCCAGAAATGACGCGCCACATCGGCACCCGGATGTGGTGTCAAATTAGCAAGGGTTCCCACACTTTTATGAGCGGGTGAGGGTAAAAAAAGTAGCTCATAAATATAAGATTAGGTTAGCATCTAGGTTCTCTTACAGGTAGATTAGCAGAGTTAGTTGATGCTATGATTAGACGGAATGTTAGTATTTTGTGTGTACAGGAAACTAAGTGGGTAGGTGAAAAAGCTAGAATTATAGAGCGTTGGGGTTATAAACTTTGGTACACTAGTAGAGATAGAAATCGTAATGGGGTGGGTGTGATCATAGATAAACAATTGCTTGAGGATGTAGTGGAGGTTAAGAGTAATAGAATTTTACTAGTTAAACTTATTTTAATGTTATTAGTGTCTATGCACCACAACTAGGACTTGATGAGTCAAATACGCGTCAATTTTAGGAAAATTTAGATGAGATTGTACAAGACATACCTAGTAGAGAAAAACTTTTCATAGGCGGTGACCTCAATGGGCATGTAGGAACTAGTCGTTATGAGTTTGATAGTGTACATGGAGGATTTGACTTTGGGGAAAGAAATGAATCAGGTAACTCAATTCTTAATTTTGCTTTGTCATATGATTTGATCTTAGCGAATACTTGGTTTAGGAAGAGAGAGTCTCACTTGATCACTTTTAGAAGTGGATCAAGTGCAAGCCAAATAGATTTCTTTTTAACTAGAAAAGTAGATAGAGGTTGTTGTATGAATTGTAAGGTAGTACCGGGTGAGAGTGTAGTAACCCAACATAAACTCTTAATTTTAGATGTCCGGATTAGAAGGAGATTTAGAAAGATTAAACGTAAGTTAGATCCTAAGATTAAGTGGTGGCGGCTAAAAGAAGGTAACCAAAGAGTTTTTATAAATTGAGTAGTACATGAAGCAGATTGGAAAGCCCAAGATGATCACATACAACATGAAATAAAATTACTAGCTGCATTAAAAGAGTAGCTAAAGATGTACTTGGTGAGTCACGGGATGGTGCTCCACTATGTAAGGACACATCATGGTGGAATGAAGAGGTAAAAGTTGCCATTAAGATCAAACGAGACTCTTATAGAGATTTGAAGAAAAATTGTGATGGAGTAAGTTTTGAGAGGTATAAGCTAGCCAAGAAGAAGGCTAAGAAAGCTATTCAGAATGCAGGAGCTAAAGTGTACAAAGAAGTGTATGAGAAGTTAGACATCAAAGAGGTTGAAAAGGATATATATAGAATTGCTCGAATAAGGGAGAGAAAGACTAGAGACTTATGTATTGTGAGGTGTGTCAAATATGAGGATCAGAAGGTTTTAGTTCGAGATGAAGAAATCAAAGAAAGATGGAGAGAGTATTTTGATAAATTATTCAATGATAGTTCTACTTAAAACTTGGATGACCTTACCATTCAGTGCCAGGATATGAACCATAATTATATGCGTAGAATTAGCGAATCTGAAATTAAAGAGGCCTTGAAGAGGATGAAGTCAAGGAAAACTGTTGGCACGGATGGAATTCCTATTGAGGTATGGAGATGCTTAGGAGAGGGGCGTGAGATGGCTGGCAAACCTTTTTAACAAGATTCGGCTAACTAAAAAGATACCAAATGAGTAGAGGAAGAGTATCTTAGTATCTCTCTATAAGAACAAGGGTGATATCCAGAGTTGTTAAAACTATCGTAGAATAAAACTCATGTGTCACACTATGAAGCTTTGGGAAAGGGTAATTGAACACAGGTTAAGGCATAATGTTACAATATCAGAGAACCAGTTTGGGTTCATGCCGGGGCGATCGACGACAGAGGTTATTCATTTGCTTCGTCAACTTATAGAGCGATTTCGAGAGAGCAAGAGAAATTTGCATATGATCTTTATTGATTTAGAAAAAGCTTATGATAAAGGTGCCAAGAGAGGTATTATGGTGGACATTGATGAAAAAGGGAGTCCCCATCAAATATATTGACATAATCAAGGATATGTACGATGGAGTAGTGGCAAATGTCAGAATTTGTGGAGGCATAACAAGTGATTTTTCTATCACAATTAGATTGCATTAAGGATCTGTATTGAGTCCATTCTTATTTGTCATAGTGATGGATGAGCTTACTAGAGCTATTCAAGATGAGATACCATGATGCATGCTATTTGCTGATGATATTGTCCTAGTCGATGAGACGAGAGCTGGGGTAAATGCCAAATTGAAGTTACGGAGGCAAACTCTAGAATCTCGAGGTTTTAGATTAAGTAGGGCTAAAACAGTGTATATGGAGTGTAAATTCAGTAAATAGAGAATTCGAGATTATAGTATTGTGAGACTAGATGGACAAGAAATACCGATGAGCAGTCATTTTAAGTACTTGGGTTCTATTATTCAAAAGGATGGGGAGATCGATAGTGATGTCAACCATAGGATCCAAGCCGGCTGGTTGAAATGGATGAGCGCAACAGGAGTTTTATGTGATCGTAACATTCCGTTATGACTGAAGGGAAAGTTTTATCGGACTGCTATTAGGCCAGCTTTGTTATATGGCACAGAATGTTAGGCTATAAACAGACATCATGCCCAGAAGATGAGTGTAGCAGAGATGCGCATGCTTCGTTGGATGTGTGGTAACACGCGGAGAGATAAGGTGAGAAATGAGGATATTCGTATTAAGATAGGTGTAGCCTCTATAGAAGAGAAGATGAGAGAAAACTGCCTACGATGGTTTGGTCATGTGAGACGTAGACCTACAGATGCGCCAGTCCCGCGAGAAGAGCATATCAATTTAGGGCAAGTTAAAAAAGCGAAGGGGAGACCGAAGAAAACATGGATGGAGGTAATACGATAAGATATGGAGGCTAAAGGTCTTAGTGAAAGCATATTGCTCGATAGGAATGAGTGGCGAAAGCTGATCCATGTGCCCGATCCAACGTAATTCTCTTTTGGTTCATGTAGCCTACCCCAAATACTTGGGACAAATGGCTTAGTTGTTGTTGTTTGTAAATGCAACCAGAAGGGCCTAAAAGAAACAGAAATCACCGACCTTTTCTCTTCTTTGCACTTTCCTAGTAGGTGGCTGAACACTCATTCAACATCCTCAAGCAACACAATGGTCTGAAAGCAGTTCTGATCAAAAGTATTATTTGGATCATGATCACTTGATGTATGTACATACTCAACTTTTTGTGATGCATGACATCTTAAGCATGGATGATCTTGAAAGAAATAAAAAATGACAAGGGAGTAAGGTAATCAAAACAGAGATAGAAATGGGTTTTTTTTTAAGTTCTAACATCCTGCCCTTCTTTCTCAATTGCTCTTTGATGCTCCTTCCTGCCAATGGAGGGCAAACTGAAGTGTGCACATTCGAGCTTTTTCCTTAAAGAAAAACTTTGTCCTTCAAACTGCTGCATGAGGTCATCTTGGGATGCTAACACAGCTACTAGCATGGACCAAGGAAGGCTGCATCAGCAGCAATGAATTTTGCAGCAGCATTTGTATAAATGGACAACTGAAACCTTTACGAGATTCATAATTTGAGCAAACACCAAGATTCAATCTAAGAACGGAAAATAGGTTTCTAAAAAAAAAAAAAAGAGTTCTCTAATAAGCACAGAAAAACTGTGTTCAACCATTTCCTAACAACAGAAATAAAGGGAGAATGAAACATCAAAACTCCCATCTGATGTTAAAAGACTCATGAAGTAGGTTAAAAAATAAAAATAGCCCTCTAAGAAAGCTTCTCTGCTCAAAGAAGTTCTACTGAAAAGGAACTAGAGGCAATATAGGATAAGTGGCTTCTGTTACATTGTATACAACTTGATTCTCCTTGTAGTATAACTGGATAGTACATTCTGTGATTTGCATTACAAAAAAACATGGTCTCTCAATTTCAAGGGAGCAAAAGTTGGTGCATTGCCATTTTTTTCCTTTTTAATATTTGGGTTAGATATTGACCCTTGATCCTTTGCCGTAATTGTCATTTCTTTAGAATGTTCAGTTGAAAAGAAAAAGCATCACATGTGAAGAAACAACAATAATAGATTATGATGCCTACATTCGAGAAAGAACATGTGAATGCATGATCTTTAAATGTTTCATCACCAGACTTGAACTATGGTATACTATTAAATGAACCCTACAGTAAATCAATGAGACAACTTCATTTTCAACTTATATCTACTAACATAAAAGGACCTAGAGCAGAAAACAATTTGAAATAGATAAGTGACATTCTGAAGTGCTATTGAAGGAAACTTCAGATTTAACAAACTTTTAACGTCGTCTGCATTTCTGCAGTTGAAAAACTATATAAATGGCTCATACTTGACAAATGATAGAAACTTTTCAATAAGCCTCATCATTTTCCAGACAAGCAAATCGATACATACACAAAATGAGAAGAAACAGAAATTCAAACAGACATTGGATACACAACAGTCTTGACAAATAAGTTTCTGGTCTCATAAACCTCGAGTGTAAAAACATTCTAACGGCTGCTGCTGCTAACCTCGCCTCCCAGTGTTATAAAGAATAGTGCATAGATTGAATGTTTGACACAGATTTTGATGTGTTATGTCAGCCAAAAGTTTTTGGGCATAACAAATTTATGCACAGCTACACAAGTCTACAAACATACTGTATCCACCTTCCACTACAGAACGGCTTCATAACCAATGTCCAAGAATATTCTCCCTTATGAGTCTGCATATGATCTTGCTGAATAATTCCCCTACCAAATTTTATCGTGACGCACTCCCAGCCTTAGTTACACTGATCTTCACAGCCTCGAGTGAGATCATTGACCTCAAATTTCTGTCAGTCTTCAATAACTTATGAAAGAACATGGCATGGGAGAAGCTAATGTTGCACAGATCAAGTATAATCATAGTTGGTAGATCAAATCTAAGGAGTTAGTAAAATTGGTCCCTTAAATCCGGCTTTAGATTTATTTCCAAGGATTTCCTCAATTTAGTTTTGCTAATGAAGCCCCCAATAGGCATTACCCCTTTTTGTGTTCTCCCCAATAGCATTCCCTCGGGGTGCAACTCATCAATCCCCAACTGAGGCATTTCTGCAAGCACCAAAGGCACCTATAACCAGCCCTCTAAAAACCAGCCCTGTAGGCATGCTGACAGAATTGGGCAGCAATGAATATATCGTCAAAGATAATCTACTTGTGTGTTGTGCAATCCTTCTTATCTTATGATTAGCCCCTACAAAAAAAAAGTTTGAATCTTTCTTTTTGATTAGACAAGTGTATAATTCCAGTTGGTAGCAACCCAGACAGACATAAAGGTTGAATTTTGATGCAATTAAATAAATTAGGTTGTGTTTTCAGTATTATTATCCAAGATTTTAAACAAAAGGCAAGTAAACACAATCAAGTAGAAGAAGAAAGAGTAATGAAAGAAAGAAATCAAGAATCAGTAAAAATCAAGAAGCATGGGGGTCAGAGTAATACCAGCATTCCCGCAGCCGACCATGAGAACACGGGAGGAATAGGGGACGACTTTGCGGAGGAAAGGGCGGAGGGCGGAGTAGCGCTGGTACCAATCAAAAGACGAAACCCCTTCCTCCGTGTACCTCTCGTCCCAGTACAGCGCATCCCCGTAGTTGTACGTGTTGAATTGAGACGCGTCCCTCATCATCTTCTTCTTCCTCCTCCTCCTAATTTCTTCTACCTCTCAAAAACCAAAAACAATAATGATAACCTTTAGTTTCTTATTATGGGAGATGTCTAGTTGAGAGAGAGAGAGGGGAAGAAGAATTTCATTTTCATTTATTTATTATAATATTATATAATATATATTTATTATATCTGCAGCACAGCATCTCTCTCTCTCTTCTCTCCACCACAACCACCAACAGCCGCCTGGACCGTCGACATCAGCCCCCACCCTTTCCTTTCTTCCACTTTACCCTAATAAATAATAACCCTAACTGCATCTTTGACTAACACGGCCCAGCTTTTTTTTGCCATTAAAATCCTCTCGCTGGGTGCGTCGGGTCTGAGGTCAAGTCAACCCAGGTCGTCCCTGGGTGGCAACGGGACCAATTCGGGTCGGTCCTCGATGAAACGCATGTGTGTGGTCCATCATAAATTCCTAAGGTCGACCTGCACATCCAAACTGGGGCGGTAATTGAGCCGACCCCGGCCCGGATCCGATTGAGCCCGGCCAGGCCGGACTTGGGTCAGGCATCTACAATTTGTAAACAGAATTGGGCCCATAATATTATAGTCTAATTTATAATTGGATGGGTATGGGCTCTAGGTGTGTGGCCCGATAAGCCAGAATGAGAAACGAGATACGTGCTTATGAATATAATCTTTCAAGGAGTTGTACAGTAACTAGATATTTTTGCTTTGTTATTGTCTTATATGTTAAACTATTTCATTATTAATATAATATCAAAATAAATCTCCGAATTGTGAATCTCTTACAGTCATATTATTGGAGAAGTATACTCTCTCTGTTATTACAAGATGAAAATGTATAATTTTGATAATAATAAATATAGTTTTACTTGTTAAGTAGTAATTTAATTATAAAACATGATCATGGATTTTTTTCCACTCATTCAGTTACATATTTTTCACTTGATTAATTAAAAAACACATATTATAACAAAATACTTATTTATTTTGTAAGTATGTGAGTCCGATAGCGCTCGAGTCCGACTTGTAATCCAGACATGTAAACGGGCCGAACTTGGACTCAAGAAAAAGAAATGGGTCCGGTCCAGGGCTTAAATAACTGTGGCCCAAGCCCCCTCCTATCCCTGGTCCACACCCACTACTTCTCGAATTAGGGTTCATATTTCAGATAATCCAAATCCATTTTTTTTCTTCACCTATAATAGTTTTCGTCAAAAAAAAAATAGAAATTAGAAGATTCTTTATCTCAATATCTTGCATGTAGATTTAGAGGTTTCGGTAAATGACTATATATGAATTATATTAGGAAGAGGGGAAAAGTATAGATTGGACTAAGCGGATTAAATTATAAAAGTATTTATAGATTATTGGGTTATTGAATTTAATTGGATCCTAAAAGCTTAATCTCCATAAGAGAATGATCCAGACTCAATCCAAACATTATCAGATAAATGAATATGAATGGATACGAATAATCTACTCCAACTCTGACTTTGTATCCGTATTTTGCTAAATATGAATATTGCATCTGTTCCTTTTAAAATATGGATACGGAAATGAAGTGGTAAACTATATGAAATATCTGATCAATCCACGCCTTTATATTTTCGACGAGCATGGTGACTCGGCCACCAAGTCCCGCTAACTTTACCAGCCAACAGAGATGGGGACTAGCGGCTTCAACGAGGGGGGCACAATGTAATAGAAATATGAGGATTTTATAAAAACATTGAGCAAAAATAAAAATCATAAGATATATAGAGAGTTTTCTGAAAATGTTAGAGGAAATATAAGGAATTAAGTATACTTAAGGAATTTGTTTGAAGTTTCAAAGGAGTACTAAAAAATTGTTAACATGAGGGTTGTCATGAATTTGCGTATTTTTACGGTACACCTATACTTAGGGGTGCCATTCGGATTCGGATATCCGCGGATATCCGCATTCGAATCTGCATCCCATGCGAATTCGGATGCATTCTTTTTTGCATGCGACGGATTCGGATCCGGATCCGGATATTCTTATTCGGATTCGAATAAGGATTCGATTAGAATTAATAATATCGGATCCGGATTCGGATATCCGCACTATTATCAGATCTATTATAATATTATATATTATATAATATATAATATGAATATATATATAAGTATATAACTATATTAGTCTTTAGGGTTTGAGAATTGATTCATTGAGAATCTGAGATCCATCTTTCCCTCACTTTTTCTCTCCACTGACGAGCAGCCGCCAGCCAGGCAGCCACCCCCTTTCCCTCTCGATCTCCGTCAATCTCTTTCAATCTCGATAGCTTCTTAGTTGTCAGCCCTCGCGCTCTCTTCTTCGACCACGAGCTCTCCCATCTGAAGAGTCCGACCAGGCGCCTCTGCCCACAAGCTCTCTTCTTTCCCTCATCAACCCCTCCCTCAATCTGAACCACCAGAGCTCCGCTTCGAGCGGTCTTCAATCTCAATCTCTTCACACGAGCTCTCCACTCCGACGAATCCAGTGAGTCTAAAAAAAATTTGATTTTGGCAGAGATGGATACCCTATAAGCCTTGTAGCACCCCGTACCGGGATACGTACCCAGATACGACTCCCAAATTTTTTCGACTATATTACTCAATTTCTTCCTGTATGTGTTTTTGAGTTGTGATTACTTATATTTTGGGTATCGGATCTGGATTCTCAGATCTAGAGGAAGCCCTGACCCGGACCGGGAACCCGATACCAGCCAGTAGCCCGATTTGACTTTCTAGTAGTCTGATTTGACTGATTTTAGTTTCAGAGACTGTTTCTAATATTTTAGATTTTCATGATTTTCTGGAATTTCTGAAATTTTTCTGCAAAATCTCCAAAACCGGTGTCGGTCGGTATCGCTGACCGATTCCCGGATTTTTAGTTTTCAAATAGGTTTGAATTTTCAGAAACGGCTTTCACAGTACTTCTTAGAATTTCATTTTCTATCTAAATACTTTTTTGAGAATTTTCTAAATTTATCAAAATTTGACCGATTCTGGTGTCGGCCGGTATTGCCGGAAGATTCCAGGATTTTTAATTTGAAAACTACATCGAATTTCTCAAATCCGATTTCATCATGTATCTTAGAATAATATTTTCTATTTTTGAGAATTTTTCGGTATGTTTCTGAAACAGTCAAATTTTTGACTTATTTAAATAATAATATTTTTACTGGCGATTTCCTTTCTGGCTTTTCCCTCCTTTACACTACTGCGACGTATATACGCAGGTCAGAAATACCCTCGCGTATATACGCTAAGCATCAGTACAGGCAAGAGACAGAGACGGAAGCACAGTGGTACATACATTCCAACAGAAATAGCGCAAGTGCATGGTTATCATAAAGAATAATACAACATTACATGAATGTTACAGCATCAGAAAGTACAAGAGTACATAATACATGAAGAGGTAAAAAAAAACAGCGAGATGCTCGCGAGTAGCAAGAGGGACCTCGGGAGCCAACCAGGGGAAAAGCTGGGAGGATGGACTACAGCGACGACTCTGACCGCCACGGGAGGATCCGCTGCGCGCTCTGATCAGCTACAACCAAGCCACCAAGGTCCAGACTCCAAGATCTGGACATGAGAATCCAGGTTGTTAGCAACCCCAGCGAGTGCATATATAAGCCAACTGGCGTGCATAAAGATGCATGTGTACATGAAAAGTATACCGTGAATATAACCATATAGGAACATGAAATAAGACAGTAAGTAAGGTAACTACAAGGAAATCAGTTATATAAGCCCACATTACCGATCCGCGAGATTAGTACGTCGAAGGAATAATCCAAAAAAGGAAACCCTCATATATATATCCTGTACATCACGTCACTGTAATCTGAGTTTATATAATCTGACTTTACCTTCACAATAATAATGTAAGAGTATGGAAGCAATCGAGTAATCTCACAAAGTAGCACAGGTATAAGTGGTGAGCAGTATAAGTCAAGAGTATAGCTAGTCCTATATCAGGAGCATGTTATTATTAATTATTAAGACTCGTCTGACTTGTATACGTCGGTATGTGTCCTATCCCACATATCTCAGCATACAGATCCGAGAGTAAGTTATTGGAAACTGATGGGGAACGACGAACCATGTTTAGAATGGGTCCGTACATGCCCGGGACAACGGTCAAGGAGTATCCGGTACTGAGCCGGAACGTACCGCTAGGTACCGGGACTTATTGTACGCCCCGAACAGGAATAGGATGTCACCGCTCCCACAGGAATAGGCCCAGGGGCTTATGGTACAACCGGCAGGCAAGGGAGTAGGGGTGCCAGTACACCCCACGGAAACGCCTGGTGGCCTCCAGGTCGAATCCTACAGGAAGTTGTACAACATATGTATGGCCACCATAAACACAGAAGCTATATCGATACCCATCAATTTCCCCCATCCCGATGTAAGTTGTCCACTTATTATAATTTGTCCAGTGATAATGTCCAATGGGTATTCACAGTAATCTATATTCATGGTTATCATATTACGGGGGTCAACAGGAGAATAATATCAGGAGTAATGTCAGGAGCCTCCCTATTTCAGGGGTTCAAGAATACAGGAGTACAGGAGTACCAAATATCTGGTAATAATATGATAGTCATGTCAAGTCCCCGTAGAAGTGATAGTCATGAATATATCATGTAAATACAGGTCTCAGGGTAGTAATGTCCGGTCAAAGGTCAAGATGTCAAGTCCAGGTATTTGTACCACATAAAAACATATCATATACCGTGTGTCAGATGCAGGTGTCAAGTATGTCATCTCAAGTACCGGGTCCATATATCGAGTGCCGGTGTAAATACCAAGTGCCAGAGTCAGATGTCACGGGTCAAGGGTAGCATGGCAAATATCGGTGTCAACTATAGCAAGGTAAATACCGGAATCAAATATAGTATGACAATTATCGGAATTAAATATAGCATGACAATTATTGGAATTAAGCATGGCAATTATCAAAATTAAATATGACAATTATTAGAATTAAATATAGCATGGCAATTATTGGAATTAAACATGGCAATTATCAAAATTAAATATGACAATTATCAGAATTAAATATAGCATGGCAATTATTGGAATTAAACATGGCAATTATCAAAATTAAATATGACAATTATGTACTAAAGTTATCATGGCAAGTACTAGGTATTTTAAAATATCCACATGTCAATATCTTGTTATAAACACAAGGGTAATTATTTTTAATTAAGTAGTAAGCACTCGCCTGAGACCGGGGCGAAATACCGGTTAAAGTCCAGAAAATCGGCGACCCGCACGAGAATCCACTAGCCCGCAATTATATATATTAAAATATATATTTATAAATATTTATAAAAATTATTAGAGAAGGAATGAGAGAGGAGAGAGAAAGTTGTAGGAAAAAGAGAGAAAATAGGTGTTTTTTAAAAGGAAATTAGAAATAGAAATGGAAGGGGGTAGAGTTGAAATAAAGGGAAGTAATAAGGGAATAAAAAGAGGGGTATTTTTGGAAAGGGGAGTAAGGTGTTTTATTTAGGGAATGATTGGAGTTTTGAATGAAGGAAAGAAAGAAAGAAGAAAGAAAGAAAGAAAAGAAAAGAGAAGGAGGGAGGGGGGTGGTCGGCCCCGGCGGCGGCGGCGGCGGCGGGAGCAGGCCGCGCGCGGCGCGCGTGGTTAGGGGGGGGAGGAGGAGGTGGTGCCTTGTTGTTGTTGCTGTTGTTGGGTTGTTTTGAAGGTGGTGGAAGATGGTGGTGGTGGTGGTTGTGTGGTTGTGGTGATGGTTGGAAGTTGTAGGGAGGTAGAGAAGGAAGAGGAGATGTTGTTGGGTTGATTAGAATGAAGAATTTGGTGGTGGTGATGGAGAATTTTGAAGATGGAGTGTGGTAATGGAGGTGGGTTGGAGAAATTGGAGGTGGGGGTGGCTCTTGGTGGTGGAATGAGATGGTATTGTGAAGAGGAGTTGTTGGGGAGTTGATTGGGGGGTTTAGAGGTGGCGGAGGTGGTGGTGGTGAAGGTGGAGGCGGCGGTGGAAGTGATGCGTGAGTGGGTTGTTTGGAGGAGGAAGATGAAGTTGATTTTCTTTGGATTTTGGATTTATGTTGAAAATGGAGGATGAAATAGTTTAATAGGATGGGAGGAATGGGTTGAATTAATGGTGTAGGGGGGTGTAGGGCTGCGGCAGCCCATGGCTGTCGGGGGGCTGCGGGCGGCGGTGGTCGTGGATAAAGCCGGTAATTAGGGGGAGGAATAATAATAATAAAAGAAAATGAAATAAAAGTAAGAAAATTGAGAAAAATAAGAAATTAAAAGAAATAAAGTATTTAAAATTTTTTATTATTATCTATTTTATTTATTAAAATTTCTGTAGCATAAAGTAGGAGAGTAGAGGAAGGAAAAGCCAGAAAAGAAATCGCCAGTAAAAATATTATTATTTAAATAAGTCAAAAATTTGACTGTTTCAGAAACATACCGAAAAATTCTCAAAAATAGCAAATATTATTCTAAGATACATGATGAAATCGGATTTGAGAAATTCGATGTAGTTTTCAAATTAAAAATCCTGGAATCTTCCGGCAATACCTGCCGACACCAGAATTGGTCAAATTTTGATAAATTTAGAAAAATCTCAAAAAAAGTATTTAGATAGAAAATGAAATTCTAAGAAGTACTGTGAAATCCGTTTCTGAAAATTCAAACCTATTTGAAAACTAAAAATCCGGGAATCGGTCAGCGATACCGACCGACACCGGTTTTGGAGATTTTGCAGAAAAATTTCAAAAAATTCCAGAAAATCATGAAAAATCTAAAATATTAGAAAACAGTCTTTGAAACTAAAATCAGTCAAATCAGACTATTAGAAAGTCAAATCGGGCTACTGGCTGGTATCGGGTTCCCGGTCCGGGTCAGGGCGTCCTCTAGATCTGAGAATCCAGATCCGATACCCAAAAATATAAGTAATCACAACTCAAAAACACATACAGGAAGAAAATTGAGCAATATAGTCGAAAAAATTTGGGAGTCGTATCTGGGTACGTATCCCGGGTACGGGGTGCTACAATCTACCCACCTAACAAAAATTTCGTCCTCGAAATTTCTATAAGGTAAGAGGTGAACATGGAAATAAATAATTGATAAGACAAGAGATGAAGTACAAGAGAATATTACCAGATTCGTCGCTGTAGTCCTTCCTCCCAGCTTTTCCCCTGGTTGGCTCCCGAGGTCCCTCTTGCTACTCGCGAGCATCTCGCTGTTTTTTTATACCTCTTCATGTATTATGTATTCTTGTACTTTCTGATGCTGTAACATTCATGTAATGTTGTATTATCTTTATGATAACCATGTACTCGCGCTATTTCTGTTGGAATGTATGTACCACTGTGCTTTCGTCTCTGTTTCTTGCCTGTACTGATGCTTAGCGTATATACGCGAGGGTATTTCTGACCTGCGTATATACGTCGCAGTGGCGTCCCCGTACCCGTCGGATCGGGGCGTCACAAGCCTAATTGTGATTGGGATGACTCATTTGGGAACAGCCCAAAGTAAAGGTTAAGCAAGTTTATCTTTTTTTTTTTAGAGAAAATAAGCAAGTTTTTTTCCTTTAAACTTCTTTTTAGGCATGATATGTTAGTAGCTTTATATTCTAAGTGCTGATTAAAGTTACTGATGTGAAATTGTAATGCAGATAGAAGCATATACCATCAAGAATGTGCCTTTAACTGATGTGCATTCTATTCGTAGGCATACCCCTCTGTTATGGCAATACATAATCATTGTCCTGTCATCTGGTAATGTCCATTGTTTTCATTATCATTAATATTATTTTCTTTTGTTAGAAGTATTTGGATCCTTCTTGCATTGTTATCTCAACAATAGCATCGTTTTATGAATATTCAATGCATCTTTGAGATAGTGCAGCTTGGACTGAGATTTCACTAATAAAGTATTTGTTTGGTTGGTATCGTTTACATATCCATGTGAACTTCTCTATATTTTTATTATTCATGAAAATCACACAAAAACCAATTTCTCAGTACTGACCTATTTGACCATCATAGTATTTCTTTTACATCATAATTAAAGTTGGAGAAATAAGAAGTAAATAAGAGCATATGTAGATATCATGTCAATAATTAAGCATAATATTGAAACATAAGAAAATAATCATTAAAACTATGCATGTGAGACGCTAAAATCATATATTATCAGTGTAATTAGGACTGCGACCATTAGAAAAGACTACAACCATGACAGCAATTCTCATAAAAACACTGCGACTTAATCACATTCCTCATAAAAAAAACTATGACCATGTTACCAGCACCCAAAATTGTGGTTAAAATTCAGCCACGTTGCACTCTCTCAGCTGACGGCTGAGTCTCCGAATTGCTCCAATTGAGATTTTTGAGAGGTAACAAATTCTTGACTCTCAAATGAATTAAAGTTTTATAATATTGAAATATAAGAATAATCATTAAACTATGCATGTGAGATACTAAAATCATATATTTTTAGTGTAATTAGGACTGCAATCATGATAGCAGTTCTCAGAAGTCTTTAAAAAAAGACCGCGACCTTGATCGCAATCCTTAGAAAAGACTGCAATCATGACAGCAGTTTCATACAAAACTCATTGGCAAGCTTAATAATGGTTCATGTTTTATAGGGATAGTTCTACTATATCTCTTACTAGCAGCCATTTACTTGTTTATAGCTAATTATTGCACTTGTATTAAGATATACCATGTGATCATTCTTTGTCACACTTAATGATGGAATTACTTAGTAATGATATAGAGTATCTAAAAGTTCTTGATGCCAAGGGGAAAATAAATGAAGTACTTGTATACCGACTTTCGTGAGTATTCAACAAACATCCGATTAGTATCCGTATCCGATCCGCTAATATCTGATCCGTATCCGATATCCGATTTTGGCGGATACGGATATCATTTTTTCACACCCGATAATATTCGTATCCGTATCCGTATCCGAAAGTTGGGTGCGGATATGGATGTGGTAAATAGAATATCCGATCCGTATCCGATCCGATGGCACCCCTACCTACACTGCATGATCATCACTTTTATACATAAAACCACATGTTGCATGGAAAGTGTGCTAGTTTCTTTGCACCGTCGCATTCTGCATTTCAAAACGATTACAACGGTATATGAGTTAGAAATTCATATAGTGCATGCATGTGAGTTACGGCTTCTGATAGTTGAATTATTTTTCAAAAATTCTAATTATTATCATTTTATTCTGTTGATAATCAAGACGGGTGTCAGACCTATGATCAGAAAGCCGAAGCTAGTACCAGAGCTGACATGAGCCAAAGATTAAAAGCCCAAGAAGAAGGTGGTGGTTCCTTTAGTTTGCCATCCGCGTCCCGTGATAGATTTGTTCTATAGTCCGTCCTTGCTGCTGCTGCAGACTATGTGACGCATTAGTGGAGTAAAAATGGAACAATATTCGAGTTCTTCAGCAATCACAACTGAACTAAGCAATTGGATGTTGTAAATTATTGCAGCTGTTGGGATGTTGGTGAGGAGATTTTGATGGAGAATCTCAGCAGCAACTTCTGTTGGGTAGTTGGATGAGTTAGCAAATAAGATTCAGTTTGTATACACAGATTTCAACACAGCAGCTGGAGCTTGAATAAGGAATGATTTGTTGCACAAAACTGCAGCAGCAGCTGAGCAGATCAGTCAGCACAGTGCACAGATTTCAGCACAGATTTGAGAAGATTTTAGCAGCTGAATTAGCATAAACTCGGCCAGCAAAGCAAGTAGAATCTCAACAGATTTTTCTGAGAATGGGTAGTGGATGAGGACAAATTTGGAGGGGAAAGTTGTAAGAGATTTGTTGAGTAAAATCTCGGCAGCAAGAGAAGAGATTCGACAAAAATTTCAAGCAAGATTTGGTAGGAATTTCTGAAGAGTTGTTGGAGAAATTGTTGGATTGTTGCTCTCAGATTTGAGGAGAAGATCTCAGGTTAAGGCTATAAGAGAGGCTCAGCGGAGAAGAGTTGGAGGTAGGAGATTAGTGTAGCTAGCTATTAGTAGATTAGTAGAGAAGATTAATTAGGTTTTTGTATAGAAGAGCATTGTGTTTGTTAGATTAGAGAAAGCTTTGTGTTTTGAGTTGTAATGTTAAAGAGCTGAGAAAAGTGTAATGATGTTTAATTGAAGAAAATTTACATTCTGCTGAAGCTATGCTCTGTTTCAAACTTTCTTCTGTTTCTATATATTCTAAATTTGTGCATTGTTCATTAATCCCTTTGCGAGTTCCTCAGCAATCCCTTTTCTTACCACTATGATATTCTTCTAAAATTTAAAAGTAAGGTTTGATTTTTATAATTTGTGTGCAGTGCAAACAACGATGAAAAATTTCACAACATTTGAGCTGCAACAAATTTTTGGTGTCATTACCGGGGACTTGTATCAAAATTTGTTTTTGAAAACTGATATTTAACTTTTTCTAGTTGTAAAAATAAACTTAAAATTTTACTACTTACTTTTTAAATTTAAATATATATATATATATATATATATATATATATATATATATATATATATATATATATATATATATATATTAAAATTTTTATTTTCCTTATCATCCCTGAGATTTAATTTTTAAACTTGTTTTGCCGGGATATTCCATGGGACAATTTGAAATTTGCACAGACAGGAGGGGCGCTTGCTTGCTTGCTTCTTATTAATTGTGCTGCTTAAAAAAATATTACTTTCTTCAAAGTCATTGGAAAGGTTTATATGAACTCTACCTATGACTCTCCTATCAGTAAGATTTCTGAAGTGCTGATGGAAATTGTGGTGCATTAGTGCATTTTTGCATAAAAAATCTTAAGAGTCGTCCCCCCTCACATAAGGTCGAGATTTCATTACGGCTCCTTGGTCTCAAAAATCACAAATCTCATATAAGTTTCTTCTGAGCTTCAATTAATTTAAAATCAATTAGAACTCGACCACTAGGATTTCGAGCTCATTAAGTGGATTTATTGTGGCAACACTCACTTTCAAGCTTTCCCAAAAGAACTTCCTTATCCTAAAAAAGATGACTTAGCTATTGCAGAGGTGCCTGGCCTAGAGGAAGGATTGAATCGCTTTTTAACGGCTTTAGCCGGTCAGCCCACAATCCGTCCAACCCAGTGAGAAGCTATCTAATTAGGGAGAATTTATTCTCTAAAGATTAGTAGTTAAAATTTGATTATCATCAAATTAAACTCAAGATAAAAAAAAACAATTTAATTAGAATTGATTGGTTAAGTCATTTGTGTGTGCAATCTTTTCTAGAACTTAAAGTTCTATTGAAATCCTTTCTTTAGGGCAGCACCTTGGTTCATGCCTAAGTTGGTATGTGTTAATGGTAATTTAGAATTCATTATTATTTCTGACCATTCTATTGATTTTTCTCCATTTCTGACACAATGGGTGATGTAAATACCCGTCCAATGACATTGAAGGATTACATGTATCCTACAAGGTCCACTCAACCATCCTGTATCACTTTATCGGCTCTTGTGGCAAATTTTAAAATCAAATCCAGCATGATACAGATATCCAGTTTTTCGAGGGTTGACCAACAAGAACCCGTACCAATATATTAGGAAATTTAAGGACAATTGTGGAACCATGAAATATAATCAAATGACTGAGAAACCCTAAAATTTAGGTTGTTCCCGTTCTCCCTGAAAGAAAAAGCTAAGGCTTGGTTACTCTCTCTCCAACCTGAAATGATCAGCACTTGGGTAGATCTAGCCAAAACATTTTATAGAAAATTCTATTCACAGAAGAAGATTGCTTCTGTACGTCAAGCACTTGTTGGCTCAAAGGTCTATCACTCTAGTTTTGATGATGACTATAACTTATGCAGTTATAGTACTCATAATCTTGTGGTATTTAAGTTTCAAGTATTGATCAAAGATCTTAGTTGGTATTTAGCTTCCTCAAAGGACTCGAAGTCAAGTTTGGAGCTAACACATAGTGATTCAAGAGCTCAAGCGAAATGAATATATCAAGTACTCAAAGTGGAGTCTACCTCAGAGGATCAAGTTTGGATCAAGTCTACCTGGAAAAGGATATCTACAAGAAGAATTCAGTCTCGTGTTTGTGAGTTATATTTTTGTGTAAAGAATAGATTACCTTTGATTACTCAAGCTTACATACACACACAATAGTATAGTTTTTAGGTTTAACCCGTTTCTGGTTTGATTTTTGATTTCATGAATAAATTTTATCAAAAACAAGTTTGCATTGATTTACACGTATATTGGATTCCATCCATATACATTAGTGCATATATTATATTAAGAAACTTATTTTGATAAGTTGACTTCATGGGTTCAAGTTTTGTTTTACAAAAAGTTGTTTTTATGTTATATATTGTAAAAAATAAGTTTATATGATTTTATATGTGTATTGGATTCTATCCATACATAGTGAACTTCAATTGAGTTTGGATAACTTGTTTTTATATTTATAGAGTTTTGGAAAAACATAATTTTCTATTTAAAAGATTGGTTTCTAGAAAATACGGTTTTGGTTTCAAGATTGAATTTCTATCTCTCAAAAACAAGTTCATATGTTTGTAATAATGGTGATTTTTTATCACACATATTTGTATTTTATTGTATTTACATGAACTTATTTTTGTGAAATTTATTGAGATTTAATTGGATTTAAAAAGATGTTTAAAACAGTTTCAAAAATATGTTTTTGAGCTATTGTCGGTCGACCGCACGGTCAACCGATCGCAAAGTTCATTTTTTTCCGGTCGACCACACGGTCGACCGTTGTGCATAAACGTACACAAGCCCAAGAGAGCTAGATCTCGATCGACCGCAGAAGAGATCGGTCGACCATTCTAAGAGATCGGCCGACCGACATGGTCGACCGATTAATGTCTGCAGAGCTCTCTGGATTTCTTAATCGACCGAATATGGCCATTTCTGGCAGAAATTGACCCTAACAGCTAATTTCTCCCATGGCCTATATATAGGGGATTTGGGCTGGTTTTTCTCTTAGATTTAAACAGCTAATATTCCCACTTTCAGCAGAGTTTTTCAAAAGTTTTTATGCTTGAAATCCATATCCCTATTGTGTTTCAAAGTTTTGGAAAATCAAATAAAATAAGTTTTGAAAAATTCAAGTTTTAAGTTTCTAACTTCTATATCTTTCAAGAAGTTTTCCCAAGTATTTTTTTTTTGTGCTTCATTTTCAAAATCTTTATTTTCTCACAAGCTTGAGTTATTCATTGCAAAATCTATCCTCAAGATCTTGTATTGTGAGAGATATTGTTTGTGATCTTTTTGATTACTAAGTGTTATACCTTTATTTTTTGTTTTTGGCTTTATGCCTTTCCTTTGTGCTTCCCTCTTGTACAGAGAAGTTGGTTTTGTGCATTGGCTTTGTGCCCTCTTTTATGTAGAGGTTATTTTCTTTATGGAGTTCCTGAGTGGATAGTGGAAATCCTTCTAGGTGAAGGCAAGGATGTAGAACTTGGTACTCAAACTTTGAAATATATCTTTGCGTTTGCGTTTGCCATCTCTCTCTCTCTCTCTCAACTCTACTCTTGTTATATCTTACATGTAATGTTCATACATAAATGCTTAATATTATTTATGTGCTCACACTTGTATTATACCAAGAGAGCTATTGAAGCACATCAACTCTTATTCTAGAGAAATCTTGAGGAGAAGTTCTAGAACCTTCACCAGGAATTCGGCTTCACTCTTTGGTTATCTATTGTGTATTAGTTTATTAGTGTAAAAGTTTTAAATTTCGTATTTGATTAGTAATACACTTATTCCTCTATTCGGGTACTTTTAATTGGTATCAGAGCTAGCGCTCCTGGTAATTGGTTTAACCGCCGAGGAGTAATGCTTGTTTTCTAATCTTTATATTTCCTTTACACATTCATATTTGTTTCACACACTCATGGATTATCTTACTTCACCTATGTTTGATGTTTCTAACATCAAAATATGAAAAAATTAGAATGTGTTCATATCTAAAAAATCATAGGATTGCATGTTTATCTTGCCACCACTAAAAGATTATATATTGATAATGGTAAATATGAAAAGTCACCTAGAGGGGGGTGAATAGGTGACAATGCTAATCACGGGGCAAATTAAAAATTTAAAGTTACAACAATCAAGTTTCACAAGATGAATGCAAGTAAGTAAATATGACAATGATTATGATGAGCAAGAATAAGAGCAAGTATAGTAAAAGAGTGCAAGAAAGTAAACCAATCGCAAACACAAGGATATGTTATCGAGGTTCGAGCACCCAGCTCTACTCCCCGCCTTCCCCAGAAGGATTCTAGCTACTTTCACTATTCTCTAAGGACCTTTGTAAGGGAAGAGATTTTTGAAAGAATAAGAGCAGTATAGTAAAAGAGTGCAAGAAAGTAAACCAATCGCAAACACAAGGATATGTTATCGAGGTTCGAGCACCCAGCTCTACTCCCGCCTTCCCCAGAAGGATTCTAGCTACTTTCACTATCACAAAGAACAATTACAACCGGAGTACCCAACTCCTCAATTACAATCACAAGAATATCTGAGTAGTCACAAGACCACAAACTCTCTCTTTCAAAAATCTCTTCCCTTACAAAGGTCCTTAGAGAATAATGAGTAGAATTGAAGCTCTTTTGTGTGTAAGGAAAAGAAATTGAAATCAGAGAAAAATTTTTGAAAACCCTTCAGAAAATTGAGAGAATTTAGCACAAAAACCAAGAACTTTGAAAGCCTTAAACTTTTGAATTTTTAGCAATAATTGTTGTTACCAATATTCCCCAAACACCCCTATTTATAGGAGAGGGCTAGGGTTTAGGGATAAAACCATAATTACTGATGTTTAGGAGGTAATTAGATCAAAATATATCTTTAAACGAATTTTTAAACACAAAAGACAAAAAATAAACAGCTCTTAAAAATCTGCCCGTTACTGTTCAAACGGTCAGATCGGTTGACTGGGCCGGTCGACCGGTAGTTCAAAAATTTGACCGTTATAGGCTAGCGGTCGACCGACCCGGTCGATGAGAAAACCTGTGAGCAAAAAATAATATCTCGGTCGACCGCCCCGGCGACCGGCAGACGTGCACACTGATACGTGCCTCTGCAGGACTGCGGTCGACTGGTCCGGTCGACCGGACCAGACTGACACAGACTCGGTCGACTGTC